>JAOSBP010000004.1:22379328-22410495 GCA_027563825.1 Erythroxylum mucronatum | reverse complement strand
CAAAAACCCAAAAATACTTTTTACATGCTTTTTAGTTTATTAATGTTTTCAAAATCAAACCCCCCTTTCCTTGCTAATTTCACTTGCATTGAATGACATATAGGCTAGCTTAGGTCCATTTCATTAGGTTCCAACAAGAGAGACGACCCGAGGTTGCATCCTATACTGCAATCCTTGGTATAAATTATTTTTGACCGGTTTCTAAGGATCGATTTCCAAATCGAACGACAGAGTCGCGATCAATAGCACATTCATCAAATCTAAGTTCGACATTCAACATATAGTTGAGAACATAATTTTCATATTCACATTCAATTTGCAAACACTTCCAATATAGTCCTGAATATCAAACTCCTCAGAACATCAATGTCTGGAATTAAGACAATCATATCAGTAACAATTCAATATCTAACATTTAATTAAGAACAATTCAAATATAGTGAGTACACATCTAGGTTAACTCATAGTATGCTCCAGATAGCTATTGCCTTGACGAGCAGGAAATGTCTGGATGTTGTCGGTCAATTTGTGCTTCTAAATTATGCAATACACACATATGTACACATTACGAACTTGTCTAATCAAACAAGTACTCAATCATACACATGTATATGTGTTATATTCAATGCATGCTCAATTGACCTTTCCGAGTATGTACTATTTATAAAATTTGATCATTCAAACATCATACTTTGTATACTACCATTTTGCAATCAGGTTTGTACCCCTAGGTTAGCTTGATTTACTTCAAATTCATCAACCATACTTTACACTTATCCTTGAACATTTCCATGATCAAAAGTCTCTTATAAAACACACATAATTGTTATTTTAAATATGGAATTTTGGTAAGCTAAATCTATACATTCATCTAACTTTTTCTGGTAACATATACTCATACATTTACCCAATTCATAATTACCCTATTTTCTTCAATGCTCATTCATGCATACCTTATACACATTTCTAATGTCCTTTAAGATCATGTTTGCATTAAAAGAACTCATTTATTCTTTTAACAAATTAGAATTTCCAGATTTGAACTCAACGCATCAAAACAATCCATTCTTTAGATAACGATATCAATTAACTACAGAAACTTATCAAGATCTTAACCAATTAATCAAGCAACATCTTAACCAATTAATCAAGCAACAATCTAAGCTCATTACTTACCTTAACCAAGTCTAAATATACCAATTTAGAGTGAAATTTCTCAGCTGGTTCAATATGTACACAAGGCTGAAACTAAAATTCCAGAATTTGTTAACAGCATCACTAATGTGTGTTACTTTTCTACCTTCAATAACTCACGAATTTAACAAGCTTAAAGACTGAAAATTTTCATATTTCATGTCCTTTAAGGTTACTTCATTTCAGGTTAATTTAACTTCCATATTGGTTACACTAAGGCTTACAAAATTCTGTTCACTTATGTCATTAACATTCATTGTTTTACAAACACACTTACAACTCAAATTTTCCAGATTTGAAAACATCTTAATGACACCTATCTTTAGCATGAATTCCTCATCAATTATACTTCAATTCCCAACTTATATCATCCATAAAACATTCCATAAACTGCCATTTTCGTATATACAAAAACAGGCCAAAAAAGTACTCATTCATCCTCCATTTTCTAGCTTTTACTCATTCATCCTCCATTTTCCAGCTTTTCTCAGGATAGGTTTTCGAGCTAGTTTTGCATGGCCATTATGACATAGAAAATGAGGTATTTAGGCAATATATTCTTCTAAAACGTTTCTAATGAAATAAAGTTAATGCAGTTTGGTTCATTATTTCTAGAGTTATATCCAAAATACTACTAACTATTATCAAACAGAGACAGCAACCAGTACTCAAATTCAAGCCAAATTTCAAAACCCTTAGAGACAAAAATTAAATTCAATTCCTTCATGAAATTATATATATATTTATCTAGTTTAATATAAAATTATCATTATCCCATTTGGATATCTATAGATCAAGATATGGCTAAAATACGGATGCATGTTCAGTGGAACCACTCCATCTAACAAGGTACACACTCTAATTAACTCACTTAAGTCATATTATGAAAAAGTAACGAAAAAGAAACATGCAAATGAACCAGCAACATCCCATTTTCATCTAGGATACTTCTATTAACAAAACCCCTTATGTTACATTCAAGAAACACAACAAGATATCAAAGTTTCCATATAAAAAATCCACGTTCATCTAACTTATTCCAACTCACTTCATCATCAACATCTTATACAATCTTTCCTAATTCAATCATCATAATCACATGCCTTAAATATCATATTTCTACTTACTTGTTAAGCTCAAATTCTACCTCAAAATCTCAAGCTAATCTAGCCCTTCAAGCTTGCAAGATTTTCATAAAGTAAAGGTGAAAACAAGTTGATTTTCGACTAGGACAAAGAACAACAAAAACCTGGTTCTTTGGCTATCTTGTGAAGGTTAAAAATATGAAGTTGATATGGTCATTTAGCAAGGTTGAAACCAAATTACAGAGATGTGTGTTAGCAGTAACTTTCTGTGGAGAAAGGAGAAGAAGATGGTGGATTTTTCCAGCAGCAACTTAGCTTAATTCAACTAGGTGCAAGGTATCTCCAAACTACCTTAACATGTGTCATTTGGCATGTAATCCATTTATCTCCTCCTTAAGCTGCCACATGTCCCCTAATTACTAGTTCATTTGTCATTCACTTATGCTGCCATTTGTCAACTAATTACCTATGACAAATTTCACATAATTATTTGTCCACCTGTCATTAAATCATGTTGCCATTTGTCAATTATTTCATAGGCTTAGTCATCCTAATTTTTCATGTGTTAATTTGTCTTGCCACTTGGTATTTTCCAAGTCCAAATAGACATATTAATTCATCACTTTTCTAATGGTAACAATTAATTCCAAATTTACTACTTGTAACTAATCAAACCAAAATTCAAGACATTAATAATACATAATTTACTTCATGATCATTTTAAACCTTTCATACCCTGGAATATGTCGATTGAATGCATATACTATCTTTGTAATGTGTACGAAATCATAATTCATGTGTATATGATAATGATATGCATGTGAATGAAATGCATTTCATGAATGCTAAAATGATTGGACTCATATGCAATAATCTAAGGTTCTAACCCTTAGTACGGAAAGCAGGCCATTATAGTTTAAGTGGGCCAATTTGCTAATTTATTATCTATAAAAAGTGTGGGAAGCCATCTAAGCAATACGGGAGTAAAACCAACAGAGCAATTTAAGGCTATCACACTTAGGAGTAGGAAAAAGCTAAAAGAACCACTAGAGAAAAAAGTTAAACCCCACCTTGTAGAAGACATACAGAAGCATAAAAAGGATGAAGAAAAGAACAAGGACCCTCCCTGTATTCTTCCTCCACCTTACTCACCGAAAATACCATTCCCACAAAGACTTCAAAAGAATAAATTGGATATAAAATTTGCAAAGTTTATAGAAAAGCTAAAGAAATTGCAAATTACCTTGCCCTTTGTGGAAGTTTTAAAGAGCACACCCACGCATGCAAAGTTTGTCAAAGATATATTATCAAGAAAGCATACTTAGGTTGACAATCAAACGGTCTCTATGACGGAAAGTTTCAGCTATATAATTACCAGCTGCATACCCCCACATTTGAAAGATCTAGGGAGTTTTACATATGTAGTTAGTAATTTAAAGTTTTCTAAATGCTTATATGACTTAGGCATTAGTATTAATCTTATGCCTCTAGCAATTTTCAAAAAATTGGGGCTATGCGATGTGAAGCCAACTTCTATGCTTATTCAATTGGTGATTAATCAATAAAGAAACCATTTTTCATAGTGAAGGATGTGTGTATAAAAGTGGACACGATTATAATTTATGTGGATTTCATCATGCTAGAATTTAAAGAGGATCGAAACTATCTACTAATTCTTGGTGTACCATTTTTGAACACTAGAAGGGCTTTGGTAGTTATCCATGATGACAACCCCATCATTAGGATTGGTGATGAAATAGTGAAATTTAATATGAGTAAGGCATTAAAGAATACAAGCTACTAAACTGAAATTAGACAAAAAGAGTAGTGACAAACCACTTATTATAGATCTAGGTTAAGCATGGAAGAATGCGTCAAGCTAATGACGTTAACCAAGCGATATAAGGTAACCCAAGAATTAGGATTTTTTACTATTTTATTTTCAGTTTATTTTGTTGGTAATTTGTTACTTTTCTTTTTTATGTTTATTTTGTAAGGAATTGGATTGCTAAAATTTTATGGCATGGAGTGTCTCCAATTTCATTGCCACACCACCACTGCCTCAATTCCCATAAGTATTCTTGCTCTAACTTTGTATTTATTTATCTTTATTTATATTGTTTTGTTTTCTCACATTGAGGACATATCATATGCGTATGAATTTTGTATTTGTATCAATTGTGTTTGATTTTACAACTGAGCTAGTTTTTGATTAGGTTGACATAGTGGGAATATTTTGTACATAATGTGTGCATTATGTCAATGTATCAATGGCAAGAATTGAATGAGATTGGCTTATTTTGAAAATGGTCATTTATTTTTATAAGGCATAGTAACTTATGAATGTTATGTTCTAAGTGTCTTTGGTAACTAACATTAATACCTTTCATGAGATTGATTGACTAAAAAGAAATGAGGTAGGCCAATATAAAAAAAATTAAAAAGAGAAAAAGGAAAAAGTATCAAATAAAATAACTATTTTGTTGACCTTTTTAAAGAAAATTAGGTTAAGAATAGAGCTGGTAGTTGTGAAATAGCTAAGCAACCAGGGGCATTCACCAAAAATGTTTGTCTTCGTATCAAAAGACTAGAGTGATGCTCCAACCAAGCTACATAAAAAATGTGACCTAGTTGAGACACTGGGGACATTCATGCCAAGGTGTTTGTCTTTGCTTCAAAAGACTAGGTTATTATTAAAGAAAAGCTATTTAAAAAATGGTGTTATAATAAATAAACCTACTAATCTTTTAAAATAGTAAGAATTTTCATGAAAGGTTACTTAGTGATAGTTTACATTTTTTATTGATTAATAATAATAATTGCATTCTTACAAGCCTATAGGTGTATGAATAGGGTGTTAAAATTTTGGCTGATATGTATATTTAAATCAAAGTACTTAAACATGAAAGGAAGAAGTTAGTATATTGGCACATTTTTGAGTCATTGGTGTTTGAGGTTAAGTTAATTTCATAACATTTGATGCCATTATACCATTATTGTATTGTTGCATGATTTTGTGCTTATGTAATTATGTATTTTTATTTGTTCATGTTTTTAGTTTTGCTTGAGGACAAGCAAAGGTTTAAATGTGGGGATATTGATAGATGTAAATTATACCATATTTTTATAGGTGATTTAGTGTGTTTTTAAGTATTGCTTAGATGATTATCACGTGCATAGGGTTAGAATCATGTTATTCTTAATGTTTGTATGTATTCTAAGTGTTTGTTTTTTTAGAGCAAGAATTATATCTTAATTTTGTTTCAAAAGGTGTTTGATGTGTTTGTGAGTGTTTGAAATCAGGTAATTGAAGAATGAAGAAGATGGAGTATCAAGAACATACAATTTCTTTGATTGCCTAAGAACAATTCTTAAGTTACAAAACTAGTTTGAGAATTTAGGTCTAGTTAGCTTGTTAGCATTCATGACACTTCTTAGCAACAGGTTGTTACTAATCTTCTTTTGACAATCGAAAGCTTAATACTGATCTTCTTTTGACAATCGAAAGATTAAAAAAGTAAGTATTAGTTTATACTACAAAATCAAATAAACTAAGTATTTTAATAAATGTTTGATTACTCCCACTATTTCGTTCAAAATAATAACCCTTTCTTTTAAATCGAGAAATTATCAAATCATTTCCTAGTAGACTAAGATCCCATTCAAAATAAGTTAATCTTGAGTCACTAAACAAACCAAGTCAATTTGAAAAAGATAGACAACAACTTTATTAATCACATCTTATATGACTCCTAGATCCATTAGCTAATAACTCATACTTTTCCTAACCTTGCCTCTATATTCATATGATCATACGTCACTCATCCAAATCATATAAATTTAGTTAATTAGAACTCGTTAATTCAATATAAAAACATATTAGAGTTAAATGGGCCTTGATTCATTTAAGAAGCCATATAATAAACAAAACTCTAGTTTTATTCTTAAGTAATAGAAGAAAATTATCACGTTCTTAATATATACTTAATATTTAATTAAGATATTTGAAATTTTAGAAATTTAGGTCTCATAAAAGCTAATATAGTTTCATTATATTAATAATTTCTAACATAATCAAATTAGGAAAGAATTCTTTTAAAATATTTGCTTGATTCTAATTATTGATATGATAAATAATTTAATTTAATAATTCAACTCTTTGAAAACTTAAACTAAATTCGAAAATATTCCTAATAAAGATAATCCTTTGAAAATAATTTTCAAACATTTAACAAACACTTTTCTACTTTTTTAGGAATTTAAACCAATTTAAATCTCAGTTAAATCAATTTAATTAAAATTAAGGTTTAGAAATAGCGACACTGTAGCATAAATAAGCAACAGTTGGAAAATGCAGCAAAATTACACAACCATGGAAGCAAAACGCAGAACCAAACAAAATAATAAAACACAGGGAGCCAAGGAGAACAAGCTAGCAACTGGGAGGAGAGAAACAACAATGCACAGCCAAGAGAGGAAAGCGGCAAAACGACATGCAAGCCAGTGCAACACAATAGCAATGTCACCATAAACGTCACCAGCCGAGAGCAGCCAAAACACAACACGCCAGAAGCAAAACACATCACCAAAGGGAGTGAAATGTAGCAGAGACAGGAAATATGAAATGCAGCAGTAGAAGAAGAAGATAAACGCAGTTGGATAGAAACACGCAACGTAGAGAAGAAAACGCGAAGAGGAGTAAAACACGTGATGCAGCAGAAATCCCAACAAAACCTGACGCTTTATACACCAAATCCATTCAAAATAGAAAAGGTAAGAGAAAAGCCATCTCCAGATCCATTTGAAATGGATTTGATAAGAGTATATCAACAGAAATTCAGCAACGTGCGTTGTTGAGAGTTGTTTCATGAGGTTATAAAAAGAAGCGTCGGGAAGGAGAAAATAATGAGCAAGCATTCATGCAAAAAAGGAATCTTTCGAGTGGATTACCACCCTTTTAAGGGAGGTTAAAGCAAGGAGTTAGCGCAAGGAGGTGCGGGAGTGTTTGCAGAGCCATAAGCCCACAAGAATCAAGCTGGTTTGTGATTTGTGATTGGTGAAGGAGAAATTCTAGACCTTAGTGTTGGTTTGAGGTTTGCGATGGCAAAAAAATTCAATGAATTTTTCGGAAACCCTACTCTCTTTGTTTCTAATTTCCTATAATAAATTTATGATTAATTTTTTAATTCTATTTTAGTTATCTTGTTCTGATTATTTGGGATATTATTTTTTATTTAATTCAATTGATTAATGAGTGGATTTAACATTTACACAATTTCTGGAATGTTCATGTCAAATTTTGGTTGTCAGTTGTGTTTCATAGTGCTTAACGTGTTGAGCTGGTTTAATTTTTAAGAGTAAAAAAGAACAATTAGAAACTAGCTTGTTGGTTTTCTACAATTAACTTGTTAAATGTCTTGGGTTATCTTAAATATGTCAAAATTGCATAATTAAACTAAAATTTAAAACTTGTTTGTTCACTTATAAATATTAGGTTAGATTTATGTTTTATTTCTTTGATTTCTAGATTTAATTTACTCATTTTAAAAACCGCAACCCCCATTTCTTATTTACGTATTAGTTTAGCGTCATTTATAGGTTTCCATAATTATAATTGTTTTTGAATTTTTCCTAGTTGATGAGGTTAATCTTATATGTGAATATAATTGGAATCTTTATATGTGCCTAGTTATGTATGTTTAATCTCTTCTCAATTCAAAAAAACATAACTTATATTGCCCTCAAAATAACGTGTATTATAAAATTGGATTTTATTTTTGTTCTAAGAATATATTCTAAGTTTATTTTCATAAGTTTTGATGTTGTATCTTAATTATGTGGTTAAAAATTTATTATATGTTAATGATGTTTATATTATATTATGTAATTTCTTTCATATAAGCGAAATTATTAGGATGTAATTGTCTCTTTTAAAAGCATTGTAATTAATAAACTATATTAGTAAATTAACTTTCCTCATAAGATCGACTCTTATTTTTATATACTACATTGCTTAATTAATTGATTAATAAATTGAAAGTAAATAAGGATTTAATTTCATATGTCTAACGACATATATCAAATTTTTGCACCATTGTCGGGGAAAGTTTTACTTGTTTAGTTTATTTATTATTGACTCATAACTAACAATTCTTTTGTTTTTGAAGTTGTTTTATGATTATGCTGAAGTAATGATGTTTGAAGAAATTTTTCTAGAGGAACCTTGACAGCGAAGAAGGAGATCGAGCCAATGATATAAACCAAAGGCTCTAGTTAGGAGGCAACACAAGATGACAAAAATCATATTTGAATTAGCTCAGAGCATTCATGGAGTGAAGGTGAGGTAGGAGAGTCTCTTTTCCCCTTTTCTTTTCTATGTCTTTACTGTTTCAGGTCCACAATACCATTGTCGGTGACTCCAGGTCGGGATCCTTCAGTCAGCATCTATTTCCATTGCAGAGTCCTTCTTTGACAAGATTCCTTCAGGTCCATTCGCCTAGACATTTGGAAGCAGTTTGGAGCAATCTACTTCAACACTTTCAGCAAAATAAATGGAGATCAACAGATATTAGTGTTCCACTTGTGTGTCCGTAATTACTGCCTTGATTTCTTCTGTTTGTTCAATTCATATTGGTCATCTGGTTCTCTAGGAGGTTCTTTTCCAGCTATGTTGTGATGGTTTGCCATCTATATAGTTGTTTGTTGGGGTTTTCTTTCTCCAGGGTTTCTTCTCTGTTTGGTGGAGTTGAGTCTTATGGCTTTATATTGTCATGTACATAACTTCCAATTCTTATTTATTAATTCTACTTACTGATTTAACAAAAAAAAAAATCATATTTGAATTTCTTTCTGTTTAGCGAAGGAGGAGATCGAGCCAATGATAAAAACCAAAGGCGCTACTTAGGAGGCAACACAAGATGACAAAAATCATATTTAAATTTCTTTATGTTTAGCTCTTTTTTTATATATTTATATAGCCATTTATTTTCTCAAATTTTTTTTTGCTATTTTATCTATTTTTTGCTTGGATATTCCTTTTTTTGCACTTGTTACGTTAAGAACAATGCAAAATTTAAGTGTTAGGGGGCGAGGAGAATATAAAGACTTAACCTAGTTTTTGTGCAAAAATTGAAAATTGAAAAATACGATGAAAAAAAGTTTATCTAGGGAATTGGATTATTTGCTTAGGTTAGTTGGTTTTGACATGTTTTGTTTTACATCACGCATTTAATTTTTATTACCACAATACCTCTAAAAATGAGCAACAAATTTTAACATTATGTTTGAAGGATTAGCAAGTTACATAGGTTATTTTCTTTAACATAGCAAGTTTTATAACTCTTTTGTTTAATTTTAGGTTCATACTTAAGAGAATTAATCCTCATTTGATAAATTTAGCTTATAAGCAATTGGAAGTCTTATTCTAATTTTACATACATGGCATTAAGGTTAGACTCCTAATAACTATGTCTAGTAACCTTGGTGATTTTCATTTACTTTTGATTACTAGAGAAGTGCTTGTCGTGACCTTGAAACTTTAATTTCCTTGAAAATGTTATTGTTAATAATTAAATGCCCATTTGAGACCAAAAATGGTTACTGGAGAAATACTTAAGGACAAAGGACCAAGTACTCCTTTGAGATCATAAGTAAAGTGAGAAGATGAACCAAACACAAAGGGGTAATATGTCAATTGAGTTAGGAGTTAGTTGAAAAAAGAAAATGAAGTCAAAGCGAGATGCTTTATATGTAGAATTAATATACTGATGTTGTTTATAGACAAACTTTATTAAGATGAGGTGTAAATGTCTGTAAAGTATGAGGTAAAAGTTGAAATTTTAAAGATGTTATGTTGATGATTAATCTGATTACGAATATGCTAAGACATTATGATTCTTGTAAATAACTTGTTAATTAATTGTTTAGTTTTTCTTAATCTAATTTCTTCTATATAAGGCAGGGTGGTAAACTAGTTTCATATTTTGCATTATATTGTTGTTTTGATCGAGGACGACTAAAAGCTAAACGTGAGGGAATTTGATAAATAGAAATTATAACATATTTTACACCCATATTTTATATTGTTTTAAATTATTTACATAGCACATTTAGGCAAATTAATTGCTACATTTTACTATTATTAACTTAATTCGTATAGTTTTATATTTTATTTCAAAAAAGGGTGCAGGTTTTATGGACTTAAGTAAAGAAATCCAGAAGAAAATCCAAAAACAAAGCAAAAAAGTAACAACCATAATTCTAAAACACAAAAGCATAAAATGACACAGTAGCAAAAATAAGCAGCAGTTGAGAAATGTAGCATATGACATAGCCAAGGAAGCAAAATGCAAAACAACACAATAAAAAAATAAAACACAAGTAGCCAAGGAGAATGCGTTAGCAGCTGGGAAGAGAGAAACGGCAATGCACAACTAGGAGAGGAAAATAGTAAAACAACATATAAGCCAACATAACACAGCAGCAACATTTCCAAAAACATCACCAGCCAAGAATAGCCAAAACACAACATGCCATAAACAAAACTCACCACCAAAAGGAGAACATAATAGAGACAGGAAAATGAAAAGTAGCAGCAAAAGTAGAAGATAAAATAAAGTTGGACAGAAACACGCAACACAAATAAGAAAACATAGAGAGGAGCAAAACGTGCAATGCAGCAGAAATCCCAACAAAACCTGATGCTTTCTACACCAAATCCATTCAAAATAGAAGAGATAAGTGAAAACCCATCTCTATATCCATTGATTTTATACGCCTAATGACATGTATCAGTTGAATAATGTCTCATAAACTTTGATAATAACATGTAAGATATATGTCAACACCATGATGGCAAGATGCCAAAGGTTGCATAGAGGAGAGCTTAAAGGCATTTTCTATAATATGATAATAGTTTTCATAAGAAGAAAAATGATTGTATGACTTTTTCTTACCTATATGAGATATGATAGAGATCATATGTATTTCTAGTTCATGCATTTGAGTATATGATATTGAATTTAGATTCAATATTATTATAATGTTCAATGTATGATAAGAAACATAATGTTGAGTAAAAGTAGTTGATCCAATTTTATACAAATAGTTTGTTTTTGTTTGATCAAAGGAGACTTAAGTTTAACATAAGTGACAAGAATATAGAGCTAGATAACCGAGATTATCCTGTTATATCATTTTGGTTAAATCAGCATAATGAGAATCATAAACTTTCATACAGGGATATATGTATCCTTTTGATTATGAATTGTATGAAACTTGTCAAGTTGAAGAATTACCAAATCAATCTTTGGTGAAAGGATGATGATGGTAATGAATTGATAACTTCTATACATGTGATGTATTGGATGGAATAACAATTCATAAAAGGATCATACTTAAATTTGATTAGATTACTAGTGACTTTATCTGTTATAGTCATATATATTAAATGAAATCATGTTTAAAATTTTGAAAAGTTCAAATTGTTTAAATCTAAGTAGAAATTTAGCATTGAGAATGTTGAAGTACTTTGATGAGATCATTCTGGTAAGTTTTAAATTTTTGATTATCTATAGGGAATGAGATTCTCTGGTAAATACCTTCACAATTAAATTCATAAGATTATGAATATATATAAAGAGGAAAATACAATATGAGATATTACATGATGCAATATTAGTTTTTCAATAACTATGCCTATTACAATGACTTACTTTGAATGGTTCCAATTGAATCAATTAGCAATATTTCATATCAGATATAGAATGCTAAAACTTTGAGAGAGTCAAAGTTAATGATTTAAGGATGTGATGTTTAGCTGAAGCATGTATTATTCATTAAGTTTTAGAACTAAATTGGGTAATAAAAGGTTATGAAATATAAAAAATATTGGATATAATCTTGCAGACCTATTAAACAAATTGTTTGTTTCAATGCATACTTATAGGAGAATGATTCTTAAGATAAATAGTGGGAGTAAGGTGAAATTTGAAATTTTCAAATCTCATGACAGTACATCCAATTGGAACTAGTGTCTTTTTCGATAAATTTGATGTATAGTTGATAGATGAATATTTGATCATATTTATACACCATATTTGATGTATATTTTCTTGATATTTTATACTTTTGTTATATATTTGGTACTTAATTTGCTCCAATTGTGTTTATTGGTTATAATTGCCTTCATGAACTTAAAGGAAAATAATTCTAATGAAAACATGACATAAAACAAAGATTGGAAGCATAGAAGGGATATAGGGGTTTCCATCAACCCGTGTACTTCTCTCAAGCAGTGCAGAATCACGAATTCTGGGTATTTTGGGTTATACACAGTCTAATATATGGTTATGTATCAAACCGTGTATCACCTACAACCACAAAATTTACTATAAAAGGAAGTGTTTGGAGGCAAAACAGGAGAGCAGACATTAGGACGTGATTGTAGAAGTTGAGATCGTTTAGAAGGAGTATTCGATAGAAGATAATCAGGGAGATTTAGAATTATGAACCTATTGTTTTTAGCCTGTTTTTCCTTCTGTTTATATTTGATTTTATGTTCTATAATGTGTAACTAAATTCTTTTAGTGCCAAAGTTAGATGAACCCTAGTTTTTTTTACAATAACATGTCTTGAAACTTTAATTAATGCAATTCTTTGGATTTATATATTTTAATTAAATTACGTGTTTAATATATGTTCTAATAGACCTAGAATATTAATGCATAATCCAAATTCATAACATAGAGATTGAGAAATCCTGTGTGTGAATAGATCTACTATAATTGGAAGGAGTTTATTACAGCCCTAGAATTAGGATGATATAAATCCTCTAGATTAGGGTCAAACCTAATAGCAGAATTCACAAATCAGTAAAACAATTCTATAAAACTTTAACTCGAGTAATTCAATTGATGACTTTAAAATTAGTTATTATTAGACTCAGAGTGAGCAATTATCATACCATAGGAATCTCCATGGTCTAATAAATCAATTACGCAATTACTTAACAAAAGATCAATCAATTAAGGGTATTTAGGGAGATTTGAAACCTAAACACTAAGTTTTGATGTTGATAGTTTCTAAATAATTTCTTAATTCTCTATTCAATCTTGCTGCCTGTTTTATTTTATTTGCTTAAGTTTTCTTTTCTTTAATTGAAATCCTAAATCAAACTCGTAGGCTAGATAATAGGATAACGATAACTACTAATATTCATCTCTTGGTACGATCGACCTATCCTTTTTGGTACTAGCAACAGTTACGCTATGCACTTATGATTATTTCATAATTGACACTTAGAAAAAGTTCAATCAATAGTTAAAAGGCTACGAGACATTGAAAGATTCACTTTCCTGATGAATTCAAATAGTTTATTTTTTGGATGATTGTGAATTTATCATATCGGTAAGAAGGTTAGTAGAACTATAGTTGTTCTCTTCAGTAGGAGTATATGCAAACATATTGCCCATAGAGAACAATAATTCTAAATTTTAATTGATGAAAATATAATTATCCAAGAATAACTCTTATTGGATATAAAAAAGGTAACAACTTAATTACGGGAATTACATTTGTAGAGATAGATTGCAAGTTGTTCACCCATTCCAAGTCCAGGTACATAGATAATTAAAATCCTAAATGAAACTTATAGACTAAATAATAGGATAATAGTAACTGCCAGTATTCATCATCTTTGTGGGATCGACCTGTACTTGTCGATACTAACTATAGCTATACCGTGCACTTACAGTTATTTCATAATTGACACTTAGAAAATTTTCAATCAATTTTTTGACATCATTGACTGGGACGGTGGTATTAGGAAAATATAGTCATTACTTTGTTTTCTTTTATTTCCTTTTTCTTATTTTTATTTTACATTATTGTATTTGTTTAATTTATTTAGTTTAGAATTAAACTCCTGGTTAGTTTATGACTCAGAGTACATCTGAGTGCTTAATAGAAGGAGATCCTAAAATAGAGAACAACATTTAGGAATCTTCGTAGGACTAATTTGAGACAGTTTGAACTAAATCGTTAGATAGAAGGTTTGGAAGGTCAAAGAATTTAACAACATGAGAGACTAACCACATATGATGTTTGACTACGCTAGGCCAGACCTAACTGGTGCAAAATCTAGCATGGTAATACCGACTGTTTAAGTGAATAATATTGAGATCAAGTTAAGCATCATCCAGATGGTGTAGAATTCAATCTAGTTTGACAAACTCTGAGACGAAGACCCAAACATGCATACCTCTAAATTTTTAGAGATCTACGATACATTTAAGATTAATGGAGCAAACAATGACATAATTAGACTGTGCCTGTTTCCTTTCTCTCTGAGAGGAAAGGCTAAACTGTGGCTAAACTTTATGCCATGTTTGTCATTTATTATATCGGATCAAGTGGCATAATTTTTTTTACTGAATTACTTTCCCCTTATAAAGACTACGAAGCTAAAGAATGACATCTCGTTAATTATACTCCCAAAATGAAGGTGAGTTCACTTTATGACACATGAGAGAGATTTAAGGAGATACTCAAATGATGCCCTCACCACGAACAACCACTGTGGATGCAAATCCAAACTTTCTATAATGGGATAAGTTAAAGTACGAGGCAATCGATATATGCAGCAACTAAAGGGACGTTGAACAAAAAAACACCTGAAGCAACCTAAGAGTTGATTGAATACATGGCCATGAACAACTATCAGTGGTGCTTGGCTAAAGCATGAACTACTAAGCCAATGGGAGTTTATGAAGTAGATGTGGTGGAGCAATTGGTGAGTCAAGTGGAGGCCCTAAGTAAGAGATAGATAGATTAACTATAGCTCCACAAGGAAGGGTGTGGTAGTGTGAAGCTTAGGGGTTAGACCATCAAGGACAGGAATGTGAATCAACTTAACCTAAACGCATACATTACTTGGGGAATGCTCCGAGACCCCAAAACAATGCTTATAGTAAAACCTATAACCCTAGATGGAGGAACCATCCTAACTTTTCATAGGGTAATCAAGGACAACAAAGAAGTAACCCTCCTTTGGGATTCCAACCACAAGCATCACAACCAAGGAAACCTGGTATGGATGAGCTAATAATGGAATTCATTCAATAATCAAGGACAAAACATTAGCAAATAGATGCATCCATATGAAACTTGGAAATTAAAGTGGACCAATTTGCAAAGTCAATGGTGGAGAGACCGAAAGGGAGTTTACTGAGCACAACTAAAAAAATCCAAAGGAAAGGATAATGGCAATCACATATACCAATGAAAAGAAGCTCTAAAAAGAAGAAGAGAAGGAAGTGACTACTAAGAGCTACTTGAAAGCTGATTGTAGCTTTTATCTAAAGAGAGTCAAGGAGTATCAACCTGCACTTCCATACCCTATCAGAGTAAAGAGAAAATCATTGGATATAGTGTTAGATAATATCCTTGATCTTCTAGAAGAATTGAAGAAGGAACTTTCCCTTGTTGAACCTCTTTCGTAAAGATCAAAGAATCATTTCAAGAGACCACATTAAACAGGAAGACTCAAAGAAGTTAGAGACTAAAGTGTTGAGTAAGGAGAGCTCTAACAAAAAGATTAACTACCAGAAAAGCAAAATGACCTAGGGAATTTTTATATTCCTTGTACTATTAGTAGTTTAAAGGTGTGTTATGGCCAACTTAGGAGATGGCATAAATATGATGCCTTACACCTTATTAGAGAAAACGAGAATAGGAGAACTTGAACCAACTATGATATGCCTTCAAATGGCTGATAAATCATTAAAGCCTCCTAAGGCAATCATATAGGATGTACCTGTTACGGTTGATAAGTTCACATTCCTAACTGACTTTATCATGTTGGACATAGAGGAAGATTTGGAAGTATCCTTAATCCTCAGGTGACCATTCTTGGCAACTACCAATTCAGTCTTAAATATTGATGGAAGCAAGTTAACTTTGAGAGTAGGGGATGATTTTGATGTTTAAAACAATTCATTTCAATTTCTAGATGTTATTGAAGTTGACAAGTCTTGTCAACATGTTCTGCAGGACTTTACATGTAAAGATCCATTGGAAAGTTACAAATTCTATAGAATAAACCAAAGAAGAAACGTCGTGGAAAGCGTCAATAGGTAGCCCACCTACATGTTATCGAAGCTATGGTAAGCTACAACCACACATTCTATTGGAGCCACCTCGAGTGGAGAAAATACGTTGAGCTAGTGATGGTAAAGAAGCATTGCATAGGAGGCAACTCATGAGTTTGTTTTAGTTTTTTTAAATTCCAATATTATTTATTTTAGCTTTCGTTTTATATTAGGTTTTGATTAATTAAATTTTTTTGAAGTGTTTTAGGATAACAAAATTAAGCATCTTAGGGAAAATTGTGCATAATTATGACATTAGGGGAATATGTGCTATGGGCTATAATGCTAAAGTGCAAAATTTTCATGTTTGGGCATCAATTTTTAAAGTTGCACATATTATTAGAGAGTTAAATGTTTTGATACATGCCTGTGTGCCAAATTGTGTAACTTTGCAAAATGCTGTAACTCAATGAAATACATAGTTTGATACATGGTTGTGTCAGACCATGTACTTTCGCAATACACGTTAAAATTCCCTATTTCTTTCATTTTCCTATTTTCTCTCTTCTCCCACTCTCTCTCGTCATTTCCCCTCTTCTCCCCCAACCCAATTTTTGCGTTTTTTAGTCAAATTAGTAATAACTAAGTAAGCTTTCTTCTTGCTTTAACTTATTTATGCATGATTCATTGGGTGTTTTATGTTATTCACAGACTTTTTTAAAAGATTTAATTTGACAAATTGCAAGAAATTTGGGTGACAATTCAACCTAATTTGCATCGACATTGTGATTTTTGTTCACTATGGGTTTAATTGCGATAACTTTTATGTTTAATTAGTTTAATTAGTTATTTTCGGTGTTAATTAAGATTGAGTTTGTGTTTAACTACATGAGTTTAGTGTTTAATTGCATTAATTTTATGTAATTGGTAATTTAGGAATTTTAATTTCAATTTTAGGGTTAGAATTATAAATTAATAATTAAGTTAGTTAATTCATTAATTGCATAATTGCATAATTTCTAATTTTTAATATTAAGATTAATTAGTTTGTTAAGTGATTTCCTAATTAAATTTGTTTAATTATTTATTTCTTTATTTAATTCTTTATTTGAAGGAGAGCCTTAAAGCAACTAGTAAAAGTTGCTCCTTTAAGACCATAAGGTCACAGGTTTGAATACCGAAAACAGTTTCTTTGTAAAAATTACAAAGGGAAGTCTGTGTACTTAAATGACCCTCCCTCGACCCTTGTAAAGCAGGGAACCTTATACACTAGGGTACATTGACATTGACATACACTTTATTTATTTATTTATTTATTTAATTTTGTAAATAATTTGTTTTCACAATTAATGAGTAATGAGCATGATCAAAATTAAGTGTGAAAAAAAGCTTTCTTTTGTGATTCAAACATCAAATTTCCCACCCTTGTGTAAAGTCACAGACAAAAATGACACAATCACAACATCATAAAGCAACTCCAAGAAAGAGACATCGAGGCGAATCTTCTACGACAGTCTAGTCCCTAAAGAGGCCATGGATGCTTTTCTTCAATATTGGGGCTTAGGAAGAACAATATCAAAGATTGAAAGATAAGAAGTTTGGAGCTAGTCGGTACATCGATTGGGATGCTTTGGAGCAGGTTAGCTTGGCCCAAGAGGTTATAGAGTTAGTAGATGTAGGAGCATGGTCCCAATTCTTTGAAATCATGGAACCATCTTATAGAGAGCTCAATTTAGAGGTCCTATCCACATTCTCCATGGAGAAGGGATGTTATGACAGGGATTACCCCAATACAATCCAATTTCGGATAAAGGGGGAGATGCATCAGATGAATTATACCGAGTTCTCCATCATCGTGGGTTTGTACAATCGGGAGTACATTGGGACACCAAAGTACCAAGCATTATAGATAGATCTTCTGTACAGGTTGTCTTTGCGACATGTTTGAAGTTGAATCAGAACTGAAGATGACTATGATCCAAGCAAGTCCAAGGCCTCAGCCCTACGTCATCCAACATTCAGATACATTCATGGTATCTTAAGCCATACCTTGAGCATTCGAGGAGATAGTTAGGGAGTCGTCAGGAACATGGATGTTTTTTACCTCTAGAGCATGAGTGAGCAGATGCCTATCTACCTGGGACATGCACTTGTCCAATTTATCTGGTGTCAAAGTGAGGATTAAAAAGTCGGCATGATATATGTTGGACTTTACATGACCAAGCTAGGACGAAGAATGGGGGTATTTGATTGGCTAACACCAATGCAGGAGATGATGACTATGGTAGTGCTCCACTTGACAGTAATGCAATATATACACATGGTTTGTTGATGTTAGGGGCCCACAGGATACTTGTATAGAAATTAGGGAGCCTGACGAATTAACACCAAAGGAAGGAGACAAAGTAGACCAGCCTACAGTAGACTAGTCATTACAGCCACAGTCACCATCATCTCAAACTGATGGGATTGCACTGAAAGACTGGGACCAGCTAACAATAGCTTGGTTGGAGAGACAACAGGTGGACCTTATGGAATAGATGAGTGAGCTACTATCTATAATTGGAGGGATGGGAGAGTTTATGCTCTTAATGGCTAGCCGACTAGGCATTGATCTCCAACCCCATCATCTGGCGAGGGCACCTCCTCTGCAACTTTTCACCTAGCCAGGATCATCATTATGAGAACCCTTCTTCGTCGGATTAGCCATGATCACACGATGTAGAGGATGCTTAGTTTTATATATTCTTTCTTTTTCTTTTTCTTTTTTTGTTTTAAATTTTATTTCTGTTAATTGTTTTGTTAACCTTACAATTAACGATGGTTTTATTTCTTTATTATTTTATGTTATTTGTTATTTCTATTTCTTTTGTTTCTTTTTATCCCCTTTTCCTTATATTTTGCAAGGTTATAATCTTAAATTTAGATAGATCATAAATTAGAAAAATTTTCATAATCAGGAAAGCAACACTAACCCTTCTCATTTATTATATATACTTATATTGTGTTCATTGGGAACAATTGATAAGATCTCATCTTGCTATAGTATTTGATATTACCTCCTTTATTTTGGATTTATTTTGATGCTTAAATATGGAAATTAATGTTTGTTTTTTTAGGAGATGAAATGTGGAGACTGCATTAAATTGGGACTCTATTCATGATGATCACAAATTTAGGATAAACTGAAGAGATTGCTGCGGTAGATAAGGTTGATCACTTGAAAAGTTAGAGTTTAACTAGGAAACTTCTTCTTATCCCTATCATGTAGGAATTTGAATTCGTTTTAGATAGACATCTTTACAAGTTAGAGTTAGATTAAGATTAGATTAGAAAACCCTATAAAAGGGGTGTTCCTCATAATAGAAGGAGGTTCTCCCTTCTTACGTTTTTAGCAATTCTTTGTCTTTCTTCTATTTTTGTTATTAGAGCAAAAGCCATATGTGGCTAAACTCAATCGTTCTGATTCAAGGAGATTCAAGATTCTAGTTGTAAATTTGGGAGGTTTTGTGTTTTAAAGTTTTATTCACGTTTTAATTCAAGTATTTCTTGTTATGAGTTCTTATATTTCATGAATGATTAATATTCGATTAATCTGTCAAATTAATTTAATATTGATTATTCTATCACTATCCAGGAATTCAATGATCCGTAATTTTCATGAAGGAATGGTGCAAGAAGCAAATAGGTTATTTATGAATTTCCATATTTAAGTTATGATAAACAAAAAAACTAAATTGAATAGTTGTGGTTATCTTGATTATTTAATTTAGGGTTTAGTTTTTTTCACGGAACTTATTGCTATCACTGATTTGATATGGAATGCTATCACAGCCAGTCAATAGATGGCAAGTTTTGGTTTGGATGTTAGGTTGAATTATTTAATTTAGGAAAATTTGAAAATTATTACGGCTATCCTAATATGTTTCGAACTAACTGCTTGAATTGTGAAAATATTATTTTTGAACTAATGATCAATGTTACAATTAGATGAGATCTTTTCTTTGAATCAGAGTTTGGTAATCTTGACTTTCTTATTTTTAAATTTAGTTGATTTAATTTGATTTCGTGTTAATTTTAGTTGATCAGTTTCTCAATCAACCCCCCCCCCTTTTTTATTTTATTGCTTGAAATTAAGAAACTAGTGCTTAGTTTTCTCGGGATTCGACTTGGTTCCACGACTACTACAAAAAGTTTAAAGAATTGTAATTATTTTAGGGGCATCGATAACCCGACCAATAATGTACAACTTTAAGTATGGGGAAGGGATTCATAATTTTTAATGATTTTTTAAGCTTATTATGATCTTGATTATAATATTTTATGAACTGATATCTTGGCTTAATTGAAATATGTCCATCAATACTCTATTTCATTGTTGAATATTGAGTCGAATTGGTATATAAAAGGAAGATAGTTAGAATAAAATTGCTTCTCTAAGTCATATTTTTAATTTTCAATGAGATAATCAAATTGAATGAAATTGCAAATTAGTTACCCATATAAACCAATCTTTTTTGTGAGCTTTTGAGCCTAATAGTGAAATTTTCAAAAAAATTTAGCTCTTGTTATTCTTTCGTGTGTGTTATCATGTATAGTAGAATGATTCTAGAACTTGCTTTTATTATATATTTTGAGATCATATTTGTTAAATTAGAAGCATTAAAATGATAAAGGTAATTAGATTAAATAACTTGTTTTAGCCTATTTCTTTGATATTTACCACACCTATAGTTTTATCCTTTAGGAATAACCAAGTTGAGCATAAGCCTTTTTTATTGTTATTAGCCCACATCATTAACCTTTATCTTATTTTCTTGAAGACCTTTTTATTATTTTGAACCCTGAAGGTTATTTACAGTATTTACTTGTTAAGACTTGAAATTCTTAAAAGGTCTATTATTTCTTTAATTATGGTACTGAATGTCTCAAATTATTGTGTTTGGATTATTTTTTTTTAATAAGTACCAATAGAGTTATAAACAAGTGTTGTAATTTTCCTTTAGTAAATTTCCTTCAATTTAACCCTTTTTGATATCCCAACCATACCATAACTAAGCCCCATTACAACTTTATGAAAACCTTTTGATTTTTTCTAGTTAATACATAAGTGGTGGAGATGTGATAATATTGCAAGCTTATGGGAAGAGTTCTACTATACATTGACTGAGAGTTTTGATACTTTTCACCCTAAACACTTGAGCGCATTGAGAAAAATCTTAGTGAGGGTGTAAAAGTTTATGATTTTTTCTTTTAATGCAATTATTGATGTGATTATTATTAATATGGACTTAGGAAGTTAATTTAGGATAACTTGACTCTAATTGTATGTTAATTTGATTTAATATGATATGATGATTTATAGTATGAATAGACAAGTAGAGATTGACGAAGGATTGATGTTGTAAGATTTATAATTTTGATTATGGTTTGCTTGAGGACAAACAAATTCTTAAGTGTCGGGATGTTTGATAGATGCATATTTGATCATATTTATACCCCATATTGATGTATATTTGCTTGATATTTTACAATTTTATCATATATTTGGTGCTTAATTTGCTGCAAGTGTGTTTATAGGTTATAATTTCCTTCATGAAATTAAAGGAGAAGAATTCGGATAAAAACATGACATAAAACAAACATTTAAAGCATAGAAGGGATACATGGTCATGCATCAACCCATGTACTTCTCTCAGGCTGTGCATAATTGTGAATTCTAGGTATTTTGGGTTATACACAGTCTAGTATACAGTCGTGTATTAAACCGTGCATCACCTAGAACCATAAAATTTACTATAAAAGGACATGTTCGGAGGCAAAATAGGAGAGCAGATATTAGGAGGCAATTATAGAAGCTAAGATCTTTTAAAAGGGTGATTTTGAGTCATAGAAGTGGAAAACCCGAAGAAATTATCAAAAGATCTATCGGCATATAAGATTAAACCTCTACCTCGCAAGAATATTCAATAAAAGATAATCAAGGAGATTTAGAATTATAAATCCATTGTTTTCAATTCGTTTTTCCTTCTGTTTATGTTTGATTTTATGTTATACAATGTGTAACTAAATTCCTTTAGTGCCTAAGTTAGATGAACTCTAGTTTTATGCAATAATATGTTTTGATTCTTTAATTAATGCAATTGTTCATATTGATATATTGTAATCAAAATACATGTTTAGTATATGTTCTAATGGACCTGGAATATTAATGCATAATTCGATTTCATAACATAGAGATTGAGAAATCCTGTATGTGAATAAATCTACTATAATTGGAAGGAGTTCATTGCAACCCTAGAGATAGGATGACATAAATCCTTTAAATTAAGGTCAAACCTAATATTGGAATTCATAAATCAGTAGAGCAATTATATAAACTCTAACCTAAGTAATTCAATTGATAACATTAGGATTAGTTGTTATTAAACTCAAGAGAAAGCTTTTAGCATACCATAAGAATCTCCATATTCTAATAAATCAATAAAACAATTACTTAATAAAAGATCACTTAATTAAAGGTATTTAGGGGGATTCAAAACCCAGGCACTAAGTTTTGATATCGATAGCTTTCTAAGTAACTTATTAATTCTCTGTTCAATCTTCTTGCCTGTTTTATTTTATTTGCTTAAGTTTTCTTTTCTTTAGTTGAAATCCCAAATCAGCCTTTTAGGCTAGATAATAGGATAATGGTAACTACTAGTATTCATCTCTTGCCGGGATTGACCCGTACTTATTGGTACTAGCTACAATTACGCTATGCACTTATGATTATCTCATAATTGACACTTAGAAAAAGTTCAATCAATAGTTAAAAGGCTACGAGACATTAAAAGATTCACTTTCCTGATGAATTCAAATAGTTTGTTTTTTGGATGATTGTGAATTTATCATATCGACAAGAAGGTTAGTGGAAGTATAGATGTTCTCTTCAGTAGGAGTATATGCAAACATATTGCTAATAGAGAACAACAATTCTAAATTTTAATTGATGAAAATATAATTATCCAAGAATAACTCTTATTAGATATAAAAAGGTAACAACTTAATTATGGGAATTACATTTGTAGAGATAGATTGGAAATTGTTCACCCATTCCAAGTCTAGGTACATAGATAATGTACTAAAGATGTTTGGTATCAGAGATATCAAATACTTGTGAAGTATTAAACATATTTATTATTCTATGTATGAGTTGCTATTTGAGTTCAAGGAGATAGGGATATTTACTTTAGAAGTAAATCCTAATTAAAGTATATTTTACTTAAGAACAATTATCATTCAAGATTGGAAAGGTTCCAATGTAGTAATGGATTCTAATTAAGTCGTAATACATTTTTCATTTAATGGAAATGATTAATTGGATAAATAAGTTCTTTAGTGAACTTAATATAGTTCCTTGTATTGTTCAAGACAGCAATGCATTGTGGAACATTAGAGCCATTGGGCATGTCAAATGAGCAAAGGTCTCATTAAATATCAAAGGATTTATTTAGGTAATTGTAATTATAATGATAATTAAGATGGATAAATCAAGTGCTCACTGTAGAGAATCTTATAGAATTCTCTCATTAAGCCACTGTCTCAATAGTAGCATAATCGTCATATAGTGATATGGTATAAAATACTAATGCAAGTTGGAGATTGTTGGTTTATGCCCTATAGTTAATCAGTTTAGTTGTAGTTTACTGACAATTATTTAAAAGACATTCTTTATCTTGTACATGTTTAGATGTATATGATAAAGTTCATGGGATAATTATAAATTACAAATGAAATTATAATGAGATTATAATTATGAGATTCATATTGCATTTATGTATTATCCTTGAATTGTTTTTATCCATTGTTCTATTAAAACTGGACATCAATAGAAAGTAAAAAGGCTAGCACACTTTATGCTTTTTCTTTATAAAGAAAGTAGTCGATCTTATAGGCTAAAGTATGGAGATACTTAAACAAACATATAGGTGCTTGTTAGAGAACAACTTCACTGAACTGACCAAATATGAGAAATCTATTTGGAATATTACTTGTATGTCTTTGAAAATTCTCATTGTGATAATTGTATAAGTGATCTTTTAACTTGAAGTCTCTAAATTTATCTTATATAAGGATTGCTATGTTTTGATATAACTTATGACCTATTCCAATCATAGGTAGTTCAATCGATAGTTATTGGATGTAACAAGAACTATATGGAGATAATTGTACTAAAAGAAAATGCAAATTATCAACAAAATATTACCAATGGAAATAATTCTATGCGGTTAAAATTGATATGCGTAGGTAAAGTTGTCAGGAAAAAAGGTAATTTGTGAGCAAAAAAATTCAACGGTAAAGCACGAGACCAAACTTTGTCAACAGAAGTATGCGATGGAATAACGAAAGTCGTTGTAAAAATGGGTGCGAATGGTTCCCGGTAAACATGCGTATGAAATTTACCGATGGAAAAAAAGTTTCGTAGGTAATTTCCTGACAAAAATAGAGTTCCGTAGGTAAATTACTAAAAAGCCACTATTTTATAAGGAATTTCCCTACAGAATGTTGGTTCTGTAGTAATTTACCTATGAAACTTTGTTTCTCCCTACAAAATCATTTTTCGTTGGGAATTTACCTACAAAAATATCATTTCGTATGTAAAGTCAAACGATGTTAGTTTGTTGTTTTAATTGGAAGGAGAAAAACGTCATTTGTTCAACTACAAATGACATCATTTACTTATCGTGTTTAAACCACCCCAACAACCTCTCCTCCCCTTTTGTCGCATGCCTGAAAGTTTTATTTTTTTTCTCTTCCCTCACTGCTGTGGTCTTCAGTTCCATCCACCATCGTTGTCGTCTTGGTCTTCAGTTAATCATCCATCGTAGATAGTTATTACTCCTTTGCACTTGGTTTTTTATTTTTCTACTTGTTGTTAGGGAAGCTTTTGTTTGGGTCAGTTTTGCATGATGTCATTTGTGTTTTCTGTGTCTATTTCAGTTGTTAATGGTTTTGTGTGTGGTTGAATGTGTTCCTGTTGATGATGAATGCCACGTATAAGTTTTTTTCCTAATAGTTAGGGATGAATTTGTTATGCCTATAAAGTGTTCGATGAAATGTATTTGATGAATTTGTGGATATTGAGAGACAAATCTAAATGAATTTATGAATATCGATGAAATGTTTTTTTCTCTTCACTATTGATTTAGTCTTCTTATAGTTTGTCCTCTACATTAATTATAGTTTTACCTAGGAGCTAGGGATTGAAAATAAAAATGCAATACTTAGAATATATATTAGGTCTTAAAATTAAAATGAAATGTCGAAGTTACATCTTAGGGCTTAAAACTAAAATAAAATGAAACGGAATCCCTAGAATGAATATTAGGGCTTTAAAATGGAGAAAATGTTTGAAGTTGTATCATAGGACTTGAAATAAAAATGAAACACTTAAAGGTGGATCTCGAGGCTTAAAAATAAAATATTGAGAATGAATTTTAGAGCTTAAAAATAAGATAACATAAACTAAAATAAGTAGAATGAATATTAGGGCTTTGAAATGGCAAAAATGCTAAGAGTGGAGCCATAAGATTTGAAATGAAATTGATATATCTTGAGCTAGGTTATAAGGCTTAAGAAATAAAATGAAATAAGAGATTGAAAATGTGTCTAGAATTATTAACTTAGTACCTAAGGCTTCAAATAGATTTCAGATTTAACCTAGAAGTGAGAAACTATGGGAAATTAGTGACTAGTACCTAGAGCTCAACTTAAGCTTTGAGGTTTATAGGCTTATGGTTTGGACTTGATTTAATAGGTTTTATGGGCTTTGAGTTTAGACTTAAGCTTTTAGGTTTTGACTTGGATGATTTTTGGATTCTATTTTTAGCTTACCTCTCTTTGATCAAGTGAATTCACCTTTTGCATCATGCGCTAACTTAAAAATTAAAAAAAATAAAATTACTTTTATGACCATTTTACTGATGGGCCTATACTAAGTAATTAGGAACCAAGTATAGGACCAATTATTTAGAAAAACATCACTTAGTGCAAAATTTTGAGAAGTAAAGATCTAAATGAAGTTTTATTTACTAATTTTGAAAACATGATTGTAATTATACTAGGAATAATATAAAATAAAACATACAAATTATATTTAAAAATCACATCATAAGAGGTGTAATAAAGTTAATTTGTCGAGCTTAAAACTTGATATCCGCTTAATTAGAGTTTATATGAAGACAATTTCTATCTTATATTAATTCCAAGTTAAGTGTAAGATTCGATCTGTGATTATAGAGTTCAGAGCCTTCAATTTATTGGGATCAAAAGAGATAATAATCATACCATATGATGATAACAATGATTAATAATAATTCGTTAAGAGTATTTGAGAAAATTTAGCTTACTCAACCCATTTTGTCTCAATTTAGTTCTAAAAAAAATTGCAAAGGGGTTCAAATCCTTCAAGTCATCATTAACAAGTTATTACTTATTAGGGCTCTTAAATCCCTTTACATGTCAATATAGCAAATTCATATCAAGATTTAGGAGATTATAAGGATAACACTTGATTATTCCTTTTATATTTTCTCCTAGTCTTAATCTTGAAAACATATAAGGATTCCATATTAAGTGCAGTAGAAGATTTAATAACACCAACTACAAACTCAGTTCAGTTGATATATTCTTAGAGTTTATACTCTACATTAACTGTGGACTCATAAGAATCATACTCTACATCAATTAAAAACAATTTAGCCTCCACAACAATTTCATCTGACTATGAAGTAATAGATATAATTGATGGATTCATAACATTAATGGTATCATGAGCATTACAATCTAAAGGTTGAGAACTAGGTCGAACATGCCACAAAATTATAGAAGTAAAAGCTAAACCTCCTTCATTAGTATAGTAGTCTAACTAATGAGAAACTAATGGAATATTTATTAGTTTAGGGATATAAATTAAGTGATCATTATCTAGAGTGTTAAGTCCTATCAATTTAAAATAATATAGCTAACCTCCTCCTCCCTATTAGTCTCCATGTCTTTCGAACATGACAAAGTACCTTATATTTATTTTACTAAATAGAAAAAGAAACTAGCATCTATTTGTTTAACTTAATCTCCCTAAACTTATTCAACCATTAAATTATGTATGAATACAAATGCTTCAAAAAGAAAAACTTAAATTTTCTATAAAATAGTATAGTATGATATATGTATATTTTAATTACTCTATCTCATCCTTATTGATCTGAGTACGCTTCTAGCTATAAATTTCTAACCGTCAATATGATAATCAATATCGTCATCATTAGATCAGAGTTATTAACTTTCTCTTATAGCGTTGGATTATGCTTATACTATATCTTCACTATAAGAACATGAGGGTTTTGTACCTTTTATAACTAGACAACTTGATTATATCATCTCTCTAAGAGGTCTCTCACATCATTATACGTTGCCTTCATCTTCTTAATTTCATTGCCTAAGAAAGAAGATCAAATTTTCCTTCTCTTCCTTAGGTGTTAAACCATCTTTAGAAGGCATACTTATAAGCATCCTAATTAAAGAAACACTAATTTATACACATTTTTCTTAACTTATTTTACTTAAATATTTGATGATTGAAACAATTTTGATGACATCCTAGAGATAAGAAGACCCAACTAAGAATAGAAAAAAAAAGAGAGAGAGACTTAAGAATGAATACTAGTAATTGAGACTAACCTTTCGAATATAATGAACTAAGAACCAAACATACAAAGGCTAGAACTCTACAAAGTAAAATCTGATACATTTTGGGTTTGTTTAGTAAAGTGTAAAGGATAAGAACCATCTCTTAATTTGGATTAAAGTAAATAAACATCATAAATCTCTACATCTTGTTGATGAAGTTTGTTCCCCTTTACATATGATTCATACTTAATTTGAAAAACTAACAATTATTACTACTTTAACTAGGAACTCGAAAATACTAATACTACTTTAATTGGAACCTTAATATACTACTTTGATCAGTTTAGTTGATTAGTTTTTTAGCGAGTATCAATTAGTTGAACATTCCAAGAACTAGTTATAACAACTAGCTTAAACGAGGAATGAATATTTGAATTTTTTGGGTACATATAGGCCATAATTGAATTATGGAAACATTTGGTGTTCTAGGGAGTTGCTAAGATCTTTGAGATAGTAGAGAGTGCACTTAAATGCATGTTCATAATACATAACATATAGTAAGCTCTAGTTTGTTGGTATAACTAAGAAGAGGAGATTTTGAGTTATATTTGGGTATAAGCAAGAAAAAAAGATTTTGGGTTATATTTGGTTATACTTATATAGCAATTAAGGAGAGTTGCTAGGGAACATATTATTTGGGCTCATTTTGATTTTAAACAATATTTGCATAGATTTTCTCTTTATTTTTGTCAAAGTAAGACAAATTGGGTTTCTCTTCACCAGTTCTAAAGAAGATGTTATATGGAAGATTTCTCTTGCCTATTGAAACAAGAAGATAGTGAATTCTTAATTGATGTAGTTATAATAAAAAATTTTATTATAATTTTATTATTACCTTATATGAATTTGTCTTACTTTGACACAAATAAAGAGAAAATCCTTACTGTCATTTGTATGATGAGATTCAAACATATCTTCATGCAATTGGTGGTAGGGACCATCGTGGAAGGATTTTCGACTTAGGTTTATTTGCAAACACATGCCATTTGCAATCCTCCACATCCAGTACAACTACATCTAGTAAGTGGGTCGCATCCAATAAGAGAGTCGTTCAACTTGAGAGCATAGTGGAGATGCTAGCAACTCAGTTGCGATAGTCGATGGAGTACATAACCCAGTTCCGTAATGAGATGGATAAGTTGAAAGGGAGGAGCAGTACCTCATTGCAGCAGTTAGATCATCCACCTTCACCAACTGTATAACTTAGATTTATCATGTTTTCAATACTTAAGTGAGTGTATTTAATGTTTTGCTACTTTTAAGTTTTTTTTATGAATTCTTAATTCACAGTTATTTTCAAGATACTTATTACTATATATTATAAGTTTTTTACATTATATTATGAATCAAGATTATATTATTTAAAGAAATCAAATGTAGAAAAAGATAATAGATTATCAACAGAAAATTTGAGTAGGAAATGAGAAATGTTAGCTCTATAGGTAAATTTCCCGATGGAATTATAGTATTTCGTAGGTAAATTATTGACAAATCGTTATGTTTCATAGGTAAATTATCGACAGAATGTTATATTTTGTAGGTAAATTACCAATAAAATGACATATTTCGTAGGCATATTACCAATAGAACAAAACATTCCGTCGATAAATTTACCGATTAATATAGTTCTTCCATCGCTAAAATTACCTATGAAAATTATAATTTCGTAGGTAAAATTTCTAGATGGATATTTAAATTCCATTGGGAACTTTACCGACCAGATTACATGGTCTGTTGAGAAACTTAGCGACAGAATTTGTAATTTTGTAGGGTAGTTTACTGACAGAATACTGTAACTTCGTCGGTATATTTCCTGAAGGAAACTGTAATTCTGTCAGGACATTTTACCTACAGCCGATTCTCTTACGACTCTTTCCATTGTTAATTTTCGTTGCCAAATTTGTTTCTTAACCAAAAGTTAGTATTTTTCGTTGAAACTTTCTGTCGCTAAAACAAATTTTTCTTGTAGTATTGAGTAATCAAGATAGGATTCAACATTCTAAAGTAATTAGGGAGAATGTTTTTTATTCTCGATTAGTATTAACTCGAGAAATCCTTGGCCAAGATAGAATGACGGTTTCTAAATAGTTTACAAATGTTATTAATTGAACTAATAGCTAACAACAAAGAACTAATGTGATTAGACTCAAAATAGAGTATATATTAATTTTATGCACTATGTCTAATCGGAATATTGTATGATGAAAGAATTAAATTATATGAAAAAAATTATGCACAAAAAGGTTAGTCAAAATCACTTTAACATTCTTAAATATTTGGATAGTCATGATGTGTTGCTATACGCCAATCTTGATCTATAATTATAAATTGTCTAATTGAAGAATTAAAGATAAATTAAAAGAAATTTTAATTTATCTAATTATAACTTTAATTATGAATTAGAATTTATAATTATTGCCAATATATTTGAAAATCTAATGGGTCTTACATAAATAACGGGTTGAAGAGAGCCAAAAATATTTTAATCAACTAGGAATTGATTTTAAAGCTTGAGAAATTTTATGATTAAATATGAGATATTTAATAAATAAGGATAGATATTAGATCTTCTTTGAGAATAATTGGTATTAAATTAGAATTATTGTAATTCGAATTAATTTTAATTCAATTAAATTACTAAAATATCCAAAACTTATTATAAATAAACCTAAGCTCTAATATAGCTAACACCTCTTGCTTAACCTCTATGTAAGAGTTACAAAGTTCTCTCAACCTGTTCTGTAGATATCGTTAGAGGCTGGACATTTTTGTAGCTACGATGGTTAAGTTGAATAAGTTTTAGAAATAGTTTGTGAGATATGGCAAAAAAGGACCAAGCTTTGAAATAAGATATGAAATAAGATTTATATTTTATTATGATTTATGTGTTAACTATTTTATAGTAAAGTAATCCTAATTTTTGAGAAATCAAAGTACAAAAAAGTTTTATAATTATTCCACTGCAATCGGCAGGGACGGAGCCATGTTATAGGGGAGGGGGGCCATGGCCCCCCCTTTCAAATATTTTTTTTAAATTACTTATATAATTAAAATTTTTAAAATTACAAATA
>JAOSBP010000004.1:22357825-22368618 GCA_027563825.1 Erythroxylum mucronatum | reverse complement strand
AAGTAAAATTATCAAATTATACCTCAAAATAAAATTATTCAACTTATTGACCAAAGAGAAAGAATCGGGGCCCAACACTGGCATTTTTCATATTCTTATTATTCTAGAAATTTGAGTAATGGAGAGATTAACGATAGAAAATGGTTGGTTTACTCTAAACATATAGATAAAGTATATTGTTTTTGTTATAAGTTGTTCAAAGCTAATAGCAAACAAAATGCATTAGTAAATGATGGATTTATAGATTGGAAGCATCCTAGTGAGAGACTCAAAGAACATGAGAATAGCTTTGAGCATATGACTAATATGAGAACTTTGAATTAATTAAGATCAAGATTGAGAAAAAATCAAACAATAAAGATTTGCAACAAGAAATTGTAAAGGAGAAAGAACGTTAGAGACAAGTTTTGATAAGAATAGTTTCTGTCGTGAAATATCTTGCTAAATATATTTTGGCTTTTCAAGGATCCAATGACAAACTTTACCAAGATAGTAATGTAATTTTTTGGGATTGATTGAGATGATTGCTGAATTTGATGTAATAATGCAAAATCATATCAGACGTATTCAAAATCATGAAATTCATCATCATCATCTTAGTCATAAAATTCAAAATGAGTTGATTTCTTTGTTGGGCCATAATGTTAGAATTTCTATCATAGGTATCATTAAAGAGGCAAAATACTTTTCTAGTATTCTTGAGATTTGAGTCATCATAAACAAATGAGTTTGTTAGTACGATATGTGAATATGTCAAAAAAATAATAATAGAGGAGAACTTTTTAGAATTCTTAAAGGTAGATGACACATCTAGATTGCAACTTTTCAATGAATTATTGAATGAATTTAAGTCTCTTATCCATAATATAAGGGGTCAAGGTTATGACAATGGTTCTAATATGAAGGGAAAACACCAAGGGTTTCAAAAGCGATATAATAAATAAATCCGAGAGCATTATATATGCCACGTCCTTGTTATAATCTTAATCTTACTCTTAGTGATATGACACATTCTTGTGTTAATGTTGTTTCATTTTTTAGAGTTGTGTAATACATATATGCATTATTTCCAAGTTCTCCTAAAAGGTGGAAGGTTTTACTTGATAATTTTTGGGCTTAACCATGAAATCATTGTCTAACACTCATTGGGAGAGTCAAATAAAAAGTGTTAAAGAAATTTCAAGCTCTTCAAATAAGATTAGCTTTGATAGAATTGTCTAGATCTTGTGATGATGTCAAGTCAAAGAGTAAAGCAGAAAGTTTAGTTAGTATACTTGAGAGTTTTGAGTTTTTACTTGGTATGGTTATTTGGTATGATATTTTATTTGCTATTAACATGGTGATTAAAAGTTGCAGTCTAAATCTATGTACATTGACGCTACCATAAAGCAATTAGAAGGTGTGATGGTATTTTTTTAGAAAAATAGACATGAAAGGTTTGACTCTAGTATAAATATTGATAATAGTCTTGCACATGAGATGTTGTAGAGCCTACATTTCCAACTAGAAGTTGTACTATTAAGAAAGACAATTTGATGAAAATGATCACAATAAAGAAATACAATCTACTGAGGATTCTTTCAGAGTTAATTACTTTCTAGTTGTTATAGATATGACAATAGCGTTGTTGAAGAATATATTTAAATAATTAATGACATTTGAAAATATTTTGGATTCTTATTTGATTCAAAAAAACTGAAGTCGTTGGATGATACCGAATTAATAAAATGTTGCACTAATTTTACAATTTTTTCTCATGTGGATTTAGATTATCTTTTTTCTGAATTAAAAGTGTTGCAAATAACTTTGCCAAATGAGTTAATGTCATAAATTGAAATTTTAGAATTTGTTAAAGTTGCAAATTGTTATCCAAATGTTTCAATTGCTTATCAAATTCTATTGACTATACCTGTGACTGTAGCATCAGCTGAGAAAATTTTTTCAAAGTTAAAATTATTGAAATTTTACTTGAGTTCATCAATTTTACAAGAAACGTTGAATGGTTTAACTATTTTATGTATCGAGAAGAATATGTAGGACAATATTGATCTTGATACTATTATTAATGATTTTGCATATAGAAATATAAAGAGAAATTATTTTTCATAAATCATGATCATTTGTGTGCTTATTAGTACAATTCTCTTAGTGTTTTGCAATCTAATATTGCTATTTGATTACTGTTACTGCTATTTTGTTTTTATTGCTACTTTTTTTAGTGATTTTATTATTACTGACATTTACAAGATGTTATTAGTTGATGTTATGATCATTTAGTATTTTGTTTAGTATGTAAACTTATAAATTGAGTCACTTATATATAAATATTAAATTTTAATAACAAAATTATGTTTTTAAAATTTGCATATTTATATATTACCGATTTATTGGGCCTTCAAAATACTTTACCCAAAGGCCAGTAAAATGTTAAGAATGACTTTGGGTTAGTGGCTTGTAAATGTTCCTCTGCAGTTGGTGAGATCTTTGATTATGAGTCTTCATAAGTCATTCCTTTTCTTGGTAATATGCTCTTTTCCTCTAACAAACATCACTCCTTGATCTTTGGCTGGGCACACAGTAGCAAGGTGGCCATATCCCTTACATTTATAGCATTGAAGACCATCACCCTACATCATTGCTTTTACTCTATTGTCTACAAGCGTGCCTTTAGATGAATTTGAGTATGGTTTTTAAAGTTGAGCTAAAGAGGAGCGAAGTGTTCTTGCTTCTAAGGATTGACTCCTTCGAAAACCCCCTGCTTATGACTGCCTTTCCAATTGTAAGACCAATTGATAAGCCTCTTCTATATTACAAACCTGGGCGATGACCATCTTAACTGGGATCTCAGATTTTAACGCATTCAAAAGGCGAGCCAACATCTGTGCTTCTGTCTTAATAGTTAAATATTAATTAATTAATAAAATAATTTTTAAATATTAATTAATACAATTTTAATTTTTAAATTATTTATGTTAATAAAATAAAATAATTTTATTATAATTTGTTAATAAATATTATATAGGAGATTAAAATAAATTTATTTAACTAAAAATAATTTATCAATAAATTTTCCCTAATATATAATTATCAATACCCTGACATTAATAATAAACCATAACAGAAAAAGATAAATATAACCAAATGGCCCCTAAATGATTGGAATCACTCCAAAATCGATAAATTTTGAGTTTTTAAAATCTATTTGACGTTGCATTAACTGTAGGTTTTAAATAGTCAATAACAAATTGTTGTGCACTGTGCTATCCATTGTCGATTTCATGTACATCTTCTTTCATATCGTTTTGGTGAAAGACAACAAGAGCCACAGTCTACTTCAAATTCGAGGATAAAATATAATAAAACTAACGTGGTTAGGTTCATTCTTAAAAATCAATTAATATAATGTGACTTAATTCATTTGAAAGCTTTTCTTTAACATGAAAACAAAACCATATAGCCTGGGACATTTAATCTCAAATTCGTAAGAAGCTACTAATATTTCCTTTTAATACCAAATGTCTCTGTTTTTGGCAAAGCGAGACACCTTCTATATCTCAGGTGATGGGCTGCAAGACGAAGTCTTGTCCCATTGCAAATAAGTAAAGTTTTGAAAATAATCTTCAGCTAAGAAAAAGTTGATGTTTATGGATGATTAGAGGAAGCCTAACAGCAGACACCCTTCCCTAACATCACCATATATTTACATCCTTATTTGGGGCGGGATGTAATTGAGATATACTGGACGACTACTCTTGTTATATGGTATTTGGTTGTCCCTCCAAACCAGAAACATAAAAGATTAAAGACAACATTCGTCTATCACCAAAGAACTCTCTAAAAGCATCCCATAAGCTGTCACAATAGAATATTCTAAAGGCATCTACATAGCCAAAGGTTTGAAAATAAGGCAAAGACCTTGACAAGGAGCTGTTGACAAAGCATCAATAATTTGTGATCAGGAGTCTTTACCAATGCAAAGAAAACATGCAACTCAACAAGTTTCATTAATTACAGTGATAGTTTATAAAAGCCTAGACCCATATCTACAGGACTAAGAACTTGTAGATTGAGATCCCCAGTCTTCCACAAAGCTAAATCAGGGCCCCAAGGACCATCGGCTTCACATGAAATATGACCACTGTAGCTTAAAGGAACAAATTCTGATATTCGCCATTTGCAAGCTGACAAAGCTGATTGTAGGAGGATGTATCTGACAGCAGATTCACAGAACACTCAGAAGTCATTGGAAGGTCATGTAAACTAAGGTTGAAAGAATAGCCTAAATCTGAGAAGTACAAACTACAAAAAGAATTTGCTGTAACCAACAAAAAATTTCTTCATCAAACAGAAACACTAGTTAGTTCTTAAATGAAATGCAGGTCACATTTAATTTTGCCAAACCAAGGGTAAGAGTTATTTGCCACACAGAAAGTTGCAATTCAGTGATGGGATGCAAAATGCACACAAACAAAATCGAGGAGCTACTTTAAATGCCCACAAACTCGTGTACAAAACTTCCACCTCATGATCATTTACAACTTCAATGAAAATATAGAAAGCAAAAGAACAAATATTATGATGTCCTGTTGATCTTGTCATCAAAAACAAAATCTGTTAGAGAAGCAAAAAGTAAATGATTACCGAACGAGTCACCGAAGTTAGTCCAGATCTCAGCTTGGATAGACTTTTCAGAATCAGCAACACCAATAACCTCAACAAAAGTTGTTAGAGGAGAAGGTGGTGGAGAGCCTTTCACAACAATCTGATGATCATCGGTGGACTTGGCGATCACAGAGCCACGATCAGATCCTACAATCTGAAGCACTGCCCTTACCCTCTTCTTCACGTGCATTGCCAACAACCCACCATTCACAAAAATTGCAGGTTTCGACGTATCCATGCCTGAGAAAAAGACCTCTTAAAAACTACAGGCGAAAATACATAATGATACATATTTATTCCGATGTCAGAGTTCAAATTCGACGCACTCATGACAATATAATGGGCAAAGATTTCATCTTTCTCATCGATTGTTTCAAGTGCCTGTAATCATTCATAACGAATGGGAATCCAAATCAACTAGACCACCCAGTTTATCGAAGTCTAAATCGCAAAATATAAATTTAGAATTGTACAGAGAAGGAGAGCAATAGGGGCATACCTGAAATTTGTTTTATGGGAGTGACCTCCAAACCCTAGAATTTAGGCAAGAAAGGCAGAGGATTAGGGTATTAGTTTACGCTGTGTTTTAGCGGGAAATTAAAAATGTTAAAAAAATCTACCTCAAACAACGTCGTTTTCATGTCGTCTCTTACCGTTGTAGCCTGTTTTGTAATTTGAGAGCCCCTGTCAATGTTTAACATCACTGTGAGTGAGTATTTCCTAAAAATATAATAGAGAATTAAAAAGCAAATAAGAACTATTGTTCTTGGGCTGAGTTTGATTAGTTGTATTAATAAGGTTCCAGGTGATTGGTCTGGGCGACTCTCGAGCAACCGGGAGACTAACACTCAGGATGCAGCTGAAACTTACTGGAGGCACAACATATTGGTGAACATTAGAAGACGTCGCCACTACCTGTGCTGCATGAGTGCATGCAAGACAATGTCTGGCAATCGATCTGGTTCTTCACTTGATTCGTTACTATTTCATTCGAGTTACACTTGCATTTAACTCAGCTTCCTTCATGCTTTCATCGTCTACACCCCTTAGTTGGCTGTAGCTTCTCCAGAGCTTCCATTATTTAGATAAATATTTTTTCAATATAATCACACCTAAATTATGACATATCAAATTAGTTTTTTAATATGGAAAATCCTAAAAGATATTTCGTTTTCTCCGATCAAAATTTTTACTAATGCTTTTATTATCTTCTCTAATTTCAAGTTCTGTAACTTTTAGTAACTCTAATTCATCAATCTCCTGCAATATCTCGTCACCAGCTTTGCAGGGGGAGGAGGTGTTTATATCATCATATTCTTAATGAACTTTTGTTTGATGCATCTAAATGGATGATCTAGAGGAAGAAATTTCCTGTCATTGTCAAACCAAAATATTTTGGCCTTGTTAGGAAGATAAAACGCATTAAAATCATTGTTATAGTAAGGACAAGCCAATTTTCTTACTATGCTCCATCCAGACAACATAGCATACGGAGGAAAATTACTAATAGTCCACATCAAAGCTGCTCCCAACAAAAAATTTTGTTTATGAGACACATCATATGTCTCCACACCAAATTCCCAAAGATAATGCAATTTAAATACCAGTAGTTGTAAGAATACATCAATTTATGCTTTAGATTCGTATGCCCTGGCACAAACACCGTTAAGAACATATATGCCTCATTCATACACATCCATGAAGGCAAATTATAAGGAGTAATTATGAAGGGTCATGATGAATATTGTTGGCTAGATTGACCAAAAGGTTGGAATTTATCTGACGGCAATCCCAACCTAACATTTCGACTTCAGCTGCAAACTCAAAGTAGGTGTTATTGAAATGTTTCCATATGAGTGCATCTGATGGATAACTCATTATCCCATCTTCATGTTCGTGTCATTATGCAATCTCATGTGAGAAGCAATAACATCAGATACATATAGTCTTGAAGTCTCAGAGTTAACGGAAAATAATACATCCGCTTCCAGGTTACTAATTTCTGTTTCATAAAATGTTTTCTAGGTTTGAACCTAAATTGACCACAAAATTTGCACTATTGTAATTCCATATCATCCCCCTAAAACAACATACATCCCAAGTTGCAACAATCAATTTTTTCAACTGGCAAACTAAGACCACTAATAAGTTTCTTCATATTGTAGAAATTATCAACCAATGTATGATTAGAAGGAAATGATTCATTATATCAAGCAAGAATTTTATCCAAACTTTGATAAAAAATATGCCCTTTAGACTTTATGTTCAATATTCGAGTAATTGAAGATAATTGAGTCATGGTCTCCTAAATTGGCCATAATTCTTCGTCAGTTGATTTTAATAAGTCAAAACACTTTTTTACAAGTAGGTTTAGTTCTTCAACATTTTGAATATTTTCCTGAAAGGTATAACTGGCTGCATTATAAACCATTTAGATGTAAGGATCTTCAGTTGCACCTATATTTTTTTTATAAATCCAATCCCCCCTTCAAACCCATCCACATTTATTGAATAGTTTACTTCATTACCCCTTGAGGTGCTACAAATTAATGGCTTGTCATGTTATGTCCACTCAAAATAATTTGGAACATCCTTTTTTTTAACAAATGGAGATTCACTTCATCAATTGGAAAAAACAAATATGTTTGCACTTTTTACGTGGACATCAAATTTTTGGATCATCCATATATGCAGGTTGAGAACATGCATAGTGAATAAAAGCTTCAACTCCCTCAATAAACTCATGATTAATGAAATCATCGGATCTTAATCGTCTATACATCCAAGATCTGTCAACATTACTCATTTCTGCAAAACTATTATTTGAAAAAGTGACTGTAGTAAGATATAATAATCATTACGGTAGTGTCCATATTAATCTTACAGAACATTTAATCTTTACTTTACTCATCATTAGATCCTTCATTTTCCCTAAGTTTTTACAAGTCTCTGACCATTTCCCTCCAAATTGATTAGATTCTATCATACTATATGATTTCACAATTAGATAACTCAATCATAACCAATTCCATGTTAGTGATTGGACAATCACCACATTCTAAGTCATAAGAATCTTACAACTTCATAGGAAATTTTTTTTTAAGAAAGATAAGGCTTTGATATTTATTATACTTAATATATCTTAATATCGTATAAGCAACCTACAAATGAACTGTACTTGGCTTATCGATATATTGACTTAATCGACGGACAACATATATGAGTATCAGTCAAATAAAGTAATTTGCCAACCAATATCCTGTAAGAAATCAAATTAAGAAGTAAAAAAACACCTATATATTATTTTTCTAAATTTATATTAAAATAAAAAGAGTGGAAATTGGTTTATAATAAATAAAATCAGTTTCCTCATAAAGATCAAAAGCACAATTTTTGCTTACATATATTAATTCCAACACTAGATTGAGCAATCACATTGAAGTTCAAGTCTTTATGTTTGAATTAACGACCTAAAAGATCATTTCCAAAATTTGAATTTAAACAAGCACTATTATACATGGCATTGTTAGACCGGATGAATCAAGAAAGAAAGTTCTTGTTTTGACTACTAGACTCGTAGAATTTTTCAACGATAATCCTCACAGGAGGTCCATCATGGGTTTCCAGCCCATATATCATCCTAGGGGTTTATTATGAAAAGAATTGTCATGTCAATTACGTGAATTCTTATGTTAATACTAAGTTTGAATTAATCACATTGAAGTTCATTCCAAAGTTTGAATTTAAACAAACATTATAGTACGTGGCATTGTTAGACCAGATGAATCGAGAAAGCAAGTTCTCACTGTGACTCCTGAGCTCATGAAATTTTTCATCGAGAAGCCTTATGGGAGTTACATCATGGATTTTTAGCCTATATACTATTGTAGGGGTTTATTATGCAAAGATTTGTCATGTCAATTACGTGAATTTCTTATGTTAATACTAAATTTGAATTAATCACGTTAAAGTTCAAGTCTTTATGCTTCAATTTAAACAATGCCCAATCATAAATATTTAGCCTATTAAACCTCAGCTTAAAAACTCATCAATCATTGTTAGAGGTAAAATTGCAAAGAAGAACACAAAATCGATCACATTGTAGACATTACTTAGTTGAACGACTTGCCTTGATAGATAAACAATCGCAAACTACAAAGAAGATAGATGAGGTTGGAAAATTATCGACGCTCTTCAACACATAACATGACCTGCAATAAAGACAATAAACAATTAGCTAGTTTTTGATAAGTTTTGAATTAAGTATAGGTACATATTGAACTTAAATAGCAAATATCCTAACAATTTTGCTTATGTGGAACAAATTCTATACTAAAGTAGAAATACAATGAATGCATTAACATATAATGTCCTTTTTAACCTACATAAGTAAGCTACAACAAAACTTAAGAAAATAAACTTAAAATACATTCTTAGAACCACACAATCAATACTCAAGAGCTGGAAAACTATTTTCTTTGTCACTAAGTAGTAATCATCCAAAATATATAATGCTAAAATTTTTAATGGTGAAACGAAATTATACAAATGTAAAATTCTTAGCATAGAAAACTTATACTCATATTTCATTAATGACTCAATTTCTTTCTATTGTCACCTATCTTCCATGCAAGCAAGTTTCAAGTAGTTTTACAACTCTAAACTATCTAACAAAAAAAATACATTACTTTCACAATTCTAAATTTTGTAAAATAAAAATATTTTTAGTTATTTTCAATCAAAATTTAAAGTTCTCTTCTAGATTGTATTTGCTATCAAACTAAGATCCAAATTGTCATTTAAACATAATAAAAATTGAGAATAGTTTTGATATCAAGAAGATAAAAAGTTAAGAGTCACAAAGTTAATGACAAGGCATACGTATTTCATCTCAATTTTCTCACTAACTATTGCTATCATTCATGTAAACATGAAATAATAATCAAATTAAATTGGTGAAACTACAATTTGAATTATCATTTCGTCAATCAATACACAGGGATTTTGAAGTATCACCATCAAATGGAGTAATTGAAACTCACTCTAAACAAGGATGGCAATGGGTAGGTCGGGCCTGACCCACGAGCTGGGTTGCTCGTGGCTCGACTTCGTTTTGCACATTTCGATCGGGCTGGGCTGGGCCAAGATTGCCATCCCTAACTCTAAAATAGGCATATATAAGAAGCTCAATAATTTTTCATGTTCAACTTGAATTTACGGTAGCTATAAAATCAATTTAAATGGGCATATTTCAGCACCTAATTTGCTTCCTAAACTCCAACCAACTTGACTAACATTTCACAGCCAAGAGTAAAGTACTTTTAAAGGCCCAAATCTGAACAATTCTTCATAAACTTCAATAGCCCCTAATTCATCTTATGATACTTTTAAAGTAATCTTTAATTGGCAATTATACATCTAGTTCAATCAAAATACATAACTTTACATAATTCAACTAATAAAACAACCTTTCTATAAACTAATGAACCACTAAAAGAAGCATTCAATATTATAAATGATGTTAGAGTCCTCTTACAGAACTTTCATTGAACACTTGGCACGCTATTGAAATTCATCCCTATTTTGTTTCAAGACTACTATCTTATTCCATTATTCACCAACATAACCTCACAACAACAAACAATGACTCATTAACAACTCAAATAAACCCTCATGACTCAATTCACAGTAACACCAACCCACCCAACATATAACGGTTCACATACAAAAATTAAAGACAAAAAAATTAACCCAAGAGTAGTAAGTGGGCAACCAACCTCAAAATGATAAACCAACACAATGGAAGCAGTTAGTGGAAGAATGTTGGGCCCTGATTCTTTTTCTCTGGTAAATAAGTTGTCTAATTTTATTTTGAAATTTTAGTTTGATAATTTTAAATTGGTTGGAATGAATTGAGGATTTTATTGCTTAGGTTATGATTATTTTAATGAAGGGATTTAGTGACATTTGATTTGTGGATAAATTATTATAGTGAGTATTATTATATGAATTCAAAGTTTTATGAGTTATTAGAAGTTAAAGAGAATAATTTGAGATTTTAGTGCAATAATTATTAATTGAAGGAATTGAGTTAAATTAGAATTTTAATTTTGGTGTTAGATTTTAAAAGA
>JAOSBP010000004.1:22301487-22317355 GCA_027563825.1 Erythroxylum mucronatum | reverse complement strand
CAGTGTAAATTCAATTCAATTCTAATTTCATTAATGGAATTCAATTCAATTCATACATGAATTCAATTCTAAGTGTATCAAACAGCCTGTAAGTTTGTTGATGTAGCTTGTCACGTGTTTCAGAAACCTTAACTATTAATACTCGTAAGTTAAAATTAACATAACAAATGGAAATTAATGAAACGACATTGATTAATCACATAATTAAAATGACTTCGTTGTTTAAAAATGATCTAAATTGGATTACACAACCCTAACGACCTTACATTTTGATTTCATTTTTTCCTTTATTTTAGTTTGTTCTTTCGATGTCCTCATTCTTCGATTTTCAAATTATGCATCCCCGACGCCCTCACACTAAAGGCATCATGAGAATGAATTAAAAACGAAGAGTTTACTGGTACAATATACTATAATGTGAGAGTAGTTTGGAACATCAGAAGAACAATCAGAAAACAAAGAGCTGAGGATATCGTGAGACCAACAGATATCATCGAGCTAGAATTGAAGAAAATTGAAAGTTTGAGTATTTCATTGTTACTTTTTGAAGTTTGGGTTAAATTTGAAAAAAATTGAAAGCTTAAGCATTTTACTGCTATTTTTTAAAGTTTGAGTTATAATTAAAAAATTGACGAAAGTTTGAGTTTTTTTAATAATGAACCCTTTTATCTAATATGTAATTATAATTAGTAAATAAAATATATCTATGTTGACATTAATAATTAAACAAAAAATTGTTTTTATTTAAAAAACTAAAAATAAAAAACTACAATTAAAAATTACACCAAGAGTTTTACTATAAATGTTTCAATTTCCCACATTCATTTGTCTTTTCTTCGTGGACAGTTGGTCATGAGACGTCAAATTCAGAGGCATATTATTATTATTGAAAAAGACTAGTAAAACGGCATAGTTTCTAATCGTAGTCAAAATCACTAAATCTCCACCGTCCGTTAAAATCCAACCATTGGATGATACTCCAAGCGAGTGGGTCTAAAAAATTTCAAATCCCAAACCCAGCCCGCTCTCTGTTCACTTTCTCATCCAAACAATGAAAAAGAGCAGATAGACGAAAAGAGCCCTCTCGAAGGAGTGAATCCGATCTAACAGTAACAATCCCGATAGGATCAGAAAAATGTCGGGTCGACCGGAGAAGGAGAAAGGCGTTAACGTCCAGGTCCTTCTCCGATGCAGGTTAGCATAGTTTTCGATGCACATGTATGCTTATGTGCTTAAATGTGGATAAAAGGTTTATGTTAGTGGATTAATTTGAAGTTGTTTGGTTGTTTATGTTGTTGTTGTTACTGTAATTAGGCCTTTTAGCGAAGAGGAGTTGAGGAACAATGCTCCTCAGGTACTTACGTGCAACGAGTACCATCGAGAGGTCGCCGTCTCCCAGAACATCGCCGGCAAGCATATTGATAGAGTTTTCACTTTTGACAAGGTTCTTTCTTTTTTATTTTTATTTTTAGTTTCTTCTTTTTTAATTTGTTCCGAATTGGGGTTGCAACTTGGATATTGTAGGTCAGACGGTTGTTTTTGGGTGCTACAGGTTTTTGGACCTTCAGCACAGCAAAAAGATCTTTACGAACAAGCTGTTGTGCCGATTGTGAATGAAGTTCTGGAAGGTTTCAATTGTACTATATTTGCATATGGTCAAACTGGTACTGGTAAAACATATACAATGGAAGGTGACTGCAAGAGATCTAAGGTAGGGCTTTTCGGCATCTTTTGGTTGTTTGAGTTTGATGTTTTACATTTCATGATAAGTATAACTCAATTTGATGTCCGGTTGATGTGATTTTCCAATGAGACAGAGTAGGCCAAATGGGGAGTTACCTCCAGAAGCTGGGGTCATACCCAGAGCTGTCAAGCAAATTTTTGATACTCTTGAAAGCCAGAACGCAGAGTATAGTGTGAAGGTGACTTTTTTAGAGCTGTACAACGAGGAAATCACTGATTTGCTCGCGCCAGAGGAAATCTCCAAGGTTGCTTTGGATGAAAAGCAAAAGAAGCAGTTGCCGTTGATGGAAGACGGGAAAGGTGGAGTTCTTGTAAGAGGGTTGGAAGAGGAGATAGTGACAAGTGCAAGCGAGATTTTTATCCTTCTTGAGAGAGGATCTGCGAAACGTCGAACTGCTGAAACCTTGTTAAACAAGCAATCAAGGTAGCAATTTGCTGGCTATTTAACCCTTATGGTAAATTAAGATTTTTTACAATATCTTAAGAATCTTTCTTATCCTTTAGTCGGTCGCATTCTCTCTTTTCCATTACGATGCACATTAAGGAAGCAACACCTGAAGGTGAAGAACTAATCAAATGTGGGAAGTTGAATCTGGTGGATCTTGCCGGTTCAGAAAACATTTCGCGTTCTGGTGCTAGGGAGGTACACAAGTTTGTTTTGACACATTGATATAATGAGTTTTGATGGTGATTAGTAATAAGTTATCTTATAATCTAGTTATCCTGTTGGTTATCCTTTAGGGTCGTGCAAGAGAAGCTGGTGAAATAAACAAAAGTTTACTCACCTTGGGGCGAGTGATTAATGCCCTTGTTGAGCATCTCGGCCATATACCTTACAGGTTTGGATTATTTTCCTGGTTGGACTGGTGAAAGCCCGTATTAATATCTTTTTCTAACTTATGTTCGTAAATAACTACTCCAGAGACAGCAAGCTTACAAGGTTACTTCGTGATTCACTTGGGGGAAGAACTAAAACATGCATCATAGCTACAGTTTCCCCAGCCGTTCATTGTCTTGAAGAGACTTTGAGTACACTGGATTATGCACACAGGGCAAAGCACATAAAAAATAAACCCGAGGTATGCTGTTGATTGGTAGTTTATGTATTTGATTGTTAGCTTAACAGTAAAAATAGATTATGAACCAGTGCACTTTTCTTTTGATCTGTTAAACTAACATTCAAATTCAAAAAGTCAACGTAATTCGTACATCCCTTTGTAATTTTTATAAAGAGGCTGTTTCTGCTGTTCAAACTTATGATCTTATAATTACAAATGAAGAATTTTTACCGGTTGCTCCAAGTGTCGTTCAAATTCATAAAATAAAAAGATTCTGATCACAAGAATTTCTTCCGGAAGTAATAACACGGAGGATATAGAGCTTATGATGTCATAACTCTGCAGTGATTGATTTTGCAATAGTTAAACAGATGCCAACTGCCGTTTTTCTTGCGCTTTCTATGTTTGTTTAAGACGCTGACAATAAGGTTTAATCAGGTGTTCAAAGACTGCAAGTTTTCATATTTCAGCTCTTATAAAATATTCTAAGAGCTAATCTACTTATTTGAGGGGCATTTTATAGCTTAAGTTATGGTTTTGTTGGAAAACCTTGTAAATGATTATATCCAATTTCTTCTCTTCTAGAGCTCTCTCGTGGTTTTGTAAGCCGATATATACGGTTTTTGAACCCTTGACAAAGTAACTTGAATTTCTCGTTAACGTATAACGGGGATATGCTTCTAGTGGTCTGTTATTGTTTAAGATATAGGCCTTCTTTCTCCAAAACTTAAACAGACACATGGACTGAACAGGACCTAGAAATTGAAGAATTTGATTTCCTTGTTTGTAGGTTAATCAAAAAATGATGAAATCGACTCTTATCAAGGATCTTTATGGAGAGATTGAAAGGCTTAAGGCAGGTGAGGTGGCTTGGCTTTGGTGGGGTAGTAAACAGAAATAGATGCAAGGTGTTAAATCTGTTGCATCAAACTTATGTTGTCCTAGTTTTCTGACTTGCTTCAAATGCCATCACCTTGTTTAGAGGTTTATGCAGCACGTGAAAAGAATGGCGTTTATATTCCAAAGGAACGATACTATCAAGAGGAGAGTGAAAGGAAGGTAATTCTTTGTTCCAAAGTTCCACCATATATAGTTTATCTCAACTTTGAGTGGCCAACTTTGTTCCAAAAAATGATATTTCCTTTTGAAAAATTTTCTTTTCTGCATTTATCTCAATTTTGCTGCTTAGAAGAGACAAAGAATACATAATTGTTAGCCTGGCATTGTTGTGTTTCACTGACAAAGTTGTGAATGTGTATATGATTATTCTTACATATGTTTGTGTTTTGGTGCTCAGGCCATGGCAGAACAAATTGAACAAATGACAATAAATATTGAAAGTAACCAGAAGGTTAGTGTGAAAAATTAATACAGCGTTTGTGAGATAGTAAGGCGTTGATTCCTTGGATAACCAATGAACAATATGTTGGGTCAGCAATTTGAGGAGCTGCAAGATAAATATGTTGCCCAGGTTCGGCAATGTTCTGAATTGAGCAGCCAACTTGATATAACAGAGGTATGAAATGTTTATAAGCTTTTTGTACAACATTATTTATATGGATAGGTCCCGTTATGTGCGTCATATATGCAGAGAAACTTAAACCAAGTCAACCAATTATTAGCCAGCACAGAGGAAGAACTTAAGAAGTGCCGCTATGGTCTGAAAGAGAGGGATTTTATCATATCTGAACAGAAAAAAGCAGGTGTGCTAAATATTTGTTTTATCCTCATAATGTAATTCATTTTGGTACTTGATACTGCTCTTGAATTTACTGAACAGAGAATGCTCTGACTCATCAAGCATATGTTCTACGGGGTGACTTGGAGAAAGCCCTGCAGGATAACGTTTCTTTGTTCCAAAAGATTGGTACGAAGTTCTTTGTCTGTTGAAACTACCAGGTTCATATGGAGCCAACAAACATTACTCACAAGCAAATTCAATGTGGTGTAGGTAGAGAAGACAAACTTAACGAAGATAACAGATCAGTGGTGAACAGCGTCAGAATAGAACTCGCGAAACAAATTTGTTCTCTAAGTGATATGCTGGCTAAATCAATGTCTCAGCAAAATGAACATATTCACTGTGTGGAGGACCTTTGTCATTCGATCTTAGATATACATAATAAGGTATCAGGAAGCATTTGCATTCCAGATGTCTGCTTTTCGTTACCATTTCCTCTTGTTAAGAACATTCTGTTGCAATGATTTGAAATGAAGAGGTCTGTATTGATTCCAAATGCATTCAGGCAGTCAAGGAGATGAGGAATAAATTAACAATTTCAAGGAATTTATATTTATCCCACTTGGAAGCAGTGCAGAATGTTGTGCGTTTGCACAAGGCGAGCTCCATTGCAGCAATGGAACAAATTTCTTGTTTGACAACTTCTAATAAGGAGTCGATTGAAGAAGTGGGGTAGCAATTATTCAAATTTCTTTTTCACTTTACCTCCTAATTATCCTGTGGAGATTTATGTATGCGTCCTTTCTGAATTAGTATCTAGCATCAGAGGCTGGTCAAGCAGATTCAATATTTGATGATCTTCAGAGCGGTCTCTCAACTCACCAAGGGGAAATGACTATGTTTGCAAGGGAACTGCAGCAGGTTTATAGTTTTAACTCTGCTGTAAATGAACTTTGATTGACGGTGCTAGTGAATTATTGCGTAGTTAACATCTTGTCGATGTCTGAAGCTAAATTATGTATTCTTTTGCATTGGTGAAAAGTACACAGAAATTCTTGAAGTTATTTAATTTTGAAAATGATGTGCCTATGCTGCAGTCTATCCTAGTATTTCCGCTAGGAGTTGCCTACACTTCCAGTGTTTTCTCTTGCTTTAGCACCAACACATATCGTTTCTGTTTCTTGCTCCTTATTGTTGATGTTGGAAATTCATCAGAGATTCGATGATAGTAACAAGCAGGTAAAGGAGATTTCAGCATACATGAATGAGTTCCTCAAAAAGATATCAGAAGTAGCCGAAAGGCTAGAAAATCATGCAGCGCAAGCTGACGAGTTCCAATTGAAAACTATTGCTGATTTTCAGAAGGCTTACGAGGTACGTTTTGTTCATCCCGATACTTCTACAAAACATTGGTCAATGCAAACCCAAACTTTTCTTTTGCAGGAGCAATCAAAATCTGATGCTGAGAAGCTTGTTACTGACATTAACAATCTAGTCTCTAACCACATCAAGCGTCAGAAAGAGCTGGTAGGCTCCACAGTTTTTTTTTGTTTTTCCGCTTTGACTTGTATGTTTGACTTATTACCAAGATGCGCATATGTTTGACTTATTACCAAGATGCGCATACTTTAGTTTCCATAGGTGGATGTAAGGCTGGGTAACCTTCGAGAAAATGCTACTGGAAACAAGATATTTTTGGAAGGACATGTTTCTTCAATGGAGGGCACTACAACAGAGGCAAAACGAAAATGGCAGGAATTTTCCATTCAAGCGGAGAATAATGGCAAAGATTGTGCAGATTACTCTGCTGCGAAACATTGTCGTATGGAGTTACTCCTACAGCAATGGTGTGTTGGTCTTCTGTGTTATGTTGAGTGCAAAAATATTTATAATCCGTGTACTTGACTCTTTCCCTCTTTCCCTAGTTTGACAACAGCCGAATCGGCTACAAAGCACTGGAAAAGAACCCATGAGTCTGTTAATGAGATGGGCAGGAAGCACGTCTCCGCATTGATGTCACTTACTAAGTAGTAGTCCTTACCCTTCTTCAAGTTTTCATATGTTAATTTTCTCATAAATTGTCTCATGAAATATCTTGTCAGGAATAACCTTTGTATTAGGGAGCAAAATTGATGCAAAGCTTTAACAGTATTTCCGCAAAAACTTTTGACATGATCATGTCGTATTTCCAGTATTTATTACCGCTTTATCGTAACCATATCATTACTTCGGCGCAGAAATGCATGTGACACTAGTGACCAGCATGAGGCCGAAATTGATTCTGCAAGAGTTGCAGCCGAGGAAGATGCGGCAAGGAATAATGAAGATATTCTTCATCACATTGAGAGTGAGTACAATTTTTTTAAGTATCTTTAAAATTTTCCATACTAAAAGTGTCATCTTCCTTTGGGGTTAGCTTATCTTGAATCACGATCTGGGACGCATTTCACGTTTTCTGTTGTGATAATTGCTACAGCTGTATCGGAGCAAGAACGAGAAGCTGTATCTGGTATCCTGGAGGCAGTGCAATCTCATGCAAAAACACTGGACGTTTTGAGGGAAGATCACTCTGGCCAAGCCGCAACAATTGAAGAGAAGACGAAGGAAACTTTTGGGCAGCGATATATGGTAGGCTAAATTGAACACAGATAACTTGGTTTTAGCTTGCATTCATCTCATCTTTCCCATATCTCATATAATTCTGAAAATCACTACCACATGTCCACATTTAAGTCCTCAATGAAGAATTTTTGTTTGTGCAGGACTATGAGCCAACAGGTGCAACCCCGGTAAGAAGTGAGGCAGAAATTCCTAGTAAGGGGACAATTGAGGCACTTCGAGCAACGCCAATGGACGCGCTTCTCGAGGAATTTCGGGAAAACAATTCGTATGAATCATTCGAGGGAAAGGAGTTTAAGCCATCGCTGATACCACGGTCACCACTGACGCAACTCAACTAGAAACAACGTGGTCTAATTCTTAAACGCCGTAGAACGTCAATTGGTATCTTTACCGTTAGTGAGCTTCCATACACTCGGTTACTGCTGCTACATATAATGGAGGGAAAAGAAGAAGTGGAGTCCTAGAGGGTGATTTGGTTGTAATGGGGCATTGGGAACGGAAAATTAGTGTAGTGGGTGGAAGATCCCCATATTTGGGTCCAGTACTGAATATGTGAATGAGATGCAGTGTAATGTATACCTATTGGTTCCATGAGAGTAGGAAAACGAAGTTTTGTGGCTGTGGGTAGTGATTAAAAGCATAGTGTAAATTCCAGCGAGGTCTATTGTTAATGATTCAATCTTATTTGGGTACGACTCTGTTCTGATGAAAAGTCTACCGTAAGTTGTGATTGGATTTTCATAGCACTTCTTATCAGCTTGAGCCATCACTAACATAAGGTGTTTCATCTCAGAAAATAAGGGCTGTTAGTACGTACATTTTGATGGAAGATTGAGAAAATTATCGGTCATCACATGTATTCCATAAACCTTTTATGAGCTAGGATTGAACCCGTATTCAAGTATTTCCACATCAGTCAGGTGACTAAAAAATAAAGCACGTAATTGCATCTTAGCAACAAGTCATTGTCCTGCCTATGATTTCATTTTCAACCCGAGCCACCCAGACCCAGGAGTCGGGACATTTGTAGACTTGAAACTCATGTTTAAACTCCAAACCCAACTCAGATTCGTTCCTTGGCATGGAAAAGTTCGTTTCCGTTTTGCTTCTACTGCTACAGACTTCGTGGACTGTGATGCCACACATGAACCCCAATCCCATCAACCCACCACCTTGAACCCGCCTTATACCCAGTCGCCGGAATTTTCCAGCTCAGATTCTTTCCCCTCTTTGGAGCTTCACTCCAAGTTTTACATTTCTTTACTACTGACATGTAAAGACATAGATCAAATCAAACAATTCCATGCTCAAGTAACAACCAATTGTATGCTTCATGACCTCAATGTTGCCAACAAGCTACTGTACATGTATGTACACCACAAGCACTTGATCGATGCTTATATCTTGTTCGATAAAATGTGTGAGAGGGACACGGTTTCTTGGAGCGTAATAGTTGGAGGGTTCGCTAGGGCCGGTGATTATATCCGTTGTTTTGGGACTTTTAGAGAGTTTCTGAGAACTGGGTCGCAACCTGATAACTTCATTTTGCCTTTTGTGATAAAGGCTTGCAAGGATGAATTGGGACAACTTGTTGGTAGGTTGATTCATTGCATTGTTTTGAAATGTGGGTTGCTAAACGATCGTTTTGTGTGTGCTGCTTTAGCCGACATGTATGTTAACTTTCGGACGATTGAGGATGCCAGTCAACTGTTTGGTGAAATGCCTTGTAGGGATCTGGTAACCTGGACAGCGATGATTAGAGGATTTGCTGAATGCGGGAGTGCAAACCAGTCATTGGTTTTGGCCGATCGGATGATAGAACAGGGCGTCTTTCCTGATAAGATTGCTATGGTGACTATTGTCAATGCTTGTGCTAAATTTGGTGCATTGAATAAGGCTAAACTTGTTCATGATTACGTACGTGCAAATAAATTTCCTTTGGATGTGATACTGGGGACGGCGATGATTGATATGTATGCTAAGTGTGGGAGTGTTGGTCTCGCGAGGGAAATCTTTGATATCATGAAAAGGAGGAACGTGATTTCGTGGAGTGCTATGATTGCAGCTTATGGGTACCATGGCCAAGGCAGGAAGGCTCTTGATTTGCTTCCTATGATGCTGAGAAGTGGAATATTACCTAACAATATAACCTTTGTTTCTTTGTTATATTCCTGTAGTCATGCGGGCCTGGTTCCAGAAGGTCTGGCACTTTTCTCCCTAATGTTAGATAAGTATGGTGTGATGCCAAATGTGAAACATTTAACATGTATGGTTGATCTCCTTGGACGTGCCGGGAGGCTGAATGATGCATGGAGACTGATTGAGACTATGACGGTTGAGAAAGATGATGGTGTGTGGTGTGCGTTGCTTGGTGCATGTCGAATCCATAAAAATTTGGACTTGGCAGAGCAGGCAGCGAAAAACTTGCTTGAGTTGAGACCACAAAACCCTGGACATTATATACTGCTTTCAAATATTTATGCAAACGCTGGTAGATGGAATGATGTTGCTAACATTAGGGATATGATGACCAAAAGACAACTAAAAAAGATTCCTGGTAACACTTGGATCGAGGTAGGTGATACCATTTATAAATTTAGTGTAGGAGACGAGACACATTCTCGATCAAAGGAGATTTATGAGAAGCTGACGAGCTTAGTTCAGAAGTTAGAGTTGGCTGGTTACGTGCCAGATACAAACTTTGTTCTACATGATGTTGAAGAGGAAGTTAAACTTGGAATTCTCTATAGCCACAGTGAGAAGTTAGCTATTGCATTTGGCCTTCTTGCCACTCCTGAGGGAACTCCCATTAGAATTTTGAAAAATCTCCGCATTTGTGGTGATTGCCATACATTTATCAAGCTGACATCAGTTGTTTCACGGAGGGAGGTCACAGTTCGTGATGCTAACAGGTTTCACCACTTCAAGGAAGGGGCTTGTTCATGTGGGGATTACTGGTAATTGGTTTGGAGATGATTGTCCTATACTGCTGATTTGTGTGCCAGTTGGTTCCCACTGCAATACTGGGACAAGTAAATTATTGTTAATTCCCTATCGTTAATTGGAGCTTTTGTGGGAGTCTGGCAGTTGCATTAGGTTATTATTATGGATGCATTGGATGCTATAGTTTCTTGTCTTATGCAAAGATGCCAGTGTAGTGGCTGGACACTTTTAGTTATTGTCTGAACCCCGCTTTGTGATTGTCAATTACAGCTCTTGATATTTCAAATATCAGGATCTGTAATTGACCAACTCCTGATAGGTGATAGGTGAAATTTTATCCAGGGAGAGGAAAAATATCCTTCTTACACATGGACTAGCAGTCATAGTTCTATTAAAATTTTACGGAGGGGATGTATTGGAGATTTAGTATTGCTCAGAAGATTAAGATTTGACATGTTTATTGGCTTTATAAAAATCCTAAAAGATTGCTTCAACATCTGTACTACCAGCTGAATCCACAGTCAGTGCTCTTATTGATCCTTCTACTAATTGGTGGATAAAAAATTGAATTGATGAAAACTTTCTGCCATCCAAAGCTAGTGAAATCATGAAACTGTGCTCACAAGGATCGTCGGTTCAATATTGAATGGCATCGAAATGAGGAGAAATGGAGTTAATTCTGTCCAGTTTGGCATACTACTACATCTTGAGTCTGGCGAAGAATAACTGTCCAAAAAGCAGCTCTAATTCTCACTTATTTGCAGAGAAGATATAGAAGACACTATGGTCTCCAAACTTCCATATGAAAGTTAAGATCACTGCAAGAGATATGTTGATGAAATGTGGGATAGTTGGTGGAGATCAACTCTGCTCAGTTTGCAAATGCGACGCAGAAAAAGATTGCCAATTTATTCGATGCCTGTGGTTTATCTCCTATTTTAAGAACTAATTTAATTCCTGAGAGATTTGGCTTGTGGGTGTTCAATCAATCTGAGGTGGCTGATATGGATGTCATTAGGATTATTGCTACTATCTCTTGGTTATTATGGTTCCATAGAAGCAAAGTGGTTCATGATCAAAAGAAAATATAATCCGGCGGAAATTTCTTTTCAGGCTTGTAAACTTATTGTGATTGGAATTCGGGGCTGGAGTGGACCACTTTACAAGCTTCTTCTTCTTCCAGTTCAGCTTTATGGTCAAAATCACTTGAAGAACTGTTGAAAATGAATAGTGATGGAATGTGGAATTCAAATGGTAAAAAATGGTTTGCGGCATTATGCTGCTTAATTGGAGAGACTTTTGTTTATGCCGGCATTTGTTTCCAGTCCCTTTTTCTTCTTCCCCATCTGTTGTTGAGACACAAACAATTCTTCATGGAACCAATCTGTTAAAAGGCTCTAAATGTTTCTTCATGGATACTGGAAAGTAATTGTGCAGATGTCCCTAAGGCTTTAAATGGTAAAGCGGCTTGCGTGGTTGAGTGTAGTGGTATCGTAAAATCTATTCGGAATGAATATATCTTTCCAAACTCAATATCTTTCGGTTTTGCAGATAGAGAGGATAATATTATTTGCCTATTCCAGTAGTGCATAGTGCACTTGAACGGGAAGTTGTATGAACTGATCAATTTTCTGAATAACTTGTGATTATGTCAAATGCGGATTGTGATTAATTACTACTTATTTTACAGAAAAAGAAGTAGTGCCAGGTGAATTAAAAAGGTAAGGTGATCAATTCTAGTTTCTTTCCTGTTGATGTTTGTTTTCCTGTTGATGTTTCTATCTTATTGGCTGTGTCTTGTTAGTCCAGTTAAAATCATATGTGAATAGGTAAATCTTCACTAGATATAGAACTAGTTTTGTCTTAACTGTAACTGAAATATTTTGTGTTAATAAATATGAGAAATAGATGCTGCTATGGAACCAACATCTTTATTTGCTGTTAGTTGCCAGCCTGATGCATGTCAAAAGTTCTGTTTTTATTTTCAACGCTTCCCTCTTCAGAAAACATAATATTGGTTCTGATGATTTCAACTCTTTTCAAGTCCTACTTCAATTTCAGTTATTTTAATTTTTTATATTATTAAAAATTCAATGAAACCCTTCTGTTCACTATGCAGACATGTATAAAACCTTTGCTAATTTAACAGTTAATCAAATAATCTAATTAGTAATTAAAAACCAAATGAAATCGCTAAATCAGTTATAACATCAATGCTCTTGATGACTTCTATATTTGTTAATATGTAATTAGTTTGTGTTATACTTTTTTTAGTAACTGTTTAATTATCAGTTGTATTTACTTTTTAAAGAATGTCTCTCCAAGTTTCTCACAGTTACCTCATTTAATTCAATTGAAATCTCATGTAATATGTTTATTAGGTTACATGATAAGATAAACTCTAAAAGCAACAAATCATTAAAATGACCTGCATTGATTTTTTATGTAAGAGGGACTGAAATAAGTGAAATCTGAAAAAAATGGATGTGAAATGGCAGAATTGATAGGATGATTTTCCCCTCCCATTATTCTGCACATGTAGCCAGATCAACTCCCCTATAGAAGACCTAGTCACCATTCCTACATACACCTGATAATCCATTCCTCTTTCAAGCATAACTGTGAAGAAAATGGTATTTATGATCAAGATACGCTCAATAAGAACAGAAAAAGTTAGCTAGCTAGTCTTATCACGACGTGGCTGGCGATGGCATTTAGCATGTGCAAGTCATAAAAAGTGTCCAATGTCTATAATGGCAGGCAAGAGCAAAGGGAATGGAACTAGAGCGACTCAGTCCCCTCATAATTCAAGTGTGTCGTTATACTAAGATTAGAAATAGGGAGACAAAGTAACCATGTTGAAGAAAGTGAGTTGTTTGTGAGAGAGACCCAGATGGGGTTGGAAGATGGTGGAGGGTGGGGAAGCCACGGTTCTGGTTGTAATGCACCCAAATCTTCCAAATCACGTGTTGTTTAGTCAGCATTGAGAGAAAAGTGTTTCAAGGACCAGGGTCCTAAGAAACTTTCCCATAAACCGGTGCAAGGTGGAGCGTCCAAGTCTTGGAGTAAAGAGAATCCAGACTCCCTTTTACGTTATATTGCTAGGCAGGACAGTTGTCCAACCAGTCTTCCTCTCGGTATCCAAGTGGAAACGACTCAGGCTTCCCCCTCCTCGACTCTTCCTGATGCTATTATGCCGAATATCCAGCCCTCTGAGCCTCCTTCAGTTCGCCCTTTGGGACATCCCGAGGCTTTCGTGTTAGGGGACTCTAGTGCCCGAGCTTTGAATTGTCACCCTTCTCGGCCGCCGAATCTGGGTAACACGGATGGCCCCCCAACTCTTACGGATGAGGTTCTTCAACAGCCCATTGTTGATGCTGTTCTACCCACTGCTATGGTGGAAGATGAAGTAGCTCTAGATGAGCTTGCCCACATGCAAAACTAACGCGAGTTTAGTTTGGGCTCCTTTTTTTTTCCTCTTCCATTGTCTTATTTTTTCAGGATTAAGTTCAATATTATCTATTGGAATGTGCGAGGGGCTGGGAATCGCAACACCCGGCGGCATATCCGCGAAATGCTCCGGATCCATCTGGCGGATGTTGTTATTTCTGAACCGAGGGTTCAATTTGCTCGATTGCGCCGGTTTTGGTCTAGGCTTGGTTTTGATGGAAGTGCTATTCAAGACCCGTATGGTTTTGCTGGTGGCATATGGTTGCTTTGGAAGACCAATATGTATACTTTCTCTGAGCTTTTCTCTACGAGGCAATGTATCACCGGGCGGATTCGTGGAACAAATGGGGCTACCTTCTTGCTCTCTGCCATTTATGCCACTCCTGTTCCCACGATGAGAGATTTGCTTTGGGACCATTTAAAAACAGATGTTTGGCCTCGCCAGGAACCATGGGTGGCTATTGGGGATATGAATGACGTGGCTTATCCCACGGAGAAAAGAGGGGGCCGCCTTTTTACTTCTCAAATGGCAAAGTTTCGACACCATTTACATAATTGTGACCTTTTGGACCTTGGGTATGTTGGTTCGAAGTTCACTTGGGTTCGCAATGCGACGCCTCCTGTGTACGAGCGGCTGGACAGAGCAGTTAGTAATGTAGATTGGAGGTTATCCTTTCCAGATGCAGTGCTTCATCATTTACCTCGAGTTCATTCTGATCATTGCCCTCTGCTCCTGAAAATTGGGGGTAACTCTTTTGTTTCTCACACTAAGCCTTTTCGCTTTGAGGCTGCCTGGTTGTCCGACAGCCGCTTTGATAATGTTGTTTATGGGCATTGGGATCATTCGACCCACCCAGAGATAGCCCTTAAAAAGATTGAGCAGGCAGCTATTCATTTCAACAAGCATGTGTTTGGTAATATTTTCTGACGGAAGCGATCTCTTCTGGCCCGGATTCGGGGTGTCCAGAATGAGCTTCAGGTTTCCTTGTCTAGCCAATTGATCTACCTTGAGAAGCAGCTAATTACGGAATACAATCAAGTCTTAGCTCAAGAAGAGGCTTTATGGTTCCAAAAGAGCCGCGAGCACCATCTCTTATTTGGGGATCGTAATACTCATTATTTTCATGCTATGACAGTTGTTCGTCGTCGACGCAACAGGATTGACAAACTGAAACTAATGAATTCTGAGGAGTGGTGTGATGATAGTAATGCTATTAAGCAGGATGTTTTCAATTATTTTTGTGAGCAGTTTGGTCGTAGTGAGGACACAGGTATTAGTACAGCTTCGGCTTTCCATCAGCAGTTAGGGGAGGCAGCCACTCGGTCCCTTTTGTCGCCAGTGACTGAAGCTGAAGTTCAACTTGCTTTATTCTCTATGGGTTTCAACCCATTTTTTTCAAGAAGTATTGGGCCTTTATTGGCAGCTCGATTACGACTATGGTGCAACAGGCCTTTGCGAGTGGTGATATTGATGATAAGCTCGCGGAAACTCTTATTGTGCTGATCCCTAAAGAGGTGGCTCCGGATCGAATTACCAAACTTCGCCCCATTAGTCTTTGTAATGTTCTCTATAAACTCATTACTAAGGTGTTGGTTAATAAACTGCGACCTTTCATGAATGAGTTGATCCACCCCTGGCAATCCAGCTTTATCTCGGGTAGGAGCACTACTGATAATATTATTATGGCCAGAGAAATTATGCATTACTTACGGAAAGCAAAAGGCAAATCTGGGGCAATGCTACTTAAAATTGACCTTGAGAAAGCTTACGACCGGGTCAATTGGACTTTCTTGGAGGCTACTTTGCGAGATTTTTTATTCCCTCCCCGTATCTGTTCTTTGATCTTGAATTGCATTTGACGGACAACTATGTCTGCGGTATGGAATGGGGAATGCCTTCCAAGCTTTAAACCTGGTCGTGGTCTTCGACAAGGTGACCCACTCTCTCCTTACCTATTTGTGTTGTGTATGGAGAAGTTGACTGCTCTTATTTCTCAAAAGGTTATTGATGGTAGTTTGAAACCGGTGTTAGTTAGTAGGGGTGGGCCTCGGATTTCTCACTTATTTTTTGCGGATGATGTTCTGCTTTACTCCAAGGCTACGATCTCCCAGGCGCGGGTTCTTTCCTCAATCCTGAAAGACTTTTGTGCGGCGTCAGGGATGCGACTCTATTTGGCCAAGTCCAAATTTTTCTCTTCTCCTGGCGTCTCTAGACATACCCGGGACCGGCTTGGGCAGATTTTGGGATTCAACTACTCTTCTACTTTAGGAAAATACTTGGGGTTTCCTCTTGGGGATGGGACTCTTCCTAAAACCTCCTTTGATGAGCTTGTGTCCCGAGTGGAACTACGGTTGGCAGGTTGGAAGAGCA
>JAOSBP010000004.1:22284579-22294888 GCA_027563825.1 Erythroxylum mucronatum | reverse complement strand
AATCAAATTCACTTGCTAACTAGGTCAAACAATTCACCAAAGCATCTGCCCACTGAAATTTCCCAATATGAACAGTAAATTTCAAAACAGTAGATCTCCTAGCACAAATGTCAAAAAAATCACTACCTTATATCACTGGAAAGATAAGATCTCATACTTCAATTTTCGTGCAAAACTCAGAATCCAATTCCATCTCTAACAAGTGCAAAACTGCTATGCAAGTTACTGATCAGGGTAGCAGTCAACAACCTAATGCAGGTACAAATTTTGAAAATTCATTACTCCCACATCTGATCTCTAAAAATTACATGCTATATACCATTTCAAGATAATTTCTTCCTCTACAACTCTTCAGAGGATCACTCAAGCCAATTCAATTCACAGAAATTAATAAAATTGCTTCTAATCAGAATGTGCACCAAATCCACACTTAGTCTAGGTTTCCACAAAATGCACAAAATCAGTCACTAGTCCACAATTCATATCTCCCAATATACCGATCGAAAAATTGCAAAATCAGTGGAAATGGAAAGATAACTTAATAGGCTTCAACTTTCATGAAGACCATTTTCATCAATTCCTTCTAAATTAATTTAGAAAAATCATCAAAACTAGTAGGTCATTGGTTCGGTTACTGTTCACAGAAACTACAACAATAACTTTCCAAGCCAAAATTCAACCTCTTAAGGCTAAAATTAGACAATATCTATTTCACACAAAAATGTAGCCAACATCCTAAAGTTTCATTTGGCACAAACCTCACCTTGTTTGCATAACCACACAATGAGTTATGCTCAAAACAGTGGACTAGGTCAAAAACCAATTTTCAGCTTTACTTCTCCAATACACTTCCTATCATGCCAATTCAAATTCTACTACCATAAGCATCCCAATTGAACACAAAATCAGTCCCTAGATCATGCCTACATTCACTTAGACCAATAGTCAAAATTTGGCAGCACTACTCTCTTCATTTCCATGCAAGATTAGTCATCAATATTCAATCCAAAATCAAGCTAAAACCAAATTCAACCATAATCATTCATTATCCTAACACACCATACATTTATACCCAACAATTTACACTATACTTTTCATTCAATTAATGCATCAATAAGCACAATAAATACACCATAATTCCCATTGAATGCATCTAACTACTATGATTCATTAAATTCATAATCAAAGCATAATTAAAACTTAACAATATAACTTACCTACTTAGCTTCCAATCTTCAATTCCTTTCAATTCTTTACTTACTATTCAACCACTTCTCCACTCACTTCTAACTCCAAACATGTGTAGGTTTATCAAGGAAAGAGAGTGGCTTGGTTACATGAAGAAGCTTTTAAGGTGTGGAGGAAGGATTGACTTAAGGAAGAAAGAAGAAAAAATGATGGAGAGGCAAAAACATGAAATAGGTTTCGGTGGAATGAACATAAGCAACTAAAGTCTTCAATTCATTCTTTTCTTAAGGCAATAACCGAGAAAGGAAACAATAGCATAAGACAAAACCAATTAATTCATGGGACAAGTGGCATTAGGTTTAAGAAAGAGACAAAATAAGCTAAAAGACAAATGATAGATAGGATTTAGAAATCCTACTATAATTTGACCAATTCTAGTCCAATGGCCCTAATTTAAATTCCAAAATAATATACCCAATATGACAGTGCCATTGGGTAGCAATTTTCGCTACCAAAAAGCAACCGGTTCTCCACTTGGCGATTTTTTCGGTCTTGGAATTTTCTCCGGAAAATTTCAGAAAAATTCCTAAAAATCTCTTAAAATGTAAAACATACAATGACTCACTCAGAATAATTTTTCAAACACAATAATCACGTGAATCACAATAAAATTGCATTAGGCACAAAAATCGGGAATGTCATGTATGCATGTACAGTTATTTGCATGTGCACATATTTCACTATGTACCAATACTAGTATGCATGAATAGTACTAATTCAACCCAATCACTCTCATCCTATGCCAATTTACTATTCTACCCTTCCAGTTGAGGGTGGGATGTTACAATATTAGGATTTATTCTTTTTATATCCGAAATTTCTCATCCCATGGCTCTCATCCTCCTCCTAATCATCTCTACCACTCTCTTCTTTTGTTCCCCATCTAACAAGTTTGAAATGATGATGGGTAAAGTGTGACCCTTACCTAAAAAAGGTGTACCTATGTTATGTAGGTAAGGGCTTCAACTTGAGATAGGTGGTTTTTCGATGAAGGGTGGTATGGTAGTTCTCCTTCAGTTTCAACTTCCCCAACACTCACTAATTTTTTATGGCTCTCCTCTTGCTCTTTAATGTACTCATCAACCATATCTATCTCCGTGTTGTATCTACTTTCCTTCGAATATTTCAACAGTTTATTCATATTGAAATTCACTTATTCGTCACCAATTTGAATGATGAGTTTCCCTTCATAGATGTCAACCAAAGCTCTAGCAGTGTTCATAAATGGTCTTCCAAGAATAAGTGGGCAATTCCTATCCTTTTCAAAGTCTAACACTATAAAGTCCATTGGAATAATGAATTTGTCCACATTGAATTTGACGTCCTCTACCATGAAAAGTAGTTTCTTTATAGATTGATTTGTTAACTAAATATGGAAGTCGACTTTACGTCTCCTAGCCTCAATTTCCAAAAAATTGACAAAGGCATAAGACTAATAATTGCACTTAAGTTGTATAAACATTTAGCAAATTTTAAATTACCAGTAACACAAGGTATAGTGAAACTCCCTGGGTCCAATTTTTCAGGCATATGACTATAAATTATAGAGCTACAACTTTCAGTCAAAGAAACAATTTGATTGTCCTTCCAAGATCCCTTGTTTGATAGTATATCCTTAAGGAATTTTGCATACTCAGGCATGTGTTCCAAAGCTTGCACAAAAGATAGGTTAATCTATAATTTCGTTAGCTTCTCCATGAACTTTGCAAATTGTGCATCTAATATATTATTTTGCAGCCTCTATGGAAATGGAATCTTTAATATATATGGAGGAGGAGGAACATAAAGAGTTTCCTCTTTCTTCTCTTCGTCCTTGTCAGTTTTTTCTTACGCTTCTACTTCTTGGGATTTATCTTGCTTTTTAGATGGTTCTTCAAACTCTTTCCCACTCCAAAGTTTGATGGCTTTTAGTTGCTCCTATGGATTTGATTTTGTGTTGCTTGATAGACTCCCCACGCTTTATGTAGATAATGCATTAACTAATTGGTCTGCTTGAACCTCCAGATTGTGAATGGAAGATGCTTGGTTCCTTACAATTTGATTGAACATAGTTTCCATCCTCTTTTGGTTCTCATCTTAGCTCTTGAACTTGGAATTCAAAAATATATTTTGTTATCCATCTTTGATTCCAATGAACCGAACCCATCATGCTGGAATTTGGTATGCCTTGAGCTCTTATTGGATTCCCTACATTATTATACCAAGAAAAATTCTTTGTAAGTATTTAAATAGGGATTATTACCTCTTTAACCATACTGTGTTCCCATAAAGTTAAGCTACTTTATGATGTTGTAAAGGTTACATCATCATGTCAAAGGATTATTGTCTAGTTGGACGATCATGCAATCCCTTATATGATCGTGCATATCAGTTTTTTATTACTCCATAACAAAACCATAGCCTATTTAAAAAAAGTTTCTTCAAGATCATGATAGAGGCTAGGAACACCCTATGTACATTCATGCCCTCATAATTGCATGAGTATGCAATTGGACAAAATTTTACCTAGTTACACGATTATGCAACCCCTTGTATGATCATGCATATATGTTTTTTATTCCTTCGCCATAAAACCAATAGTTTATTTAAAACACTTTTCTTTTTGATCATGCCAGAGGTTAGGAAGAAACTGTTCACGATCGTGCACAATTTCTAGTAATATGGTTGTATGATCGTGCAAGAGGTGCACAATTATACAACCATATTATTATGCAACCTCCTAGATATTTTTCCTAACCATTTGACACACTTCAAATTATGAAAACCATTATTCAAACTCACTCCTAAATAAAACAAAAAACATAAAAATAATAAAGCACTATCAAGCATGAAATTATGAAAAACCTAACTGTAGCATAAAATGCTAATTTTGAGGTCCCTAGCTTAATCATTTTAGTTCAATTATTTTAACCAACACCTGTTAGGGATGTTAAGGTCCTATGCATCATACAATTAGGACTTACAGTTCTTATATCAAAATTTTATGTTCTATGACTCTTATTTGCTTTGTAATTATCTCTGCCACTCTCTTTTCTGGTTCCCCATTAGTTTTCAACTTTACAAAGGGTAGTTTTTGAATAGAGGGTGGCATGGATGCTTCTGTCCTTACTAATGATTCTCATTTTAATTTGTCACCCAACTCCACTCCCTCTAGCTCTTTATCATCTTCTACTTCCCCAACACTCACTTCTTTTGTATTGCACTCAATTTTCTCTTTTATGCATTCATATACTATATAAAACTTAATACAAGACCTACTTTCCTTCTAATTTTTCAGTACTTTATTCATATTAAATTCAACTTGCTCCTTACCAATCTGAAGAATAAGTTTCCCTTCACATGCTGGGGTATGCTCTTCAAAGGTTCCACAAAGGACAAGTTAAGTTATAATTTCTTTAACTTATCTATGAAAGTTACAAATTACAGACCCATTTGACTATTCTACAACCTCTAAGGAAATGGAATCTTTAGTGCATATAGAGAGGCAGGAACAGAAAGAATTTCCTCTTTTTTGTCTTCTTTCTTGTCCTTTTTCTCTTGGTCTTCTACTTTATAGGATTCTTTTAACTTTCTCTCACTTGTAAGTGTGATGGTCATCAATTGCTCCCTTATATTAGATTTTATATTGCTTATAAGACTCCCCACAATTTTTGTAGACAATAAATTGGCTAATTGTCCCACTTGAACCTCCAGATTGTGAATGGAAGAAGCACGATTCTTTCTAATTTGGTCAAATTCAGCTTCTATACTCTTTTAGTTCTCATCATGGCTCATAAATTTGGAATTTAAAACATCCATCAATTTTTCCATCTTTGACTCCTAAGACTCGAGCCTATATTGTTTAAATCCTGGTGAGTGTTAAGCTCTCATTAGATTACCTATATTGTTAGACCAAGAAAAATTACGATGGTTCTTCCACATAGGATTGTAAGTATAAGAATAGGGATTGTTACCTTCTTTACCATATTATGCTCCTATAAAATTGAGTTGCTTCTTATTGTTGTTTTCTACTAGCAAGCAATTAGTTGAGACATGAAATTATGTCCACATAGTTAGTATCCATACTAAATTTCCATGAATAGGTAGGGAGAAGTGTGTTTCAGGCTGTTTAATTATTTGTCTAAGTTCACTTCTTCAACTTGTAGCACTATCAATGAATCAATAACAAGCACTCCCTTTTGATCTTTAAAGGTTAACTGATATTTACTTATTTCCAACGCCCATCGAGAGTTGATATTTTTCATCACTTTTAATAAATCATGTGCTGCTTCAATCATTTTCCTCATCAAAGAGCCACCAGTAGCTACATCTATGGTGCCCGGTGTAGGTGGATTTACACCACTATAGAACATTTGCAAAAGGAAATTCTTTGGTAATTTTTGATGTGGGCAACTCCTTTGTAACTCTCTCTTCTATGCTTCATAGAATGACTCTCCTTTACCTTGTTGGAAATTTGTGATTTTCTTTATAATTCTAATGTCCTTCGTTAAGGGGAGGTATTTATCCAAGAATGCTTGCACCAACTTCTCCCATGTTGTTAATTCTTTAGGTTGAGAGAGTTTAACCATGCCTTGGCTTGATCTTTAAGTGTAAAAGGAAAAAAAACCTCATTTGGCTGCATCTTCTGATAGCCTATTATATCATAACATGTCATATATCTCTAAGAAGATGGCAAAATGAGCTTTAAGATCCTCATTGGCCAATTTGTAAAATTGGACAATAGTTTGCAATATATTTAGCAGTGCTGGTTTGATTTCGAATGTGTTAGGTTGCAATAATGGTATTGTTATTCCTTGGTGATTTGCATTCAACCTAGACTCGTGAAGTCCATAAGGTCCTTTGTTGTTCTCCTTGATTTTGCTCCTCTACCATTATTTTTTCTATCACTTATTAGCATCTCAGTTTTCAAATCTTTCTCTTTTACTTAGCAATGTTAGAAACTTAAGTATCCTTTACTTTGCTTAAACTCCTTGTTAATCTTATGTTCATACACCTATAATTATATAAGAAAAGTGTTAAAATCCTTAAACAAAGGAAACTTGAACTATAGTAAATGGTACAACAATCCTTACAATTGTGCCAAAAACTTGTTAAAGTTTCAATTGAAAAACTTTTAAACTTCTAGCATACATATCGCAACTTATAGTATAAAAGATATCATCCAACGAGGATTTTAATAGTCATCCAACATTTCTTGTAAATTTTGTTTAAGCTAAATGATAAGATGAATAACTAAATTTTAAACTAAAAAAATTAAGAATTAATAACTAACAATGAATTAGGAAACAGTAAAATTGATTGATTGATTAATGATGAAAATTAAGAATTACTTTTTATTGGTCAAAAAGTGCTTCTTTATCATTCTAGACTTAAATTATTCCTAGGTAATTTGCGTTCTTGTTGGATCAGTTGTTTTATGATTTTTAATGTTAATGTCCACTAGAGATACAAAGCTTGAAAATAGAAAAGAAATTTAAGGTGAATGGACAATGCCTGAAGCCGTACTATGAAGGATTCTAAGAGAAGAATGTGGACTGGTAGTTGAAGAACAAGATGGCATCACTTAAAGAGGAAAACATGGAGTTGAGCCAACAATAATAAACAAAGGAACTTCTTGGAGGCAACCTAAGAGGAATTTGTTCCTTTCCTTTTCATTTTTTACAATTATTGTAAAAAAATTCTTACATTTAATGTTCAACTCATCCATCTCATTACGGAGCTAAGCTATGTACTCCATCGACTATTGTAACTAAGTTGCCAATGTCTGCACTATGCTTCGAAGCTCATGGACTTCATTGGTTGTGGACTGCCTACTAGATGTTGTTGTACTGGACGTGGAGGATTGTAATCCATCCATTGATAATCCCAACCTAACATTTCAACTTTCAGCTGCAAACTCATAATTGGTTTCATTGAAATGTCTCCATGCCAGTGCATCTGATGGATGACTTATTATTTCATCTTCATGTTCGTGTTCATTATACCATCTCATATGAGATGCAGTAACATCAGAAGCATATAGTCTTTGAAGTCTCGGAGTTAGCAAGAAATAAACATTTGCTTCCAGGGTACTAATTTCTGTTTCATAGAACGCTTTCTAGGCTTGAACCTAGATTAACCACAAAATTTGCATTCTTGTAATTCCACATCACCTCCCTAATGCAACATACATCCCAATTTGCAACAATTAATCTTTTCAACAAACAAACTAAGACCCCTAATAATTTAATTTCTTCATATTGTAAAAACTATCTACCATTGTATGATCAGGAGGCAATGATTCATTATACCATCTAGGAATTTTATCCATACTACGATCAGAAATATACCTTTCAGACTTTATATTCAACATTCAAGCAATTAAAGACAATTGAGTCATTGTCTCACAATTTGGACATAATTCTTAGTCAGCTGAGTATAGTAAGTCAAAAAAACTGTTTTGTATGTCGGTTTGGTTCTTCTTTAAGATTTTCTATATTTTTTGAAAGGTATAACCAGCTGCATCATAAACTGTTTGCATGTAAGGATTTTCATTTGCCTCCACATTATTTGTTCTAAATCCAATCCCCCCTTCAAACTCATTTAAGTTCACTAACGATTGTACTTCATTACCCCTTAAGGTGTACAAATCAATAGTTCTCTATGTCGTGTCCACTCAAAATAGTTTGGAACAAACCCTTTTCCCATTCACTTCATCAATAGGAGGAAACAAATGTGTTTGCACTTTTTACATAGACATATGATCTTTAGGCCATCCATATATGCAGGTTAAGAATATGTATAATGAATAAAAGCTTCAACTCCCTTAACAAACTCAGGATTAATGAAACCATTAGGTGTTAATCGTCTATACGTCCAAGATCTATCAACATGACTCATTTCTGCAAAACTGTTAATTTCAAACAGTGATTCCGTAGTTAGTATCCTTCATATTTCCCAAAGTTTACAGAACATCAAAACTTTACACAGCATCCCCTAAGTATTAACCAATTAAATTAATCACCTACAATTGATTTCAAAACTATGGTATGTAGCATTGTTTACACCTATGAATCAAGAAAACAAATTCTCATTGTGACTCCTAGGCTTATGGAATTTTTCACCGATAAGCCTCACGGGAGCTGCATCACAAGTATCAAGCCTATATACCATCCTAGGGTATGGAAAGATTTGTCCTGTCTATAAAATGTATTAATTTCTTGTGTTAATACTAAGTTTGCATTAATCACATCGAAGTTGAAGTATTAATCGATCGAATTAATTACCTACAATTGATTTCAAAACTATGGTATGTGGTATTGTTTACACCTGTGAATCAAGAAAACAAATTCTCGTTGTGACTCCTAGGCTCATGTAATTTTTCACCGATAAGCCTCCCGGGAGCTACATCACGGGTTTCCAGCTTATATACCATCCTAGTGGTTTACTGTTGGACCCCGAACTTTTCTTGAAAATTTGATTTATTAAATGAAATTAAATAAGGAATTAATGGTGTTTAATGTTGTATTTGGGTAATGTTAATTGGAGCAATTGCAATGATATTTCGAGGTTAATACATGAAATGGGTGTTTTGTGTATGATTGTGTATGACTTTTGTGAAAGAGAAATGTGTTTGTGCATATTCTTTCTTGTTGAGTTTGCTGTTGGGTATTTGCTTTGGAATATCATGTTAGAGTTTTGAGTTATGTTTGAGACGAATTGGATGAAGAGTATGTGGTAGTGAGTGAATATGAGAAGTTATTGTATTGGTAAACCTTCCTAAGTATAGGAATGGTATTTAGAAATTTCAATGGCAAATCTGTACTGATCTAGATGGAATTAGTCAAAGTGGTCTTGATGAAAGTTGTAGCTTATGTTTCCAGCTTTCTAACGTCATAAAGTATGAAATGTTTTGTTATCAGGGCTAGAAGTTATGATAATTCGAAGTCTTGGTGTTGTTTATGATTGATTTCCAGGGCAGAAACCTTGTTGTGACCTTTTGACCATTTTAGAGACTAAATTTAGCTTTAAGTTTTTCATGAAAGTTATAGATTGTGATTTTGTCTTTCCATTGATATAAAGTATGGAATTTTTGAACTTTGGAATAGGAAGTTATGATTTTTAGAAATTGTGTTGCTGTTTTAGGATGGCATTTTTGGACAGTAACTTTAATTGAGATTTTGACCCCATTAGAGGCCGAATTTGTTTTTAAGTTCTACATGAAAGTTGTAGAGTATTCTTTTAGCTTTCCGATGATATCAAGTTTGTAAAATTTGGAGCGATGGATCAAAAGTTATAAGCTTTGGAAGTTACCTGGTCGCGATCGCTACCAACTCGCAGTATCGAAATGAAGAACATCCTTCCTTTCTGTTGCTCCTAACTTTTCCGTTCGACCTCCGATTGACTCAATTTTAGAAGCGTTGGATTCCTAAGACATCCCTCTACCTCTCCATGAAAATTTATAATTTTTGAGCTTAAATTGAAAAAGATTGATTTAAATCAAAGTGAGAGGATCAGTTAAAAGAGTATGAGTGGATATTTTTTTGAACAGACTTCAGTCTTTTGGTGATATCTTTATTTGTAGAGCTCCAATCGAGTTGATTCTTGTTTCTAAACAAGCTAGAGGCAGGGAGCTACAAGTTATATGAAGGAATTGAATTTTAATTTAGTCGCTAAGACTTTCAATTTCTGAATTAAAGTTGGGTTTAGTGTTTAGTCTAGTCTTGGATTAGTAAGAGCTGAAAGTGTTTTGGCCATAACTTTTGATCTGGTCATCCAAATGAGGTGATTCTTGATTTGGATTAAACTAGACAGATAAGACTATAATGTTTCTGATGAAATTGAATTTTATTTCAGTCTCTAAGATTGTCAATTTTCTGATGGAAGTCAATCGCAGGAAAAATATTTTAACATAAGAATTGTCCGAAAATATTTGGGGTATAACTTTTGGAGTTTTGAGCCAAATTAAATGATTTTGGTGTCATTATAAAATTGAGACAATGAGAAACATTTCTCTAGAAGGAAGTTTTAGCAAATTCCTTCAATTTGATGATTAGAAAAATGTCCTAAGTTAAGCATAATT
>JAOSBP010000004.1:22268082-22281952 GCA_027563825.1 Erythroxylum mucronatum | reverse complement strand
GTAGTGCCAATGATGCTGAAAGCATAATGCCATACTGTTTGGTAAGATCCAAAAATCTTTCCAGAAGGGCTTGATGTCCCTCATTGGTCTTTGAGAACAGTAAGATATCATCAATGTAAATCAATGCACCGTAGAGGATAGGCTCATAGATCCTGGTAATAGTTTTCTGAAACAGTGATGGGGCAACTTTAAGCCCAAATGGCATAACAGTCCATTGGTACTGTACATTGGGAATGCAAAATGTTGTCTTGTATCTTTCAGTTGGGTGAATATCCAATTACCAAAATCTTGCCTTAAGATTAAACTTAGAAAAGATTACAGCTTCTTTTAGAAATAGTACCTGAGTACTGATCTTTGGAAGAAGAAACTTGTCATCTTGTAGGAAAGCATTAAGAGGTTTGTAGTCAATGACTAATCTCTTTTTTCCATGTTTCTAATATAAACGTTTATTGACATAGAATGCTTGGCACGCCCAATCTGACTTTGTGGGCTCAATAAGTCCTTGCTTCAAAAGAATAGCACACTCATCTCGTGCGAGCTTCAGATCATCAGTGTTCATCCTTGGACGTGTGACTTTCGTAGGATTGATATTCTCATTCTTCTTAAAAGGTAGACTTATAAAGAAGTTGTCATTTTTTCACAGAGGATATGGATGAGAAAATTGTGCATAAGATTTAGGACAATATTCCAACAGTTTATCTTGAAGTGCAGTGTAACGTGTAGGAATTTGAGTAAGTTTAAACACATTTTTGATTTCAGTGTATGGATTTAATAGTGATCGATACCTAAGGCCTGTGGGTAGGATCTGTAAAGATGAGACTTTACTGTATGTATCCATACTAATGAGAATGTCTAGGTCAGGTAGATTGCTTCCAAGAACTTTACTCCAAATTGTACACTGAGGAAAGAATTGAATCCCGATTCTTCTTTTCGTAATTAACCCAATCTTGAAGGAGTTACCATCAGCAGCAGTGAAATATTTATCATGAGAAGTTCATGCTTCAGATGATAAGATGTTGGGTTTCATAATCGTACTACTGGATCCAGTATCCATAAACCCGATAGCTTTGATGGGCTTATCATATTTGTCCTGTTGAAAGAGTTGGATCTAGACATAAAGTCGTTGTACTAGTATACAATCTACTTTCAGACAAGTCTGCTATAGCATGTATAGAGAATCATCCTCTTGAGAATCAGAGAAAGTAGAGGATTCTTCATCTTCTGATGTTGATACAGAAATAGCAAACTTGGTGTCCTCATCTTCTCGAGATTGTTCCTTGATCAATTCTTCAAAGTTGTTGGAAGAATAGATAGGCAGAATGGATTGCATCTTTTTCAACAACTTAAAATCTTTCTTTATTGTGTGAGGATATGTGCGTGTAAAGTGTCCATGTTGTCCACAGATAAAACACCGATCAGGCTTCTACTGATGTGAAGATTTCTTGAAGAACCGAACAAATTTTCTCCTTTTGTCGCCGTTCTTCCTTTCATAAGTTTTCTTCAAAGGCTTGCAGCCTTCCTTCTGTCTGTGGAACTTTCTCCTATAGTAGACTTGATGAAGATTAGCTTTCTTCTTGCTATGACACTCACAAGTCTGTCTATCTTTGAATTTAATATGGAGATAAGGCTTCTTGCAAGCCTGTTTGAGAACTGGACCGCCTTTATGATATTTTTGAACAAGGTATGTTGATCACATAACTTATCAAAAGAAGCTAGAGCAAGCTGGTAGATTTCTCCAAGAGATGTTGTTGACATATCTTGTTGTAAAGAAACTATGGTCCTTTGTAGTTCCGGTTGCAATTGATCTGCAAGGGATGAGATAAAAGTATATCGCAAATTAACATCATTCCATCCATTCAATAGATAATATCTTTTCGTCATTCGTTGGTAATGCTTCTGAATATCACGCTTGTCAAGTGAACAACATTTCATTGCAAAGTATTCTTGACTGATTTGCTTGTCAATAAGCTGAAAGTTACCATTAAATTCTTTATGGATTTCTCCAAGAAGTGCTCCTGTTATAGTGACTTGAATGTACTGAAGTTTTTGATAATCATTTATATTTTGCCACCATTCTCGCAAAATACCAGTGAAATGAGATGTGAATTCAGACAAAATATCTGGCAATGGATGATTAGGTCTAGTCATTTGAAGATCAATCCATGCACCAAATTTATGTATTCTGTCTCTCTATTTCTTCAGAGGTAGATCATCAAAAGTAAACCAAGGTCCTGAAGTAGGCTTGGTTTGAGCCTGTGCAGCTAGCTGAGTTGGTGTTACTTGTGGTGCTGGTTTAGGTCTGAAAAGTTCAGTACCTATGGATTATGTTTCACTAATTTCAGGTTCAACTTCAGTGGTATGAGGCATCATCATCAAAACATTGGATAATTCTGATAGATCAGCAAGTTATGCTGCAGAATCAATTGACGGTTCAGAGATCTGTTCAGATGATGAATCTGAGATAAGTTCAGAATATTTGCAAAGGCTTCAGATGTTGGGACAGAGGCTTCAGAATAAGCTATTGTTTTATCTGATTGAGCATTGGAATCTTCTGCAATATCTGTTGATGCAAGAGTTGCAATGAACTCCGTCTGTGGTGCTTTGTCCTTCCAATGAGATGAAGTGGAAGGTTGAACTTTTGGTGGAGACATTGGAGGTGTATGAATCTGTAACAGTTTACTCCACTGATTGATTGGTTCAAATGGTGTATAAGAAGATGATGGCTTAGGAACCCTTGATTTTTCAAAAACTCTTTTCTCAGGAATTGTGTCAGACTTTGGCTTTGACTTTGACTTTGACCTTGACCTTTTAGGTTTTTCTTAAGTTTTCTGAGGATATATGTATTGTCTAATCAAAGGATAATTGAACTTGAATACTTTTGAGTAGTCAGCTTCTTTAGGATACTTCTGATACGTCAGAGATGGCTATGTTGGCTGAGTATTTAGGAACAATGAAGTAGATGAGCCATACATTGTCCTTGATTGTGCAGAATGCATGTCAGCTTCTATTTGTTGCACAATTCCTTATATTCGAGCCACAGGAATCACTTCTCAGGGTACACTCATATCAAATCCTTCTGATGAAGTTCTTAACTGGCAAACATACTACACGTGGCAGCTTACACTTCAAGCTTATCCAAGCTTTTAAAAAAGAATTCACTACCTTAAACGAAAGAACAAACAAAGGTTGTCTAAAATCTAAAACAGATTTGTCAAAATCTTCCTCCTTTACAATTCCTGACATGGGACAACATATGTTATCAACTGATGCTAGTAACACTCACTGGAATGCTGACATCTCATCTTTATCCAACTTGCTTCGCCAGCATCCACCATGGCCTCCAGACCATTCAGACACTTTTTCTTTCTATAAGTATCTTCTTTCTCTTCAGCCAAATATAGTCATAACTCATTTAACTTCTCAACAATTTTGTCAAGTTAGTATGGCTAGTCAACCTCTCTTTGCTTTCACAAAGAAATCTTTTCCTTCCATAGCTAGTAGTCCTACTAGTGTGCCTAAAATTGCCTCACTTGCTTGTATGAGTTTATTTTTTTATTTGCATCAATTTCTTAATGAATATAACTCTCTTGGAAGTCCCACAATGTTCAATCTCAAAACACTATAGCTAAATGTGACTTTCCTCACTGATCCTTTTTATGAAAACACATTATGGTATCTTTGGGCACTCTCTGTCCTTTATGCTTGTGCTATTACCATATCTCCTCTTCGGCTCTATCAACATCTCTGTGACATCAACAATGGAAGCTCTTTGTTATGGACATTTCTGAAATGGTTTCAACCGTTAGACCAATGGAAGCAACAATTTTCTCTTATCATTTCACAACATCGTCTATGGAAAGCTTCAGCTAGATGATAATCTACGCATTGCTTCTTCATCCTCCATCCTCCATATCGAGAAACACATACTAATGTCCTTTACACAGAACATCATGTCCAATTTTATCAAACATCATTATATTGGCCACGACATCAAGACAGTGTGCTTTTGTCAAAGAGATAAATCATTTTCCAGATACACTAGTCCTTTCCACTTCTATTAGATCATATCCAAGTGAATTTATTCCGAGTGAACCAAAAATACCAGAAGTTGTTATCCCAGGTTCTAATAGTCCTCAGTATGACACAGAAGAATCAATTGAAGATATGGCAGGACCTTCTCATTCTCATAACTCAGTCTTTTAGGATGCTCAAGACCTAAATGATGATCATTATAGTCATAATGAAGATGAGTTAAATCAATTCCTACACAAACTTCACACATATGAGCTCAGTCCCAGCAAACAACAAAAGACCAATAAATACGACACTGAAAGTTCAAGTGATCCTGACTCTCCATCCAATCTTCAATCGTGGCACGAATCAATTCGTGACAACTAATGCCTTAGATGCCTTCGATCTTAATTCTTATCATGAGATAACTTTTTATAAAGTTTGCTTTTACTATGTAGTTTTTTTATGAAAGATGGGCCACAAAACACTGTTCCAAGATTCCATCTTATCATCTTACTGTTTTTTAAAAAAGTTGTTTGCTTTTTCAAAGTAACTTTGATAAAGGTATGATCATTGTACTTTAAAGTAACTTTCTTTTTTAAAGATGTAATGAGTGTGTCTCTCAAGTAGATTTACATTTCTAACCTTTGCTTCGCCTATAAAAGCAAGGTTACTCTTTAGTTGTAAGCATGCTTGGTTTAGAAAACTCGTGTTTTGTTTAGTTTGAGATTAATGAAGTTTGATTGGTGTGTTTCTTTCTAGTTGCTTCTTCTCAGGAAAAACTCAAGTCTTGAATCATGTTACTATTAGTCTAGATGCAAAGATAAGTATGCTCTACACTCGCCTCTTCTTAGGATCTTGTGTATCAGAAAGTATTTGATAGTTAGGGACTGTATACTAAACAATTCCGCTACTAGATTAGAATTTAAAGGGGAAAGAGTGAAGGTATAGTTGAGACTATTGTTATAGAGTAAGAAGAGAGAGTTGTGAAGAGAGTAAGGTTCGTAAAAGGAAAGATAAGAGTTGTGTGCCCATGAGCAAGGAGTGCTAGAAGGGCTTTGTTGTCTCGTCCATCATACCTAGAACTTACCAATAGTTCACAAAAGATCCCAAGTTGTTCCACAATATTCTACCAGACATCTCAATACCTACAATCCGACTTTGGTTAGTCAATGATCTTGTTCAAACGAGTTGGTTTAGTCAGTTTGGTTATCCGATTTCCCTGTGTGCCCTTCAGGGTCCTGTGTTGGCTCCATGAAGAGTAAGTACAAGGCGTATAGCTCCAACATGAATATGTGTGCCTGCGTTGTTGGTTCGTCCAGAGCCATCGTGTTTTCGATGCCCTTGTAGGTTTCCAACCTATCAACATGGGACCCTGAAGGGAACACAGGGAAATCGGACAACCAAGCTGACTAAACCAACTCGTTTGGACAAGATCATCGACTAACCAAAGTCGGATTGTAGGTACTGAGGTGTCTAGTAGACTATTGTGGAACAACTTGGGATCTCTTTTGTTTTCTCATCCTCCAACTACCATTGCAAATCTTTTCCCACTTATTCAACAAAGTTTGTTTTATTATTTGCATTTGACCCTTCTTAAGTTTGACATCTTACCAGTTCCTAATTATTTTGATGTTCTTACTCCTTACAAACTCATGTATCATTATCTTTTCCAAGTTTAATCTTAACACAAGATTTTGATAATTAGGTATTTACCTAACAGAGAGATACAAGGCAGCATTCTGTATTCTCAATGCACAATACCAATAGACTGTTATGTCATTTGAATTTAAAGTTGCCCCATCATTGTTTCAGAAAGCAATGACCAAGATCAATGAATCTATCCTCTACAGTGCACTGATTTACATTGATGATTTCTTACTGTTTTCAAAGACCCATGAGGGATATCAGGCCCAACTTAAAAGATTTTTGGATCTTACCAAACATTATGGCATTATACTTTCAGCATCTAAAAGCATCATTGCCACTACGAAAATTAAGTATCTGGGTATTATCTGGGTATGCATTTCAAAGATGGATTCTACCAACCTGGTCCACATATTGCAAGAGTGCTGTTACAATTTCCTAATAAATATCTCACTGTCAAGCATATACAACAATTCCTTGGAATTGTTAATTATATTTGAGAATTCATACCACACGTGGCAGCTTACACTTCAAGCTTATCCAAGCTTCTGAAAAAGAATCCACCACCTTGAACAAAAGAATAAACAAAGGTTGTCCAACATCTAAAGCAAATTTGTCAAGATCCTCCTCCTTTAAAGATTCCTGACACAAGACAATGCATCTTACAAATTGATGCTAGTGACACCCATTGGGGTGCTTTGTTTATCGAAGAAATCAATGACAAAAGATACACTAAGCCCCCCATAAGGCTTTACAAGGAGAGGTGGAATCAAATCTTAAATATACCCCCCCGCTCTAAAGCCCACATTATCTGACTGGGATTGGACTTGTGCAAGTGGCCTCATCCCGTTATCATTCGGGGATTCAAACTCATGACGTTGGGCAAACCCAAGTCAAACCTGGTGGCTCTAATACTTTACATCACCAGATGATTTATCGTTTATAGAATCATTCTATAAAACTCAATTTTCCTAATTTCACTTCGGATATGGTTGCTAATTGTTCCAACGATCAGACTATTATCATTTTCATGAACTAAAGTCCATTCATTTAGTGATGGAGTTAGTACACCACAAATGAACAGGGTTATTTTGTGTTTTCATTTTTCTTATAGGCTCTCTGCCTACTCACCCTCTCTTGAATCAATGTTACCGCCGTACAAGATCTGAAGTATTGGCTCTATTTCCCCTCAATCTTTCCCTGACGGGCAAGATTGGAAACTCAAAAGTGGCTGCGGGGGCACAGTTTCTACAACTGGAAAACCAGCTGGGTTGGAAACCTACACGAGAGTAATGCACCTCAACGATATCATGGACCATTGGACCTGGGAGGATATTAATAAAATACATTTATATAAAAATCTTAAATTGATAAAATATTACTGCGAAGACAACAAATTAGTGATGCAACTGCTTGGTGTGACCATATGATATGCTGCAGGACATTTCTTCATCTCTGATTGATGGGTCAGCTACTTCTACAGCAAACACATACTGTGATCTTCCTTATGTGAAAATGGTAGGCTGAACTTGACGTATTCTGTGTTTAATGAAGATAAGGTGAAGGTGACTCTTTGCGATCCAGTTTTACACTCCCTCAGTCAAATGGATCAATTCGAGGGTCATGTTCACTTGCCATCATCGTCCCAGTGCACAGGCATGTGGGGCACATCACCTGAGATAACACCCAAAATTTAACACTTTTCCGGTTACTTCAGAAGTGGAACTATTGTAGAACAGTCTCGCCCACGACATTTTATCTACAAGTGCATCTACATATGATTGAACAGTAATTGTTTCCCCTGTAGGTATGGAACTAGACAAGGAGAATGACCAAAAATAAAAGAAAAAAGAAAAAGAATCACTCATGCATAAATTCAAGATCACAATTTGAATCATTTTCTTTAAATTCAATTTTTGCTATCCTTGACTTATTATAATTTATAAATAACAAATAATCAAAGAATCTAGGTAAATCTGGATGACTCTACTGCTGTTGTAGTGTTTGAAGCAACTTTTCAGTATAAGAGCCACAACCTTACAACAATTGAAGAAGACCATAATGAAATGCAGCATCTTCATATGAAGAGGCAGCCACTCTTATGAGCTGTTCTTACCTTTCCTGTGCCAGAGCAGTTTATACATCTTTGAGTTCTGGGCATGCTCGAAGGGTGATGAGAAGGGCTGGATAAAGAGATGGGATCAATGCTCAAGCACACACCACTTGCAGAACATCGAGCACAGGCCAAGTACCCTGTACAGTTAAAATTGAAGCATTATCTTAGAGAAAAGTGCCATGTTTAGATAGACTTTCTTGTTTTCTCTCTCATCCCTTTGGCATAACATCCCAGCTCCACCATCTGCCTAACTAACCTCACCTATAAATATAAAGAACCATGATACGGCCTGCATGGTTACATCATGATACCAACCCTATTGTAAAATCAGGGAATAACTATGAAGTTTCAAAATATTTCCCATCTTGGTATGATTATAAGAGCTAAGACAATCAATGTAACCAAGCCAACAATGATCACCAATGGCTACAGCATTTGTCACGTACAAAATATTTCTTTTAGCTCTAGATGTTGTCAAATATGTTCCCTGAATCAAAGCTTTCATTGCTTTGAGAAGCAGTAAAAAAAATTGACCCATACCAGTCCCATGGCAATATTGACACCTCTTCTTCTGCTGCTGCTCAACATTATTGGCTTCAATTAACATCAAAGCTGAAATAACACCCACTGCTCCTCCTGAAAAGGATGCCACAATGGGGTCTACCTGACTGAATTGTCATTCACAATGGTTAATCCTGGCAAGACTATGCAAACAGGACAAAACATTTCTTTAGTTCAGTTTCAAAGTTCCAATATGGAAAATGATTACCTCAACTGCAATGGCAAATGTATGCTGTGTATGAAATCCTCATATGAGGTCCCCCCTATACCTAATTTCAATTCCAGCTGCCATGGAAAAGCATATCATCAAGTTGATAAACCATTGTTGAGAAACAAAGTACATGAAGAAATGAGTAATGGGACATAAGAAACACTCAACGGTGACTATGTAAAATATACAAACTTCATGAGCAGGAACACATGAGTTAAGAAACAACTTACCGTTGGAGCTATAAGGCCTCCAAATATAATGATCCCCGATATAATAGATAAGCTTGTCATGTAGAGCTGCTTCAGTGTTTTTGGTGTCTACATCAAAAGAAAGATAAACCCAGTAAGTCAAAACTTACAAAACCAGATTCTTTGATTACAACTACTGAGAAAAAATAAGGAACATATATATATAGATAAGGTACAAAATTTCCTTTACAAAGTCATGATTTGTGGTAAAGAAAAATGGATATAAAACTTTCTTTACAAGGTCATGATTTGTAGTAAAGAAAAATGGATATAAAACCTCTTCTTATAACTATTAAGATACAGTGCAGAAACACTACCATGCCAGGAAGGAAAGGAATAGAAGATGGGATGTCTGGCATCTCATTCGCCTCTTCCTCACCATTCTCATTGATTATTTTCAGACTCTTTATGCGTTGTTGAACCCTTAATCTTCTGACCTGCAAAATTTGTAACAAAAGAGTTAATAAATGAAAAGGAATTAGGAGGAATGAATGTCGAATGGAAAAAAGGAAAAAGAAGATTCATTTTTAATACATAAAGGCTATAGGCCACGGTCAACTTTATGAACCACTAAGAATAGAACTTAAACTATGATTGGCATTTTAAGGATATTTGACCTCTTCCATGAGTAGAAAGATCTTGTTACGCCTACTCTTAATATTGTCATCGATTTCCTGGAGCTGCATCTGAACAAAATCATGAACAGGATCTGGTCCCTCTATAATGCAAAAATTGCTGAAAAATATAATTGAAAACCAACAGATTAGGAAATTATCCCATAAAAAATCATTCAAGCTATCCTTGCAAGTAGAAGGGAGAAGGAAACCTACTCTGCCCTCTAACCCACTTGTCATGGTGAAAGACAACATGAAAAATGCTTTTCAATAACAGAAAACGGCATTAACAGAGTAAATAGAAAATTCCAATATGGAAAACTACAAGATAAGCTAGTTTTTTATAAAAGGAAGAAAAAATGCCTAGCAAATGAACATATCACTAGCTCATAACAGGGTGAACAATTACCAAACTTGAACAACAAGAAGAAATAGGTAAAATTGACCACACAAAGCACAACCAACATTATCCAAATTAACCTTCTAATCATCAAATCTACAAATAATAGTTCAACATCACAACAGGTGGGAGCTTCCCTCGAGTCCCATTCTCGCACTGAATTCGCTTTGTACGAAAGACTAAAATTTGATGATACAAATAACAACAAGAATAGAAAGAGGCACAACAAACGAAACTATAATTTAAACGGAAATCACATTAACCTTGAAAAGCCATCTCCAGAAGGGACTGAATTGGAGGAGTTAACATGAGGAGAGCAGAGGAGTCGAGAGTGAGAGTGGCGTTTGGATAATGAACGGAGATGTTTACAAGTTCCGTAGCCAAAAGGTGAAGTCTTGAATGAATTCAGCTTTGGAGCTGAGTTAGGAGAAAGAAGACAGTAAGCATAAAGATAGAAAGCTCCAGTCATGGTTAATTTCTATTGCCAAGCTTCACTCACATTCCAAATTCTACGCATACTCAGAGCAGGACAGAAAAGGGAACTCAGAGCAGGACAGAGAAGGGAATAATAGATCTGGAGAATTGAGGTTGTGGGGGTTGCCACTTTGTCTAAGGATTACAAGGGATCCAGTTTGGAATCTACCTAACTAGAAGCATGCGAGAGACAAAGCAGGATGGCTAGTGTCGATGTGGTCCTTTTCATCCAACTTCACTGCCTACTTCAAAACGGAAACAACGTTGTCAGTGATTGGCATTCATGGTCACGCACTTATAATATATTTACTTTAAATTAAAATATATTATAAAAATAAGTAAGTAATTTTATTTATAAAAATTAAAAGAATAATATCGTAGTATTAATTTTTTTGAAAAATTTCTTCTTTTCCTCGTCATGTCACATTTTTTCTCTATTATCAAATATCAATTGCAGAAGATAAAGTATTTATTTCCTTTTTCTCAAGTTACTTATTATAGTTTTTTGAAATAAATTATAAAATATATTTATCTTAACATTCTCACTATTTTTATGTGTTCAAAAGGTTAAAAAAAATAAAACAATAATTTTTTTGTTTTCTTATCGACGATAACTATTTTTCAATACAACAAATTTTTTTTTTGGGGTCAAATACAGTATGCTTTCATTTTCATTTCTATTGGTCTTTCTTTTCCCCTTTTTCTCTTCATTTCACAGAGCTACTATTATTTTTGACAGGGATCTTACACACTTAAGTTGACAATGAAGGGTGATAAAAGATGAAATTCTGACATACATTACCTTTAGTTTTAAGATTGAGTAGTTTAGGAACTTAGTATTTGATGATTGGTCTTACAGCAAATCTTATAAAACTTCATTGAAAAGTTACAAATACTATGTAAACAAAAAACATCAAATACATTAAAAGATATTCTACCACCTTATGAAAATAATATCACGCCTATGTAAAAAAAATACCACTACTCATAACAAATAAGTCATACATTCACTTTAATATAAGAATATTATCACCGAGTACAAAAAATATCATGCTTTAATATATAAACTATAGTATCTGACTAGCAGTTCCAAGTTCATGGTTGGTTGGTATGATTTCTTTCACTAATATGGGTATAACTCATAACAAACAAGTTACACATTCAATTTAATACGAGAATACCATCATTTAGTTCAAAGAATATGAGTATAATATAACAGCAAATCACATAAAACAGCCCCTGTGATATACTTGATTATTCATCTTAGCTCCTGTGTTTTTAATTCGTTTACCTTAGCCCCTGTATTTTTTATTGAAATACATTTTTTTATCTCTTGATTCTAAGGGTAAATTTGCAAATTTGTCCGAAAATACTCAATTGGGGTATCTTGAATGAGAATAAAAAACACAGGAACTAAGGTGAACGAATTAAAAACACAAGGGCTAAGATGAATAATCAAGTATATCACAGCGGCTGTTTTATGTAATTTGCCAACATTTTTCATTTGGATTTCATCACGAATATATCGATTCGTAATCAGATTGTGCGAATAATGTCTTTTCATCTTCACTAAATTGTTTTTCAAAAGAGGGTCGATATCCTCGCCGTCTCTTATGAGCATCATAACTTTAAGAGAGTATTGTAGGATTTAGTCATTTGAGTATTAAAATCTTCTAATTTACTTCTTAAAATTTTCAAATTATTAAGCGTTAAAATTGTTATTAATAACATTTTTAAGGACTAATTAAGTCATTTTCAAGTATATGAATATAATTTTCTGTAGAATTACCATAAATTTGATATATATTAAAATATGAAAAAGCTAAAAGTATGTTTGTCTTTATTTATATATAATAGTAATTGAGACAAAATTTGAGATCTAGCATTGTTGCATGAGTCCTATGTTTGGTGATTTGTGTACTTAGGCGGCTCAGTTTATATCAACTGGTGCTTAAAGTGGTAGGTTTTTTCAAGGACTTGATTGATCGAATAAGAACAGAAAAATCACTATCTGTATCAAACGGCTTGGGCTCTACTTTGCCTCAGTCGAAAGGACTTTTGTAACAATATCATTACAGCACACAATTTTTATATTTGTTTAATAAAACATTCAGACCCTTTTGTTGATTAGTAAATGTATTTATTAAACTTGGTTCGTGACAAAAACTAAGGATTAAAGAAATTGAAAACCCGTTCGCGTTGAATTATGTTTTATAACTGTAGAATATCGTATATTCTACAGTTATGTTTAATATAAAAGTAGTCTCTTTGTAAAATAAAAGGAAATGTTATGTATAATTAATAACCATTCTCCGACCATCACAAAGTCAAAAATTTGTGCACCGAAATTTGTTTTATATTATTTTTTATCAATGTTTAAAAACCAGATAATATGATAAACCGATAAGGCAATAAATTTAAGATCAGATAAATATTATATCAAATTAAAGAATTTGAAATATGATTATATAAAATTAAAATGATCAGTTTTCAACATTAAGAATTATTAAAATAAATTGAACCATAAATTTGAAAACTGAACTGAAAAATTAGACAGTTCACGATTTTTATAATTAAACCGATTAAAATTTTTGTTAAGTAATTGTTGTCCTCCACAATAGTTTTACTAACGTATTTCCTTTGTCCAACAAGGGTTAATTACATAATGCCGAATTTAGTTCTATGATGTTAATTTATTCATAACTGATAATTAAGGAATATTGGGAAATGATGACAAAACTTAAAGAGGATTAGCATGTAGAGTATCATATACTTGTAAGTATGATCACCGACATAATTAAGCAACCCTAATGCAAACAAAATCACGTACAATTTGTGCTTTAAGCTAATTTAATTAGTAAAGGGCAGATTAATTGATGAATAGGGAAATTTTGGAAAGTATGAAAAAGAGGACACATCTGTGCTTGGTTTCGGACCCTTGTTCTCCACAAGAGCCAAACAAATTGGATTAGCTCTTTATTTTTTAACAACCTTTTAAAGTTCTTAAAATGTTGTTTTAGCGATCAAGAATAATATGACTTTGTTAGAACTTTTCGATGATATAACTCGCAATAGAAAATTTTGACATAATAATACATGGATAAAAAATCTAACATAAAGATATTCTTATCGTTTTTATAAATTTTTTAATATTTAAATAGGTAATATTGGTGGTGCTGTCGCCTGCAACCAAATTCAAAATAAATCACTTACGTTAATGCAAATTAATGTAGTAGTGCTAAGTGGATATTGTTCCCACGAGAAATTTTTAACGGTAAAGGTAGCGATGTTTAGAACTCAAACAAAGTAACGAAATAGGGGGGGTTTGATTCACAAAAATATAAAAAAAGGTATAAGAAAAATCGTAAATAAAAAAGAAATAATTGAATCTGAAAAATTAAGAGACAAACCTTAGTTTCGGGTCATTGATGTTATCGCGCTAAAATGGATCATCGATATAAAATTTCAATCATTAACAAGCGTACAGCTGAAGATTAAAAAACGACGTCGCATTTGCCGTAAGAATTCATTGGACGCATGCCTAATTATAGAAGCGTACAGCTGAAGATTAAAAAACTTAGAACGGCG
>JAOSBP010000004.1:22210998-22222857 GCA_027563825.1 Erythroxylum mucronatum | reverse complement strand
CGTTGAATCTTTGAAGACCCTTTTGCAGAAAAAGCTCGAGAATGGAGAAGACGGTGAGGCTTTGAAGGTACTAGAGCGCTTGGTGTCTGCGCAGCCATCGGAGGTGGAGTGGAAGTTGTTAACGGCCTCCTTATGGACCGTTGTGGAGAAGGGCAAGGTGTCGTTAGTCAGTTACAAGAGGCTCTAGACCAAGGGTTTAAAACCGGACCGGACCGGTCCGGTCTGGTTCAACCGAAAAAGGTTGAACCGTCCGGTTTGTATATAGAGAGGTTATTAAGTGAAACCGGACCGGACCACTGACAGGTTTAAACCTTTTTCCGGTCGGACCTGACGGTCCGGTTCGGTTTTTAAAACATTGAATTTTTCAGAACAGTTAATGATTCTATTTTTAGTATCTTTTGCCTTTATGTTTTACACATAATTCCTACAATGCCTACAAATTCATCTTCACGTTAATTATAATAAAATGCATAATTTATTATGTATTAATTATTTACTCAACTTAAATATTTATTTTGGGATTTATATAATATTATTTGGTTTTTTATATGTAATATTTATTTTTGATATTAATCTATATAAAAGATTTGGTTAGATATATTTTCATTTATGTTTCATATAGCTTAAAATTATATAATAATTAATATATTGTGTTTTGCATATTGTTTAATATACTTTAAATAATATTTATATGCATGCATAATTTTTATTACAAAATAAAATATAGTTAAAATTAAAAGTACTTTTTATTTTTATGTTACCAAATAGTCTACTATATGAAGCTCTTTCAAAAAAACTCCTTTTTAAATGACATCCAAGCAGTCAACTAGTTTCTTAGAAAAGTTCTTCTCAGAAAAGACCTACAGAAAAAAGTTCTATTAACAAAAACTCTACTAATATAACCCTAACTAAATAGAAGTTGAGTCACGTCCAATCAAAACTATATTTTTCTATCTCAAGTAAATTATATTGTGATTGTTTTTTTTTTTAAGAAATATTGTGATTGTTACTCTCTTAAGATAACTCCAAATTTGATATGTGTTCAACCATTTGGTTTTTTTTTTTGGAAGAAATATTCTGATTGTTACTCTCTGAAGATAAATCCAAATTTGATATGTGTTCAACAACGTGTGAAGATAACTCCAAATTTGATATATGTTCAACCACGTGTGAAGACTCAAATTTGATATGTGTTCAACCACGTGTGAAGATAACTCCAAATTTGATATGTGTTCAACCTTAAAGGTCATTGTCGCTGGATCACTATTGAGCTACATTTATTCTCGCAATGTATTTTTTTTCCTCGCAAAGTTTACTTGTAGAACAATCTACATATTCATTAAAGCATGTTTATTTACCATAAAATGAAGTAACAACAGTTACTTTATTGATAACATCTTGTTTATCGTTTAATTAATATTTAATTTTCTGTCTCGTAGAAGGGAAAAAAAAAAAAAGAGTGACCATAACACACACATATATATATTGACTTTTTGCTAACCATAAATTGATCAAATATTAAGATTTGAAGAGACTTTGAAAGGGTCATGATTTTCCTAAGGTATATGGCAATATCAATATGAGTTGTTAGACTATTCAAAGGGTCATTATTTTCCTAAGGTATATGGGAATATCAATGAGTTGTTAGACTAACTTCCAAAGGAATCAAAACCAAGAACAAATTCGAGTACTTTATGCTTTCAACTTTTGGTAGAACTTGCATGCAAGTCAACCAGTAGTAAATAATACTATATTTTTTCCTGACGAACAGTCTTCCAAGAAAAGCTTCCTTTCTGCCAATCGTTTTGCTCTATCAACATCCATTACTATAGCTTATTACAACTACTACTACTATACATAGGAGCATGGACGTGAAGTGCAAATCCCCTGCAAAACCAGTGTTGGTTAAATAACAGAAGTAAATTATATGGAGAATTCACAGCCTGAGTCGTATGGTGAAGCGCTGGACTGCAATTATGCTTATGCACAACCTGGGTTTCGTTTTTATCCAACTGAAGAAGAACTGATCTCGTTTTATCTGCATAACAAGCTACAAGGAAAGCGAGAGGACCTGAACCGGGCTATCAACCGAGTTATACCGGTCATCGATATATATGGCTTCAATCCATGGGACCTTCCACGTAAATAACCATCACTTTGTTATTCATACAGCTTCAATTTCAGTTTTCTGCTTTTTTTGTATTGTCTTCATTATTAAAGCATTAGGTTTTCTCACTTTTCCATTAGTTTTTTGAACTTTTATGCTTCTGTCTTCAGTCGTTCTTAATCAAGTGCAGATTCTGTGTTGGGGGACTATATCTATCTGTCTATATATATATGTAGCTTAAATTTTTAGGTTCCAAAATGCATGGTGTCTTACCTAATGTCTCATTGTCTCTACAACATCGATCCTTGGGTGCATTTTCACAGCTTTAATTGTTTTATATTCAGAAATGTCGGGAGAGCTGTGTCGTGGAGACTGTAAAGAATGGTTCTTCTTCGTTCCCAGACAAGAAAGCGAAGCTCGTGTAGGGAGGCCAAAAAGACAGACTGCTACTGGATATTGGAAAGCTACAGGAACTCCTGGTTTGGTTTATTCGTCCAGCAACAATCGCTGTATCGGTGAGAAAAGGACTATGGTTTTCTACAATGGGAGGGCTCCAGTCGGACAAAAAACTGAATGGAAGATGAACGAATACAAAGTCTTAGAAGAAGTGCCCTCCTCAACTAGTTTCGACCCTCAAACAACTCCCAGTGTAAGCAATAAAATAACATTCAGTAACCTTGTAGTTCTTATTATTGCAGCAACTTATCCTAAGGTCTAATTGTTTTCTTACGACTATTCTTATCCTCACCAATTGTAAATATTCTTTTTATTATAAACATCTAACGTTCCTACGAGTTAGTGCAATACTCTAAAATAGTATTTCAAACTGCGAATTAAAATTACGATTAGATGATGTTACCGTACTTTTTGAGAATTATAGTTTGTAATAAGCTGAACGTATATCATTTATAATTATCATAATAATCATAAAGGCAGTGTTTACAGCCTTCGGAGTTAAATCCTTGCTCTTGAATAATTTTGATGTGTTTATGTTGCGCAGTTAAGGAATGAATTCAGCTTGTGCCGTGTCTACACGGATTCTAAAGTTTTGCGCTCCTATGATAGAAGACCATCTTTCGCAGTAGGGAAAGGTAAAGTAACCGGCAGAGTAAAACGTGGGCATGATCAGAGAAGAACACCTCATGGAAACTCCACAGTTGTGCTGAACAAAACAAGCTCATCGGAGAAAGAATACTCATCTGACCACGTCGACGGTCACTCCTCTCAAAGCAGTAACATTGTGCCACTAGATTTAGAAACATCACCTCTTTGGGAATGGGAGAACAACTTTTATGATATTATGATGGGGCAGGATATGGGATAGTTGAATTGAATTAGCATATATAAGTAGTTGTTATTTCTAAATTATGTCCAAATTATAATTACCATACATACTTTGTGAATAATTAATGTTTAAACACATGATTACATATAAAGAACAAGGATAAAATATAAATACAAAAAGATATAATAAGACTGAGGAGACATTATATTTATAAATTATTTTCTATTACAACTCCAATAAAATAAATTATTTTATAGAAATAGAAATTGAATATTGACATCGAATTGGAAAAAAATATCAATTATTTGATTAATGATAGATATGAATTGTTTAGACATTAAGTAAGCTGCAACTTTTCTTTTTGTATAAAATAATAGTCAAGTTCAATGTGCTTGATGCAATCATGAAAAACTGAACTAAAGGTTATATAGATAACGCTAATATTATCACACAAAGGTGTTAATGGTTGACAAAATTAAGGAAGGTTATAATTTATGTAAAAGAGATTGAATCCAGATTACCTCCACAGGGGTATTGACAATTGCTTTGTACTCACCTTCAATGGATGAACAAGCTACGGTAGGTTGTTCTCTTAATTGTCCAAGATACCGGATTTTTACTCAGATAAAAAGTAAATCTACTTGTAGATCGATGATCATCATTAAAACTATCCCAGTCATCGTCAGAATAACATTAAAGATGATAATAGGAATCCGTAGTAAAATGGAAACTAAGAATAATTGTCAGCTTAATGTACCCTAACAATGGCTTGAGAGCCTTCCAATGAATATCCGTCGGTGAATGCATGAATTGCATATTTTGTTCGCTATAAAAGCAAGATTAGGATAAGTTAATGGAGCATACCGGAGGGCACCAATGATTTGTTGCTATTATCCTGAGCAGTTTGTCGTCGATTTTGTTGAGGGGAGGAGTGCTTGCAAATGCATGTGGAACACACTTTTGAATTTTCCATTCCTATTTGAACTTCTGTTGGTTAAGGGCCACTCTATTGGAGGTGGAATGAACTTCTACTCCAAGGAAGTAGGAAACTGGCCTAAGATCTTTGATTCGAAATTCATCTTGCAAATTTCTAATAATAGTTTGGATAACAGCTTTTTTTTTTTATTTACCAAAACAAAAACAGTTTTTTTTGGTAAATGATCAGAAAAATCAATAAATGAGCAAAAGAATATATACAAAAATGTCACAGATTAAGCCACCTAAGGTCAACCAACTAAAGAATTAGCCTGAAACAGGGGAAGAAAGGAAACCATTTAGCAATAGGGAAACTACCAAAGTCCAAACAACAGACAAACAGTAAGAACCAGGACAAGATAGTGGAAAGATTGGAGGAGTTGACAGCGGGCAAGTTGAAATGGGAAAGGCAATGGGTTCAAATAGTTATGGATAAAGGACAGCCAAAGAATAAGTGGTCTACGGATTCATTTGCTGAGAGACACAGGGAACAATGATTAAGAATATAGAGGAAGGAAAGGTTATCTCGGGTGAGCAACTTCTGAAGGAAAGCAAGCCACAAAGTAAAGGAGCAGCGGGGACTACTGAATTTGGACCAGACCAACTTATTCCAAGGAACTTCAGGTGTAGGGGGACGCAAGAATTGGTAGGCTGACGCATTGGTATAACATTTAGTTGAGCTGGCTAGCCATTCCAGGCGATCAGGAGAGGAGCTATCGGGGAGATAAGCTGGGGGGGCCAAATAGCTGAGAAGGTCCAAGGAAACTACATTCCAGCTCCAGGTATCATTAAAAATGACGTCCGAAACATGTGATGTGAGTGGGAGCTCTGATCCATTAATCTCCCTTGGGGTGGACAAAGACTGTAGAATGCCACATTCATCTAGGCAGACCAGGAGAAAAATATGGACATCACATTGACGAAAGGAGGAAATAGTTTGTGATGAATGAAATCCAAGTCGGCATAAGTAATTACTTAAGCAACCAAATCAAGTCCAAAGTGCCTGCTTGAGTCCATAAAGTATCTCCATATGAGTCAACATAACCTGAGGATTATTCCATATAATACATCTTTCTTAATATGACCATGTAAGAACACATTTATTACATCCAGTTGTTGTATTAGTTAGCATCTTATTGTAACATAGGCAATGACAGCGCCAATGGTTGTTACTTTGATAACTGGACTGAGTTTCATGATAGCCATAACCTATTGTTGGTGATATCATTTTGCAACAAGGCAAGCTTTGTACTTGTTAATACCGCCATACGATTTTCATTTGATACGAGAAACCCATTAGTTGCCTACGACACTGGCATTTAAAGGTCTAGGAACCAATTTTCAGGTATAAGATTGTCAAGGAGAGCAGAGAGAAAACTTGCAGAATTGATGAACCGTCAGGTAAGAAGCTCTCATACCATAAGAAGCTTTTAACTTGAGAAGAAGAATTTAATATGAACTGTTATATATTTTCAATGCAGTACACTTGTATATATATATAGCTATGCATGGTTCTCAGATCCTAACTTATAGGATTGTTCAGATCGTATAACAGATAATATACGTATCTAACAATCTTATCAAAGACTATTCAACTCTTATCTCTATTACAACTCTTATCTCTATCAGTAGGCATCTCATTATTCATGGCTTTGATCCATTCATGGTAGTGTTTGGCTTCATTGTAGGCAGTGGATTCGATGTATAGTTAGAAAAGGACTGTTCTATGAAAAAAGGATGACAAAATATGGTCGTTAGGGCTGCATAATTTCCATGGTGTGGGAGGTCATAGTACTCTCACGTAATGCCATAGAATGCGACCTTTCGTTTCTTGAGCTAGTTTGGTGGATGACTCGACTGTGAAGGGAAGGATAATTAGTGGGATCTACTTAAATTTCGACCAATGTGGTTAGAAGAAGATGACAGAGGGAACTGAGTGATGACGGAGGGGTGGAGGATGTTGTTTAATGTGATTAAAAAAAGATTAATTTCAGATAGGAGTACTACTGCTGTTTGTATTTGAATTGGGAGAGGATAAGATTAGAATTTATGAGGCTGGCTAAGTGACGCGTAAGTGGTGGGATAAGCTTGAAATGTTTGAATATGAGGGGCTTGAAATTCTGAAGATATGATGGTAGCTTCTAAGATGTTTAAGTTGGAATGAAAAGCTAATTCATGTGTTTAAGAAAGTGGGTTGGTCGGGGATAAGTGACGACAAATAAAAATTGCGATGTAAATAATTTGGATGTAAATCGTTGATGCTTATTTGTATGTCTCAAGTGCTTTTAAGCTTTGGAAGGAATTAGAGAAGAGATATGAAGAATGTGATGGTCCTCTTTTGTATCAGCTATAAAGAGAAATCAATAAGTTCGAACAAGGAAATATCTTTGTTGTTAGGTATTTTACAAAACTGAAGAAACTGTGGGATGAGTTAAGATGTTTGTTACCAATGCCAAAGTGTTCATGTAATCGGTGTACATGTGGAACTTGAAAGAAAATGGAGGAGATCAATTCAAGTCATAAGTTAATGCAATTTCTGATGGGTTTAAATGAAAGTTACGACTAGGTTAAGAATCAAATTTTGGTGATAGACCTATTACCAAGTATTAACAAAGCATATTCAATCATTTTGACAGTGGAGAGATGGAAGAAAATTCATCTGATGATAGTTAAACCCAATAACAATAGTGTCATGTTCGTTAGAGGAGAAGTAACTAAGACCAATAAAGGTAGGAAACGGAATTGTAAACGAAGAGATACCATAGACAAGTTTGAATTAAAGAGTGATTTTTGCACATTGACTGAACATGCCAAAGATAGTTCAAAATTCATGGCTATCCAGACTGGTATAAGGAGTTAAAAGAGCATAAGCAAAAAAATGTCAAAGAAAAATTTGGCAAATTTGGTAGAAATAAGGAAAACAGAAAAGCTGCATACAGAGTCTATTTATAACAGCACAAATGACTAGTCGATGACCATTTCTAGCTTGATTCAACAAGAAGTGGAAAGATTCATGAAAGGGACAACAACGTCTGGCGTAAGCAGAGGAAATAATGTGAATTTTGCATAATTTGCAGGTGCGATTCCATACCATTCTTTTAGTTCTCTTAAATTAATTGAAATTGACTATTGGATAATAGACACTGGAGCTTCCAATCACATGTGTATGAATGTAACAAAAATGAAAACTGTTCAGCCAACTCCAATTTATCTACCAGATGGGATTGTTAAATTTGTTCATCACACTAGTGATATACATTTGACAAATAATCTTACCTTAACCAAAGCTTTGCATGTACCTAATTTTCGTTTTAACTTGTTATTTGTTAACAAGTTAACACTAAAACAAATAACAAATTCATCTTTTATCTCATTTGTTGTGTTCTATAGGACTTGAAGACTGATGATATACTAGCTATTGGGAAAATAATAAGAAAACTATACATACTTGATCATTCTTCTTTTGACCAGCATGTCATAGAGTCTTATACTGAAAAAACTAGTGTTTTTTCTTGTTCATTTATCCATCAAGTTTCTGTAATGGATGGGATAGTATGACACAATAAACTTAGGCATCCTTCAACCGTTGTAACCACTCACATTTATTCCATGAATAGAATTCATTTTGATTACCGAACTACTTGTGATATCTGTCTTATGTCAAAAATACAGCGACATTCTTTTCCAAATAGTGATATACATACAATAAAATGTTTTAAACTCATTCATGTGGATTTATGGGGTCCTTATCATTATCAAAACATTAGTGGCTCTTATTTTTTCTTAACCGTCGTTGAAGATTTTAGTAGATATACATGGACATTTAAGCTCAAATATAAATCTTAAGAGCCTTCCATTCTTTAGTCTTTCTTCCAAATGACCCAAACCCAATTCAATCTTAAAGTACAAATAGTCCGAAGTGCTAATGGTTCAAAGTTTTTGATTCAAGATTGTTTATTGCTTTTCACCAATAATGGAATCATTCATCAATGATCTTGTGTCTATACCCCTCAACAGAATGGGGTGGTAGAAAGAAAGTATAAGCACTTGTTACAGATAACAACAACTTTTATGTTTCAATCTCGTTTGCCAAGTAAGTTTTGGGAGAATCTATACTTACTGCCACTTATATAATCAATCGTATGCCATCTATTAGACTTTCTTTGAAAACCCCATATGAAATTCTTTTTCATAAACCACCATCGTATGATCAACTTAGAAGTTTTAGTTGCCTTTTCCCTTTGCTGCAAACACTAACCCTGTCAAATGAAAATTCAATACAAGGGCATATAAATGTGTTTTTATTGATTAGTCTTGGACAAAAGGTATACAAACTCTATGATCTCCAAAATCATAAAGTTCTTGTCACTAAAGATGTTCGTTTTCATGAACATATTTTTCCTTATCATCAGTTACATGACACTTCAGACTCTACTCTTTTACCCAACTGTTTTGATTTCTTTGATGCTGACATTCCTAATCCTTATGATCATTCCACTGATTCTCCACCACATGACCCTTTTTTGCCTCCTTTGGCTACACTTCCCTTAGAAAATGAATCAACAATTATGATACCAGCTTAGTCACGTTTATGGAAAAGTGACAGAGCTTGAAAACCATCTATATGGTTGAATAATTTTGATTCATCTACTGTTCATTCTATTCCTTCCTCCATTACTACCAATAACCTTATACCACAAACATTTCCTTACCATCTCTCACCTAATCTTTCCATATCATACCTTTCATTTTTAGCTGCAATGTCTAATATTCAATAGCCATTTTCTTTTAATCAAGATAGACTAAAATAGAAATGGATAGATGCCATAAAAGTGGAGTTGCAGGCACTTGAGGATAACAAAACATGGGAGTTAACAGAGTTGCCACTAAGTAAAAAGGCCATCTATTCAAAGTGGGTATATAAGATCAAACTCAAACCCGATGGCACAGTTGATAGATACAATGCTAGGTTGGTAGCTAATGGTTTTAATCAGGTTAAAGGAGTAGATTTTATCGATAGTTTCTCCACAGTTGCAAAGGTTATTACCGTTTGATTTTTTTGGAGATTGTAGTAGCTCATTCATGGCCGCTTCATCAACTAGATATCAATAATGCTTTTCTTCATGGATATCTAGATGATGAAGTGGACATGGTTCCTCCTGACGAGTATGCTCAAGCTCAGAAACATCAAGGTTGTAAATTGTTCCTGAAAGTCTGGAGGATGTAATGATTTCGCAAAGTTTTTGATTTGGCCGCAGTTGTTTCTAACATGATCAAAAACAAAAAATTAAACACATAAATGCAAATAAAAAATCAACACTAAAATTTGGTAACGCAGTTCGCATACCTTGCCTACGTCTACGGGGCCCTCACCTAGCTTAATACTTTCACTAACGACAATAGTTTTTATACAAGACTTTACTAAGCTAACACCACTCATCCCTTGACACTATCCCTTGTCCTTACAACTCGTGAAAGTATTTCACACCTAATAGTACGACTACCTCGTACTAATCTTAATAGAGGATTTTTTAAGAACTTTTAATGATAAAGACAACAATCAAATAACTCATGTGATTAAAAAAACAAAGACGTAAACAAATACACTTCAAAGACATATCTGAGAGTTGTTCACCAATAGTACTTCAGTAGTCAGGTGCTGGAATTTTCAAACACCACTTCCACTATAAGATTTATGTGAGCATTTATTGATTAAGTAACATAGCCACGACCTGAAGTCCGTGGGCATTCAAGTTACTATAGATGATGGTGACATCAGATCAATCATTATGTTCCTCCATTCTATATTCCATTTCAATTGTGTTTTAAACTTAGGAGCATAAAGTATGGGGTTAAGAATCCCAAGAATTTCAAGCACGATGGCCAATGACTAAGGACAACATAATAATGATTCAACCAGGCAAAAAACACACAAAAAACCTAGCAAGAAATCAGAACTGCACAGCACCACAATCATTGACACTCACCAAACAAAAACGCAGCCCACACTTGTTCAGCCTAGGTTACATAATTAGCCAGAAAAGGTTGCAAAAGATATGCAATCCTTTACAAAAACTTATGCAGCTCACCAAATAACATCTTAACACCATTAGCTACAGAATATTGACAATAATCCTTAGATATCCAGTTGCCATAATCAAGTTAAAATTCCTAAAGATCATTGTTATCCCATAGTATGATATACATAATAAATACCATCTTAATTAGGATTTTAAACTTCTCGAATTTGTCTTGAAAGAGTCCACATAAACACAACTAGGTTCAATTATCAAATAATGCCCAAAATTAAATAATAAGATATAATCACTTATATCTTAACAATCTCCCCCCTTTTTGGCATTATTTGTCATATTTTTAAAACTCCCTCTAAAGGGGATAATTGGACATATAACATCGAATTCACAAACCACAAGGAAACTCTCCCTTAATAGAACTTGATGTTTCAAATAACTTCCAAATATGCACTTGGCAAATATTCGAATAAACAATAATCCGAATTTAACAAAACAACTAAGTTTTCCAAGAAAATCCAACAATCACAACCAGTACATCATCCATTCTCTCCTTTGGGACAAGAGGATGCCAAAAAGCAAGACTAATAGTCACTAAGATATATTGAAATCTCCCATTGAATTGAATGGTCATACAAAAAAATCATATATCTCCCCCTTGGGACTAAACAATATGAAAGCATATTGCTCAAATTCGTATAACCTACGATATAGAGATAAACCAAGATAAAACTTGAAAAACTCAAGTCTTCCTATAGGTCTCCAACCAAGCATCAATATTTTCTCGACATAACATTGTAAATCAACATTCATAAGCAAAACTTTCAAATCATCAAGGAGAGCCTCATTCACACATCAAATATACTATTCAACAAGTAAGGAAAAATCCAAACACATACTAATCACCTGAACCTTATAAAACCCATAAATCAAAAACTCAGAAAATCTAGACATTAACTACTTCGAACCCTTTTTTTAATAAACAACATCAACAAACTTGAAACTGTTAAAGAACATAGCAAATTCAAACCTGTTCTTATTCCTTGTCACATTAACTCTGTCATCAGATTTCTGGTTGATTCCTCCCTCATAAGCAACCAATTGGTCTTTTGTTTGAATAATTTCTTGTTGGATCGAGAAAAGAAAGCATGCTTTGTTTGGAGAAATAGTAAATTTCAAAACTTTTAAGAAATCATTTTGCAGCGGAAACAACATATCCAAATCAACATGACAATTCATACATGATATGGTATAAGGATAATAAAAACATGAACAAGATGAAGAGAATTACTGACTCCTTTGCTACAGCTTTAAATCCTCGCTGCGCTATCCTCTCCTTCTTCTTGTATCCAAATCCTTTGCTTTTGAATCTTTTTCTTTAGCAATCTATCTTCTTCCTTGTTGTTGTATCCTCAACCAATTTGATTTACCTCTTGTTCTTCAAGGACAACTAGGTTAAC
>JAOSBP010000004.1:22180903-22192005 GCA_027563825.1 Erythroxylum mucronatum | reverse complement strand
TCAAAAAGATTAAAAAAAGATCACTAATCATAATATTTATTCAAGTTGAAATCATCAAAATCAAGGCATTTTAAATAAACCGGCCGGTTCTTTCTTTCACCTGTTCAACGGTTTTTATCGGTCCGACCGCAAAATGAACGGGTCAATCACTCACAAAAAATACGAGCTAAACCGGACCGTTTCATGCTCCGATTCACCGGTTCTCCGATCCGAACGATTGAAAACCGGACCGACCGGTTCGGTCCGGTTTTCAAAACACTGGTCGATAGCTCACTTCTGCTAATCCATTTATGACATATGTTTGACGTATCAAATATGAAGAATGTCTACAGGGTTTGTATCTAATTCCAGTAGAAGTTGAATTCCTCCAATCGTTTCTGGTAACCCACCAAATTAATTCTACCAGTGGGAATTGAACAACAGGAGGCAGTCCATCAAATCAACTTCCACCGCCTAGGATATACTTCCTGAGATGCATGTAAATGTTTATACTTTAATTTACAGGAGTGTAAAATGGAATAGATGAGCAATCCCATTTGAATTTAAGACTTTTTGAAGCATCAACAACTAAGTCAAATTTTGAGCTTTCACGGTTTTCTAAAATCTATTTTAGGAGATTCAAAAGTTAAATACCTGTAGCCATCCTAAGAAATAAAAGGGAATGTCCCTTGCACAATTAATCATAATATTAACGTGCAATGACGCCAAGGTTCCAGTCATGGTTTTGCTGCTTGTTTCCCTTGTAGACTTCCAATCCATGCAACGTTATTCCAATTACTTTATCGAGTCAACCTTAATCGATATGTAGAATTTTATACTTCAACCTTTCGGTGATACTAAATGATATCAATCAAATCGTGTTCTTTCCCACGCAGTCTTTCTCAAGTCATCATTGGCGCATTTTCCATAGAGAAAGTATCCTAGGAAATTCTAAGGTGCTCCAGATCGTGACAGCTAATTACATGTACAGTTTAATATCATCAGCAAGGCCTGCTTAGTCTTCCTTCCAATTTATGATTCGATGAACGCCTAGGTCTTTTAATTCTACCCTATCGTGGTCATATGGCTCTTTTGAATAAGCGTGACTTGAGGATCAACTCGAGAAGAGGGTCGTGATTTTAGGGTTTGTTGACCAGCATTTCCATCAAATCTGTTTCATTTTCCAAATTAAGCTTTTCCCTGTAATTAAAATGAACTCTAATATCTATAAATTATTTAATTTAAACTCTTAATAAACAAAAATATTAACATAATTATGTCTATATTCGTTATACATGACGTGAGACAAATATGTTATTTTAATGTTATGTGAATTCTACCATATCACGTAACATTTACCTGTAATTATGAATTTTACAAATTTTAATTAAGTTTAAATTTATTATCTTTAATTCTAATTTTTATAATAAATTTTAATTAAAACTAATAATTCCAATCTAATGTATATAATTCAACTTAACCTTTATTTTTAAAAAAAACCCTTAATTACTCTTGCCACTCCTCCCCTGGCTGCATTTGTTGTCTACTTTCTCTGGCTATTCCTCTGACATCAACATCGTCCTCTTCCACCAGGACCAAAGCCATGGCCTTTACTAGGCCCATACCTCATCAATCTATTGCTTTGGCTCCCATACACCTGCCTCTAGGGTTCATCGACATTGTGGTGGCAACTCAGCCTCCGTGGAAGCTCAATTCCTAAAGACACGACACCAACTTCTCTAGCCGACCTTCAACACTGTTTTTTGTAGTTAAAAGGCCAAAACCACTTGATTCGATAACAAAAATATTCGAACTAGCTTTGACACGGTATAGTGAATTAACAATCTCAAAACATCTTTAATATCTCATTTTTGCTGGTAAAACTTATGGATACGTTCACTTACATATCCCAAACATCATCATTCTCAATTTGATAAATCCTAACTCATCTCAAATTGTTTCACAAGTATAACCATAAGCCTAACATTTCAACAGCTAGTAAACTTGGTAAGCACCATGGTTCCCTCGTAAATGGCACGCTTAACTTACTCTCCAGGCAACAACAATCTCACAGTTATCTGAATCTCCCCTTGATATGATTGTCAGCTTCTTGTTGTACCTTGATAACCTCAAAGACTCCTGTGGAAGCTTCTGGAATATGTCATTGATAAACAAGTTTATGATCCCCGTGGCCCAGCTGGAGATTTTGATGTCAATGTGGAAATGCTTTAACACCTTATAAGAAAGTAGATCTTGTACGTCTTCGTGCTCTTCTTTGCTCTTTCTTTCTTCTTCTCTCCTCCTGCTGGGACGCCTTCCTTCAATAGCTTTTTGCTAGCCTTTGACTTCTTTTTCGTCGGCGCTCTCCTACTTCATTTTGTGGTTCCTCAAAAGGCATTAGAGCTCCAGATCAAATTGGCATGGAATGGAAAAGTCAAATTGAGAATTTTCTAATAATTAGATTTTATTAAAACTAAGTTAATTATTATTAAGTTAAATTTTTATATTAAATGAAAATTATTAGTTTTAATAGAGTTTATTATATTTAAACAAATTAAGGATAATAAATTTAAGTTTAATTAAAATGTGTAAGTCTCCTAATGACACATGTATGTCACGTGGCATAGTTAAACTCATATAAATTTTAAAAATAATAAATTTGTACCATACCAGAATTGGCATGGCAAATAAGAGAGGAAGCATAATTCTATCAACATTTCGATCTATTTAGGATTTAAATTTAACAATTTATTTATGTGTAGATTCATTTTGAACACTTTAAAATTTTAAGATATGACGAGTATCTTAGTAAAATCATTAAGGGATAAAATGTTACTTTTACCTTAAAAAAATATTGAAATTTGGTTTACATATTTTAATACTCATTCATACACATACACATTAATGAAAATTTTCATATATATCCATATATACATATATATATATATATATATATATATGAATCTTAATTTTTAATTTAAGTACTACCCAATTAAGGTATTGGAATAGGATGGAGTAGCCATCCTAAGTTTTGGAAGACTTACAATCATTGAAAAAGTAACACATCTATTTTATTTGAATATATAAGGTGTGATAATTAAAACAACTAAGAACAAGACATACCTTTGTTGATTAAACCATGGAACTATAGGTTATGCAAATAGAGAAAATAAACAATCTGTAATATTAGTTGAGGACTCTTGAGAGCCCAACAAATTCGCACTTTGAATATTCTAACGATACATATAAAGATTAGCTCTTACAATTCATGTTGTTAAGCTTTAGTTGGTAGTAGATCAGTTATAGACATCAGTAGGTTCAAAAGTTAGCATAACATTTGTTGAGTAAGTTTTACCTCTAATAAAACCCTCAATATTGCAAGTATACGATCATAAACTTGTAGAATTAAAGGTTTCAATTCTACGAGAAAATAGTTAAAATTAAGTAAACCTAACTTTGTCTAAGGTATAAAAATATGTTATGAATGAAAGTGAACGACAGAAATTAAAACAATTAAATAAAATTAAGCACTTAACCAAGAAACAATTGAGTAATCACAGTTATGCAAGGCTAATCGAGGATGACGCTTAGGGTTCATTCTATCATTATTTTGCTCCCTTAACCACTATTTGATTCAATTAGTTATTAATCCTAGATTTCCTAATGGTTTGATTACTCTCTCTCAAGACCTAATTATTTAACCCTAATTGATTACGAAATTCTAGATTTTGCAATCTCTCGATTTACAAAAACTTCCTAACATTTTCAACTAATTCTTAAATGATTTATTGAATAATTGAGTTCTCACACAAGATCTCTCTTCGTATGATTATCAATTTGATATTTGCATGACCTATTAAGTCGTCAACTCTCGTTGCCCAACCTAATTCTAAGTATAAACATATCCAAATATCACAACACCAGAATATTGTATTGAATCAATAACAATTAAGTCATAAAATAACTCAAAAACAAATCCTAATCTAAAAATTAGAACATCACAAATGTGAATGGAATCTTCAAATATAGTTTATACATCAAGTTTAATGAAAATAAACAAAGGAAAGAAAGAAGAACTTGATTTGGAGTGAATCTGGAAAATCTGCCACCCTCCGATGCTTTACTTTGATCTTTCTTCTTTGATCCCAATTTGGTAAGATGGAGGCTACTTTTTGTTTGGAGTGTTTTATGTTCTCTTATAGTAGCTAAGGGTCATAGAGTTAATTCTAGGGTTTACCCACGTCATTTGGTTCCAAAAACGCCCCCAACTTTAAAAAAATGAAGAATCTCATGTTTAGCAATCGTCTGTCACGATCATGACACTAAAGGAAAAACTATATGTCATGATTGTGCATCCTGGATAAGAACCATCTGTCACGACCATGCTATGGCATGCACGATCATGACCCTGCCTTGTAGCTTATACACATTCGAGCTTCCTTCATTCTTCACTTATTTGGTTTCAATCACTAACAAACACATCAAACACCTTAAAAGCACAAAATTAAGATCCAAAATCATGCTCAAAACCACATAACACTTAATAACATAAACAAACAATTACATTAACATAATTCTAAGCCTAAACCTGCAATAATCATCTAGTAAACACCTATAAACACACTAAAACATTTATCAAAACATGATATAAACTACACCTATCAACATTCACCTTTTTTTAGGAAGAAATTTCACCCAAAAAGGCAATAAACAAAGAAACTTGATGAAATGACCTTGCATTTTGTACTAAATATATCCTCAAGATGATTATGAGTTAGGATATGGTCTACTACTACTACTACTACTACTACTACTACTACTGCTCCTCCTACTACTGCTCCTACTACTGCTCCTACTACTGCTCCTACTGCTGCTACTCTGCTGCTACTGCTACTGCTACTGCTACTGCTACTACTGCTACTACTACTACTACTACTACTACTACTACTACTACTACTACTAGTAGTATTATTATTATTATTATAAATTACTATTATTATTTTAAAAATAATAATAATTTATTATATAAGACTTATAGGTATGGATGACCACCATTTCTCATGAATTATGGATTTTTTTCACTCTTTTTTATGAAATCCCTATTCAACTTCCTAATAAATAGCACTTATAACAATTCCATGATTATGTCTCATAAATGTTGGGAAACTAACCGTGATCCAATCAAAAGCATAGTGAAAAATAATTTTATAATTTTCTGATAAGAAATCTTTAATAGAATAACTTGAAAAATATTAATTATAAAAAAAGATTGAAATTTACCTAATTTGAATTCTTACATAAACTCCTTCTTCTCAAACTATCAACCATATGTTGTTCACCTAGTTTTGTCAGCCTTACCAAAGGGACAAAGGCCTCACCTAGTTTTGACCCTAATTTATGACTTCTAAAGCTAAAGGAAAAAAAAACATAACTCCTTTATATAATTATCCTTTCCACCCATGCCTTCTAATCTTGCTAACCACCCTCCTAAGTCTCACCCTCTTGTGACTCATCAGCTTACTACAATCAACTCGAGTGTTAGTTGGAGAAGGGATAAATGTATGGGTTTGTTGGAGATTTTATTATCTAAGAACAACCTCTTACTCTTTAAGTTTGATACTAAGAATAATGCTATGGAGGTTTTACGAGCAAGACCATGGAATGTACAAAATATCCCTCTGTTGTTGCAAGTTTGGAAACCATGATTAAGGTTTGAAAACCTAAAGCAAACTATTATGCCTATATGGATTAATTTGTAAATGGTTACACTAGAATGCTGGTCCACTAAGGATTTAAGCATGCTGGTTAGTTTCATTGGTGATCCAATAAGTATAAGATGAAATTATAGCTCAGAAAAGGAGAGTCAAATACGCCAAAATCTGTATGAGTGTGGAAATAAGAAAAGAGCTAACCAAAGTTATTCCCATTTTAAGACTAAATGATAATGATAAACTTATAGAGGATACAATCATATGATCTATCAATGGAAACACTCTCTCATGGATCAAGGAAAAATAGGTAGATATTGGTAGAAGGTCTATCAAAAGTGTTATGTTAAACTTATGGAAGTTGATAAAACATATGAAAATAGCTAACTGTGTAATATGTAGAAGGCTAGCCTCAAGGATAAGATGTACCCTAAGCCTGAAACAAGAGAATGTAGTATGCAAAAAGGAAAAAGGAAGTGACACTAAACAAATTACTGAGCAAAGCAAGGTAATTGAATTCATTTAGAAAGGGGACGAAGTGACTCTAACTAGATGTGAGTGAGGAAAGAGAAGAGAATACTTAAAGCAATAATGAATTTCTTCCCTTATATATGCTCAAGTTAAGGTGAATATGGAAGCTAATAAGAATGAGGGTTACACTATGATCGGTAAAAGGAAAACAAATAAAAAGAGTAAACTGAGAGATTTCAAGTTTTTAAACCCTTCATTACATCCATAATCACTAGAATGTCAAGGGTTTAAACAACCCCCATCCAAATAACAAAATTTTGAGAGATTTTTCTATGGTTGAAAAATCATTAAAGATATGTATGTTAGAAGCAAATCTAAGCAAGGAAAGGTTTTTATAATTGAAGTTTTCCTAAGATAAATGGACTACGCTATCCAATCACCAATAAAATCATTATGGAATAGTTATAATTGTTTTTAATAATAGCTTGGTTAATGTCCAAACATTACATAGTACTAACCAATTAATCCATATAGAGGTCCAGCTCATAAAGGGAAAGGGAAAGGAAAAGAAAAAGGCTATAATATATGTTAGTTCAAGCTTTATCTTTTAAACGAAAATACTTTGAAGTACCCTAGAGATTATTAATTTTTAGATTAGAAAACATTGGATTATACTAAGGGATTCCAATATCACCTAGTTTATATATGAAACTAAAGGGATATCAGCTTGGAACATTTCATACCTTACCTACAAGAGTTAATTGAGAAGACTGGAGTTACCAAATTGAACACAGAGGGAAAATTCTTCATATAAAGCAACAAGCAATCTTCAAGGTGGCACATTATAAAGAAACTAGATAGAGCATTGGTGAATGGGGTATGGTTATCAAGCTTCCCAAAGAGAAAAGCTATATTCAAAGAACATTTATTCTCTAACTATTCTCTTATGTAATTAAGAATATATTAGTGAGGAATAGTAGGCACCGTCCATTTAGATTTAACAATTACCTAACAGAGGATCAAGGTTTTTTAGAGGTAGTTGCTAAAGGTATATCCTTCCCAGTCTAACGATGTAAAGCTTTTATATGTATAAGAAATTAGATAATGTAAAGTAGGAATTCAATATATTAAAAAGAACAAAAGGAGGGAATCACACTTTAGAGAAAGTTAGTGACTCCACGAACTCTCTTATTAGAATCCAAGAGGAGTTAGGAAAACAACCAGGGGCAAACACCTTGCTAAATAAAGAGAATAAGGCCTTAAGTGACTATATGATTGCTCTAGCCAACCACAATTCTCTAATCAAGTAAAGAGCGAGGGTGAATTGGATTAAAAATGGTGATAAAAACTGTAAATTCTTTTTTTAATTTAGTTTTAGCAAGGAGGAGCAACAATAGAATAATATCACTATTTAACTACGAGAGTGATCTAATTTCCAATCAAAATGATCTAAAGGATACAAAAATTGATTTCTTCAAAATTTTAATTAAGACCACAGTTTCGAGCAAACCTACTCCTTAGGTGCTAAGATCATTTATTAGTAATTAGTTTTCAAATAAGGAGATCCATATGTTGGAAAGCAGTATAAGCCAATAGGAAATTGAGAAATTTGATCCTTTATAGTGCCCCTAGACCAATTAGTCTTAGTGGGATTTTCTATTAAAAGGTTTGGCCCCTTATTAGGCACCTTATGATAGAGGCAATCCAAGAGTTCTTTGAAAAAGGTAAGATTCACAAGGAAATTAAAAAGCCCTTTCTATGCCTAACTCGAAGTCTTTTAATGAATTTATACATGTTGCATGATGTAATTTCGTGTACAAGATTATGGCTAAAATCATTGCAAATATGATGAAGAATATGTTAAAGTCAATTATTAGTGACTCTTAAGGAGCCTTCCTGGAAGGAAGAATGATAGGGAATAATGTGCTTATTGCACAAGAACTCTTTAAGGGGTATGCAAGAAAGAATACCCTAAGAATTGTGTAATAAAAACTGATTTTCAAAATGCCTATGAAACTATAAGCCAAGACTTCCCACATAAGACCCTTGAAGTTTTTAGATTTCTTGATAAATCTTGAGAATATATAGAGTTATGTACCAACTCCACTTCATTCAATGTGTTAATTAATAGGAAGCCCTCTATGATTTTTAAAGTTGCTAGGGGGTTAAGACAAAGCGATCCAATGTCTCCATACCTATTTATCCTATGTATAGAAGTCCTCACTAGGTTAATACAGAATAATGTGAGTTGCAATCCTAACTTTAACTTCCACAACAAATGTGAAAAGTTTAGGATGGTGTCTCTATTCTTTGCAGATGATATATTCTTATTCTCTAGGGAACATGATGAATCTATAATCCTTCTTTTGGCCTCTATTAAAAATTTTAATGGAATCTCAAGTATGAAATGAACATGAGCAAGAGCCAAATTTTTATTTCTAAGAGTTCTTATTTTATGGCATAATGGCTTTTAAGAATTATTAATTTCCTGAACATGCAGCCCCCTTCAAATATCTAGGGCTACCTATATCCACAAGGAAGTTAGAGTTTAGGGAGTGTATTCCTTTAACTAAGAAACTTTATAATAGATTGGAAAAATAGTGTAATAAATCTTTAACTACAGCTAGGAGAGTTCAGTTAATTAAGTCTATCTTTAATTCATTCCAAGTTTAAAGCTCCAAACATGAGACCTACCTAAAATACAATAAAAAAGAGGTAAGTAAAACTCTAAATTGCAATATGAAGTGGGATTTTCATGAAGAATAGAATGCAGAAAACTATGCCGGAAGTGACATACCATTGGTAAGCCAATATGGAGATGAAAGTACACACTTACCCACCTTATGGTTAGAGAATAAGTATTGTATCCCAAATGCCTCAAATTCTTGCACTTATCCATATACTCCTCTATCAATTGACTTCCATCAACTATGCGTTCTGTATATGGTGGGAAATCTCGGTGTTAATCCCTAGAATGTGTTTTGTTCTTTGTATCTCTATATCTCCTAGTCTTGTTATGACCTTATATGGCTTTAAGCCTTTTTGTTGTAATGTTAGAATTGAAGATAAAAATTTTATATGGCTTTGTGTCTTTCCATGATTGTTAATTTATTTGTTTACCTTTTTAGAAAAAACCACAAGTTATCCATATATCTAACCTTTATCAATATCCACATAGTAGAAGAAAAAAAACTCAACCTTTAAAAGGAGAAGGAAGAAGTGCTAGCTCCTTTATACATTCCTCCTATTTATAGAAAAAAAAAATTCTTCCTTATTAAAATTAAACTCCCTAACTATAATTAAATTCTAATTCTAATTATAACTTTAATTTAATTTTAGTAAATTCTAAAATTTCATATTTATTCTCTAAATTTTGTCAAACTTTATAATTAAAACTAACTTAATTAAAATTAATTTTAGCTTTTAAAATGCTCTTTTATATGTGACCTATTAGGTTCATAATCTGTTAGCAATGATTATAGATCATAAATATAATTCAAATAACCATTTCCACTAAAAGAAAGATGTATTATGGCTTAATTAGCAAGGATGCTACGCTGGAACCTTTCCAATCTCAAAATAATATTGCTCTAAATAAAGTACACCTTAACTAGGGTTTACTTCAAAAGTTAATATTCATATAATCTTGAACCCATATATCAACTCATACATAAAATAATAGATACCTTTAATACTTCAAAGTATCAAACATCTTAAATATTAAACACCTTTAGTACATTATTTATGTACTTATAATAAAATAGGTAAATAACTTCCATATTTATCTCTACAGATCTTATTCACAAAATTAAGTTGTTACATTTTCATACCCAACAAAAGTTGTTTTTTAACTATCATACTTTTAAAAAATAAAAAATATGAATTTCTTTCTCTTTATGAGCAACATGTCTCCACATACTTATACTAAAAAGTGTAATTATAATCCCACTAACCTTTTCTTAGACATCAAAATCCAAAATTATCTCCAAAACAAATACTTTGAATTTATAATGAAAGACTTTCAACGTCTTGTAGCCTTTCAACTATACATCAAATATATCAACAATGGTGCTAGTTCCAATTAGATGTATTATCATATGATTTGAACTTTTCAAATTTTATCTTACTCTCATTACTTATCTTTGAGAACCGTTCTCCTATAAGTATTCATTGAAATAAACATTTTATTTATTAGGGTTTGTATGATCATATCTTACCCTTTTGGATATTTAAGAACTTTTTATTATCTATTTTATTTAAAAACTTATTTGATAATATATTCTTTAAATAAGCATCACATCCAAAATCATTAACTTTGACTCTTTCAAAGTCTTACCATTTCAAACCTAATATGAAATCTTGTTAATTGATTTAATTGAAATTTTCAAAGGTAAGTTATTGTACTAGGCTTAGCTGTAAAAGAAATAAATATTACACTATACAATATCCCATATTGCATTTTTCTCCTTACATAAATCTATACTATTATGGAATTTAGCTGTAAAGGTATTCATCAAATAATCTCATTCAATATAAATAACCAAGAAATTAAATCTCACTACATCATTCTCATTAAAGTGTTTTAGTATTCTTAATGCTTAATTTCTACTTATATTTAAATAATTTAAACTTTTCAAAATTTTAAACTAACATTTCATTTAACTCGTATGACTATATCACGTAAAGTCATTATTAAATCTAATGAATACAAGTATTCATCCTTTTTATGAATTGTTATTACATCCAACACATTATATATATAAATTTAGCAATTCAATACAATCACCATGCTTTCATCAAACTTGATTTTGTCATTCTTCAAATTTCCACGTTTCATACGATATATATATATATATATATATATATATATATATATATATATATATAATCACTTAATTGAAAATTTTAAAACTTTAGGCAATGAATTGAAAAAAATACCAAATG
>JAOSBP010000004.1:22151565-22175091 GCA_027563825.1 Erythroxylum mucronatum | reverse complement strand
AAGACAGAGTAGGATTATTGTGTGTAATTTTCTATGATGAACAACTTCAGTGTCATGGCAACACAAATTACTGAAAATCTGAAAATGAATGATCTACATCAAGATCTGCTGAAAATGAATGATCTACATCAAGATCATATGAAACAATTGAATTCAATTCTAATATTATTAGATTTGTTCTAAACAGTGTAATTGAATTCAATTCTAATATTACTGGATTTGTTCCAAACAGGGTAAATTGAATTCAATTCAATTTCATTAATGTAATTGAATTCAATTCGTCAACAAATTCAATTCGAAGGTTTCCAAACAGGCAGTAAAGGATATCGCCCTTTCCAGTAGTGATTAACAACACTAGCTTTTATAATTATTTTTAATTTTAATAAAATCAAACGTCTCATATTTAGTCCTTGAAGTTACTTAAACTTCGTAACTAAGCCATCGTAATTTAAATTAAATTTTCTCTTTTTAATTGCCTTTTTATGGGTGACTCGTTAGGTTCTACTATTTTGGAAATGAAAATAAATTCATAATTAGAATTAGATAAATTAAAACTCTTTTTAATTTATTTGAATCCTTAAATTAACAATTTGTAATCATAGATCAAGATTGTCATCTAATAGAAATCATGACCACCCAAATATTAATAATGTCAAAGTAGTTTGACTCAATCAATCTGTGATATTTATGATGTATAATTTAATTATTTCATCATCTAATATTTAAATTGGACATAAAGTATGGATTTAGTGTTTACACTTTTAAATCTAGACATATTCACTCTTGTTAATTAGTAATTGATTTATAGTTGATATTTAAAAACATCTTTTCAAATATCGATTCACTCTAGCCAGAGAATTCCTTATATCATTACTAATTAAGAACAAGAGAACATTGTCTCTAATTATTTTAGAGTGATGAATCTTTTATTGATTTACTCAATTATCTCTATATGATTCATACTATATCTAACTACTAACAATTGTGCTACCGTAAATATAATAGGTCATAAGTAGTATCAAAATATAGTAATTCTCATATGAGATACTTTGGTAATCTCAAGTATAATAATCAATTATATAACTAACATAATGAGGGAATCTATATGTACATAAGTAATACTTTATTTGGAATCCTCATAATAGTGTTAGTTTAATGAACTTATTCTTTAATAAGCACATGCACATTTGTTTAAGTATCTTCATATTTTAATTTATGAGATCGGTTACTTTCTTCATAAGAAAGTACATAATGTGTGCTAGTAATACCATTTCATCAATATCCCATCTTGATGGAACTACAACTAGGAATATTTTTCAAATATAATACATAAATACAAATTAAATATTGTAATTATGATCTTATCATAATTTCAATGATACAAGAATTTTTAGGGTTTTACCTTTAGTATTAATACATCAAATATAATTAATAAAAACAAAGATAAAATGCCCTTAATTAATTATGTCACAAAATCTATAATTAATTGATTGGCTATAGGGCATACACCAATAATAAATTCACACAATGACAAAGATTATCATGTTTGATCAACTTTTAATTTACCTTTTTTGGCTAGTTAAAGCTAATGAGCTTATTATTTTGAAGTCTTCATTAATTTTGATGAACTTTATCCTAATGTCATGAATACCGGGTCATTTGAACTCTATAAATTAATGATGAGTTCAACTAATATCTAGTACCACTATAATTTTGAGAAAAATAATTGAAGGAGATATAATTTAAGGTAAATTTGTGAGATATACATTTAAAAATTTGATAACTAGGAACTATGAATATAATCTAAGGTAAATTTGTGAGATATACATTTAAAAAATTGATAACTATAAACTATGTAAATAGTTTTCTATGGGTAAAAAGGCATGACTTTAAATGTAATGTAGTGAGGGTTCCATTACAGTATATCTTATGTCTTACATTGTAACAAAACAAAATAATCAATATAATTTAATAATGCCTCTAATTACATTGGAAGAAATACAAACTAAGAGTTGCCTTTAATAATGGTTGTCTAGTTGGTCACTATCCTACGTCTCCATACTCTTATAAATCGAGTGGGTTGACTTCTCTTATGTAATACATATATATAAGAAAGTAGAAATATCATAATGAGGAAGAGGAAGACATTAAAACGCATATGTTAATTTTAAGACATATTAAAAAAAGAATTGATACAATAATAGTTAGACAAAATTTTGATTTATGTTTAATATCTTATTAGTAATTTTAGTTTAAATTATTTTTAAAAATATAATAAATTTTTATAATCATCAAATATGAAGATAATATGTGTAATTGTAAAACCAACAAACTAGAAAATAATTATTTCAAAAGTAATAAATATAACTATCAAAAATCTAACTTGATTATTAGAGCACACTCAAGTATAAATCAAGGTATACCATTACCATTCTTTTTTTTTAGATTTGTAATGATGTCAAAATGACAAATTTTCAGTCTATATTATTTAAGGTCATATATTTTCATATATATCATAATTATGACTAGAGATGACCATAGATATCAATATGAGATTCAAATTTAAAGAGCATATTCATTGTGTAAATATCAAAGCTTATATGGAATGAAACCTACTATGGACAAGTTTGAAAAAGGGTCTAAACCAGCTCAAGTATACAAAAAAGTAGGCAACATCCCATATTTACTTGGGCTTTAATCCATTGGGTTTGGATATTGATGAGGTAGCTCTTATTAGTTTGAGTCAGTGCCAATAACGAGTAGTAGTTGTAATCTAGTTCCATAAGTGAAGGGTAGTTAAGAACTCTTAGGAAAGTAACAGATTAAAAAATAAAGTGAGCTCAATTCTCTCTTCTTATAGAACTGATGACTATTGCGAAACAAACTTAAGAAAAAGAAATGCTAACTTTAGTTATTGGTAATCTTAGGGGGGATCAAAGACTGTAGGCTAGTTGGCTGGCTTGCTTGAATGTAGAAAAAAGGATGAAGAATATCATGAAAAGATAAAGAAATCACTCAATTGATTTAGGTTCTTTCCTCGTTCAATTCTTATTTCAAGTTTATTTTACATCATCTGCTAACTATCTTATCTTACAAACTATTCAAGAATAGGTTAACTCTTTACTAGAAAAGGAAGTTAAGACAACAAAGTTATCTACTCAGTAACCAAACTAGTGACTAACCTTCTAAATAATTATAAGAAGTATATGATAAAATCTTTTAAGCTTTACACTTAACACAAGGTGATAGGCTTATAAAAGAAAATAAAAGATATTAGCGCTATTCTATTAAAGACAATTCATCTTTTAAGTCAATAAGAGTTTTCATAAGTGTTATATAGAATAATAAAGTATAATATGGATAAATTATCTTTAGGGTAGTCCTCCTTACATAGAAAGGAAACTAAGTGATTAAATTTGGTGTAACTCTACCTCTTTTAAGATCTAAATTATCCATCTTATCTTACATAATCAAATAAGATGAGAGGAAATCTTTTTAATGTTAAATTAAGATTTAGAATAGGATCTTGCCATTAAATCATCTTTAATAATGGTTGATTTAGATAGCCTTATTTATTATTAAAGAAATGATGAATTTTTATTTATTAAACAAAATAAACACAATGACTGTCATATATAGTTGGGGTTTAGGCTTCAAGCTAAGCTAAGTAGCGAAGCCTAAGCCTAAGCTTGGTATAAAGTTCAAAAAAAAATTTAAAAAGCTTGAGCTCGACCTAAAGTTGGGTCAATTTAAGTAAGCCTATTGAATTTGAGTCAAGGTGGGCTAGGTTGGGCCAAGCCCAGACTTTCCTACCATCCTTAGTTGTTTAGTCCTTTCTTTCTTGACTTATTTGTTCAATTTTCCTAATCACATATTATGGATGGTTCATATGTAACACTATGCAGTCTTAAAGTTTCAAGAAAAAAGGAATATTTTATAAGTTCTTAGATGAACATGAACGCATGCTAAGATATATCCTTTTATCAAAAATCAAAAGTGAAGATACAGTTTAGAATATAGGAGTATTTTTGTAGCAACAAACTTTGTAAAGGGGAACATGGTTTGGTACATAAGCATATTGGAGCCTATGTCTATGTATGCAAAGAAGCATAAAGATTCACAAACTAAAACACAAGTATATCAAAGCCTATGTATATGATTAGATACATAATCTGAGACATGATCCTTGTCATATGTATATAATATTTTAGAGAGGTTCAGTCAATTAGGTGTTTTTATATTATAAGAAGCTAGTAGTGACTAATTCACTATTGAACTCCCTTATATTGAAAGTTACATATTTCATATTTGTGTGTGTGTGTGTGTGTGTGTGTGTGTGTGTTAGCTTCTATTAATATAAAAACACCTAATTGACTGAACCTCACTAATATATTCTTACGTTCTTATTATTTGATTTTTTTTATATTCTTGGTGTATATTGTTTCTTAACAAGTTTTATCAGAGCATAGTTGAGAATGCTAGACTATGGTAATAAAGAATGAAGAACTTATTTGTGCAATAAGACATGTTGAATGGGTTGTGAGAAAATAAACCAAAAGATATGGATGAGCTTAATTGGGAAGAGTTATAGGCTCGAGAAGCTTAAACTATATGACTATATAACAAACAATGACATATATCATATCATTGCGATTGCATCCTTATAGAGATATGGAAGAAACTAGAGTGTCAACACATGTCAAAATCTCTCATAAATAATTTGTCTCTAAAGAAGAGACTATACAAGCTGAGGATATAAGGATATTTGGAACAACATATCAATGTATCTAAGTAGTCATTTTTTAAGACTCGAGGTAATTATTATAAATGAGGACAAAGAAATGATTATGTTTTGGTTGTTACCTACATCGTACGAACATCTAGTGATCATGCTCATATTAAGTAAAGAGATAGTTAGTGTGGAAGACTTCATCGTTGCATTATTAGCTCATAACCAACAGAGACTCAATTCCAGTGAAAGCTCTCAAAGTGAAAGACTATTTACGATGGGAAACCAGGATCATAGGAGGAAGGAGAATAAGGATAGCTCGTATAAGAGGAGTTCTAATATAAATCTAAGGTTAAAAGAATAGTCTAATGCTACAAGTGCAAGAAAATTAGAGATATTAAGAGGAAGTATCTAAACAAGAAGAAGTAGGAAGATGAAAGCAAGTATGATAATTCATCAAAGTTTATTAACGTAGTATAAAGCAAAGACTCATATTGTAGTGGTGAAGATATCTACATTTAACCAGTCAAATTTAAGACTTATGAATTATGGATACGAAATGCTCACATTGTATGACATCAAATAAAGATTGGTTTTTATTATACACATTAGGTAACTTTGGCACTATCTAATCAGGAGATGATATTGCTTGTGAAACTGTCATATCAGGACAAGTCATGATCAAGATGTTTAATGATGCAATCAGAACACCATGTGATATTTTACATGTGTCAAAAATGAATTAAAACCTAATTTTTAGGTATCTTGCATATAAATAATTTTAGCTATAAAATTGATAGAGATAGTATTAAACTGGTAAAAGGTGCACTGATTATGATAAAAGAGCTAAGATTGGTGAAAAATATCTATAGATTGATAGGGAGCGTAGTTGTAGGTGGAGAAGTTATAATAGTATTAGATGATTATAATACTACATTATGATGTATATGACTAGGTCATCTTAATGAGTGAAGGATGATAGAACATCATAAGAGGAGCCTATTAAAGGGTGTCAAATACTACAAGTTTAATTTTTGCAAGTTTTGGATGCTTAGTAAGCAATCTAAGGTGAAATTTAAGATAAATAAAAATTAAATTGAAAGAATTCTAGACTATGTACATAATGATTTATGAAAGCCTACTGGAGCATTTTGGTTTGGTGGATCTTATTGCTTTTTGACATTTATAGATGATTTTTAAGGAAAGGATGTTATACTTTATAAACCAGAAATCTAGGGTCTTTGCAAATTTTAAAGTGTATTGGTTATGGTGGAGAACTAGACAAGAAAAAAAATCAAGTATATGAGACTAGATAACAATACTAAGTAAAAGGACTCATAATTTCATAAATTTTATATGGAGCATAAGATTTAAAGATACTACACAATATGAAAACATCATAATAATTTGTCTTTTCAAAAAGGATGAACATATTTATGAGAAAGGGCTAAGAGTTTAAGGATGAATACAGGGCTCCTTAAGATTTTATGGGTGAAAGCAGTCAATATGACCTGTTATCTAAATAACAGATCACTACAAACTTCTTTAGATGGGAGAGTTGTAGACAAAGTGTAGACATTAAATAAGGTAGATTTCTCTTAATTAAAAAACTTTAGTTGTCTTGTCGATTTGCACATTTTCAGTTATGAAAGTTCTAAACTTGATTTGAAGTTAAAGATGTGTATCTTCATTGGTTACTCTAAAGGAGTAAAAGGATACAAGTTTTGTGACCTAGCGTTATAAAATATGGTAATTAGTGGACATATAGTGTTTAAAGCATATGTTGAAGAAAATAAATAGAGAGGATGTGACAAGTTCAATAAAAGGTAGTACAAAGGTGTTATAAGTAAAACTAGATCAGCTTAAAGTAGACATGAAAGAGATTGAAGATTTTGATCCAAGATTGATGTCAAGAGAAGAGCATAAACATAATATAGCCATAGATAGAGTGATATACCATTAGGTCACAAAATAGATATAGTTGAAAAGACTCGGTATCCTTCACACTCATCAAGAGTAATAGGAATCTAACTAACTTTGTAAGAGGCTATGAATAATCAAGAAAATAATAGATCAATGGGAGTTATAGTGGAGGAGAAGGTCTCTGTGCACAAGAATAAGAAATGAGAGCTAGCTAGCTTCTTATAGGGAAGAGGCGATGATGTCTTTGCACAAGAACAAGACATGAGAGCTAACGTTGCTTCTCAAATGGAAGAGCCCTATAGACTACAAGTAACAGTAGTAGAAAAAACAGAGAAAAGTCAAAGATTGATTGCTAGTAAAAGGATACACATAATGTAAAGGGATTGATTATGATGAAATCTTTTCTCTAGTTGTTCATTATACTTCCAATCAAGATATCGATATCATTAGTAGCTAGTTTGGATATGCATTTAGAGCAAATGGATGTGAACAATTTTTTTCCTTATGGTGACTTAAAGGAGAAATTTTACATAGATCATCTTAAAGGGTTTAGTAAAAGAAGCATCTGATGTGTACATTAAAGAAGTAGCTTTATAGGTTAAAATAGTCTCCTTGACAATGGTATAAAGTTTTGATTTCTATATAAACTAAATTAGTTATAAGAGATGTGAGTATGATTATTATTTACGTGTTAAGAGAGTTTATTTTTAAATAGTATATATGAGTGATATACTGATTGCTACAAAGAGTATGCATTTTTGAACAAACTCAAGACTTTGTTAGGAAAGAAATTTAAGATAAAGGATTTGGGTGCTTTTAAGAAAATACCAGAATAACGATTCAAAAGATATAAACTTTAAAAAATTATGGTTATCTCAAACGAGAAGGTATTTGATATATTTGAAATGAGCAAGGCTAAACCCATGAGTACTCCATTCGTAAATCATTTTAAACTTTCCCTAAGATTAGTGTCCAAAAATAAATGCAGAGGTTGACATTATGTCTATAGTACCATATGCTAGCATTGTCAGATGTTAAAAATATGTAATGGTTTTTACTAGGCCAAAATTTGGCCTATTCTATTAGTCATATTAGTAAGTACATGTTGAAAATTAGAAGACAATATTATGAAGTAGCCAAACAGATATTCAAGTATTTAAGAGGTAAATCAAACAATAAGTTTATTTTCAGCAGTCAATAAGGTGATCCTTCGGTTAAGAGATATGTAGATTTAAACTATACAAGAGATTTAAACAATAGGAGGTATATTACAAAGTATGTATTTACTCTTATAGAAGGGCATAATTATTGAAAATCAGCAATACAATTTATGGTTGCATTATCTATAATTAAAGTTGAGTATATGAAATAATTGAGGCTGTTAATAAAGCATTATGACTTACATGACTAGTAATGGAAGTGAGGATTAGTCAAGGCAGAGTTTGAATATATCATGTTAGTCAAAGTATCATTTAGTTTTCAAGGAATCAAGTGTATCATACGAGGAAATATAAATGTGAGGTTTCATAAGATCATATAGTTAATTGCATCTAGACAAATCTTGTTAGAAAAGGTTTACACTTTCAAGAATGCAACTAATATATTGAAAAAGTCAATTACCATGGAGAAGCTCAAGTAATACATGGACTTGATTAATGGCTCAAGGTGTTAAACATGGCTACAACCCAACATATAAGGAATAAACTCGCTAAAGTGGAGATTATTATTTATGGCTTAAATACATAGGCATGAAATCTTAAAGTTTCAAGAAAAGAAATATGCTTTTATTGGAAGTCTTTAGGTGAACACGACTACATGCCAAAGTATGTCCATTTATAGAAATCAAAGGTGAAGACACAGGCTAGAACATAGGTATGTTGGCGTGGTGGAGAATTTTTTAAAGAGGGATATCTAGGACATATGCATATTGTAATGGTTTTAACATATCAAGAAAGCTCAAGTTGTGCGAGAATGATTTGATTGTTTTAACTTAAGAATGGCCTAAATATATATAGGCTTACAACTTGTATGGAAATAATTTTAAAAAAACTATAACTGCCTAGATAAACTCTAGGCTTTAAATTTGTATGATAACGTCAAATTTGCATGATAATGTCAACGTCAACTTAGCTAAAAAAAGCTAACAACTGAATCTTATTTAGTCCTATAGATTTCACAACTTTGAATTAGTCTTCTTCGACAACTTCAACACTCCCCTTTGATTCAATGGTGGTGATGTATAAACGTGCTAAAAGATCTTCAAATTTTGCCTACAGTAAAGCTTTTATGAACAAGTCTGCCAACTGTTCTTCAAAACTACAAAAGTCCACCTTAATTTGCCCTTCAACTGCAATTTCCCTTATAAAATGGTGTTTGATCTTGATATGCTTTGCTCTTCCATGCATGAGTAGGTTTCTTGTCATTGCGCCAACTAATATATCATCACAAAAAATCTGTGTAGCTTGTTCTTATTTCTGGTTTAAGTCACCGAGTGATCTCCTCAACCACACTGTTTGGCGTGCAACTATGGTAGCTGCCACATACTCAGCTTCTGTTAAGGATAGGGTTATAGTTGACTATTTCTTTGAAATCCAAGCAACAGGACCTGATCCCAAAAGAAAATAGTTGCTAGTGGTGTTTTTTCTATCTTCTTGTGACCCTATCGAGTCACTATCAATGTACCTTATCAACTCAAACTCCTTCTGCTTCAGATACCATATTCCATGACCTGTTGTAGCAGCTACATACCTAAGAATCCTTGTTGTTGCTCCAAAGTGTTACTTGCTAAACGATGCATGAACCTTGATACCAAACCCACTACATAAGCCAAGTCTGGTATGGTGTGAGTTAGATAAATGAGGCATCCCAATAGGCTTCTAAACCTTCTTGAATTTGCTATTCCTATGTCATCTTTTGTTGTGAGTTTTTCACACACGTTCATAGGTGTTCCCATAATTTGCAACTTGTTATGTTGAATTGTTTGAAAATATCTGAAGCATATTTCTATGGTGAGAGGAATATGTCGTTCCTTGTTTGATTGATTTTTAGGCCAAGAAAGTAGTTTAATTGCCTAAGTCAGTATTCTCAAACATGCTCATCATTGCACTTTTGAATTCTAAGATGAGCTGCATGGATAAGCCAATGTAGATCATGTCATCTACGTACAAGCTAACAAGTACAATGTCCTTCATACCTTGTTTTTTAACGTACAGTGTTGGCTCATTTGGACTCCTCTCGAACCTATTAGGATGAAAGAATTCATCAATCTTGTTGTACCAAGCTTGAGGAGCTTATTTCAAGCCATACAAGGCTTTCCTTAACCTGTAAACATTGTGTTCTTCTCCTAAAATCTCAAAGCCTTCTGGTTAACTCACAAACACTTCTTCTTTAGCTCACCATTCAAAAAGGTTAACTTTACATCAAATTGATATAATGTCTAGTTCATTTGTGCAGCAAGAGCTAGGATAATTCTTACTATTTCGAATCTTGCCACTAGAGAGAACGTCTCCTTAAAGTCCACTCCTTGCTCTTGAACATACCCTCTTACTAATAGCCTTGCTTTGTGCTTCTGCATACTCTCATCTGAGTGATATTTAGTCTTAAAAGCCCACTTAAGACTGATTGCTTTCTTCTCCTCTGGCAGGTCAACAAGTTCCCATGTCTCATTTCTTTTTATGGCGTTGATTTCATCTTGCATTGCTTTCATACATTCTTTACTTTCCATAGCAGCTTCAACATTTGTGGGATCACTAGAAAACAAGGAAAAGGCCAAGCCTCCCCCTTAAATTCAAAGAGGTGATGTGGAATTCTGCCACGTTCACTCCTTCGTAGATGAACTAGTTCACTACTCGTGTCTTTATGTAAGGACTTTGAGCCTCCACTACTAGTTGTAGCTGATGAGGATCTTATTGGAGAGTTAATTTGAGGACTAGGCAACTGCTCTTCCTGAATTTCTGCGATTTGTTCTTCATTCACAACTCAAATTTGTAGCTTCCTTCCAGCTCAATTGTTCATTAAACTGAACATTTCGGCTCACAACAATCTTCTTGCCTTCAAGATCATATAGTTTGTATGCTTTTGAATTCAAGCAATAACCAACAAAAATGTATTGCTTGGATTTTTTATCTAATTTGCTTCTCCCAAAAGTTATCAGAGCATAACATACACATCCAAAAAAAATTTAATGACTTACAGAGGGTTTTGATCCATGTCAAGCCTCATATGGCGTCATATTCCACACTACCTTTGTGGGAGATATATTTAACACATAAACTATTGCTACTACTACCTCAGCCTAAAACCTATCTTTTAGATCTTTTGTCTTGAGCATGGATCGAGCCATTTCCACAATAGATATGTTATTCAGCTATAACATTTTGTTCAGGGGTATAGGGAGTTGTAAGTTCTCTCTTGATGCCTTCTTTTTCACAAAAACTATTGAAATCTTTCAAGGTGAACTCTCCCGCTCTGCCTATCCTTAGAACCTTCAATTTTCATTGCTTTGTTTTTCTGTCAGTGCTTGAAATATTAGAAAGCTTTTAATTTAAATGTAAGAAAATAGATCCATCTCATCCTTGAGTAGTCATCGATAAAAAGTAAGCAGTACTTGTTGCCTGTATGTGACTCATCGATAAAAAGTAAGAAGTACTTGTTGCCTGTATGTGACTCAGTCTTCATAGGGCTACAAATATTTGCATGCACCAGTTCTAGTTTCCTTTAAGCCCTCTTTGCTTGCCCTACAGGAAAGGACCTTCTCGTTTGTTTTCCTAGGGCACATCCCTTACATACATGCTCTAACTCCTTAACTGCTGGCAATCCTTTCACCATTTCTTTGCTAGCAAGGAGTTGTAGTCCATTAACATATAGGTGGCCATAGCGTTGATGCCATAAATTAGTACCATCTTATCTACTGCTCATCATCCCATAAACTTCTTTGCTGTGGAAGTTTATAGGAAATATCTTGTTCTCGGTCATAGTTGCTTACAGTAAAATTTCTTCTGTCTTTTTCTTAATAACACATGTATTCTTTTCAAATAAGACATAATAACCTGAGTTAACAAGTTGTCCTATGCTTAGCAAGTTATGTGCAAAACCTGGTGCGTAATGCACATTCTGGATCATCTTCTCTTTTCCATTGATTCTGACAGTAATAGTACATTTTCCTTCAGTCTCCACTTGCTTATCATCTCCTAGTCGAACTTGAGATTTCTGTGTCTCATTTAGTTCCTTGAACTTCTCCTTATCTCCTATCAAATGATTTCAATGGCACTATCAAGGTACCATATTTCTTGGGACGTGATCTGGGGACTTACATACGTCATAAACAAATAGTCTTCTTCCTCTTCTTCTACATATTGTGCTTGTTTGTCTTTGGTCCAACAATCAGCTTCTTTGTGCCTAAATTTCTTGCAATAAGCGTATTGAATTGTGCTTATTCTTCCACGTCCTCTTCCTCAAAATGCACCTCTACCTTTACCTCGGTATTGTGAATAACCTTGTGCTTGGAAGGCCTGCTCTTCTTCTTTTGCTACATTTTTGTTGATCCTGGTCTCATGTACTTAAAGAGACCCCGTAAGTTCATCAACAGAAAAGGTAGAGAGGTCTTTGGATCCTGTTTGGCTGCAACTACATGGTCAAACTTGGGAATCAAGCTTCTCAAAATCTTTGCGACAATAGTTTCATCTGTCACTTTATCACCATAGGATCTCATTTGACTAATAATTGATGAAACTCTAGCTAGGTATTCTTGCACATACTCATTAGTTTTCATAGTTGTTGTCTCAAAATTTCTTCTAAGAAATTGTAGTTTCACCGTGATTACCTTGCTAGTGCCTTGATATTGGGTTTTGAGGATGTTCCAACCTTCCTTTGCTGTAGAAGCTGTTGCTATCCTTGAGAAGATCATTTCACCGACTGTTTGTTGAATGAAGAACAAGGCTTTTGCGTCTTTTTTCAGAGTTTCCTTGTTTGATGTTTCTTCTATGTCCGTTCATGAAATTCCACTGTTAACAAGATCCCACAGATCTTGGGATCTAAAGAGGGTCTTCATCTTGATGCACTAGAACTCATACAAATCACCTTTGAAAATGGGAATCTGAGGTTGTGAGACGTTTATTGATGAGTTGCTGCTTAATGTCATCTTGCTGCTAAAGTGACCTAAAAGCCTAGATTAATAACCTGGCTCTAATACCAAATAATGGTTTTAACATATCAAGAAAGCTTAAGTTGCGCGAGAATGATTTGATTGATTTAACTTGAGAATGGCCTAAATATATATAGGCTTACAACTTGTACAAAAATAATGTAAAAAACTATAATTGCCTAGCTAAACTCTAGGCCTTAAATTTGCATGATAACGTCAAATCTGCATGATAATGTCAACGTCAACTTAGCTTTTAAAAAAAGCTAATAGTTGAATCTTATTTAATCCTGTAGATTTTATAACTTTGAATTAGTCTTCTTCGACAACTTGAACATACTAGAGCCCATGTCCAAGTACACAAAGAAATAGAGAGATCCACTATTTGAGACATTAACGTATTAGAGCTTGTGCTTATGTTTCAGAAAAAGAAAAAAAAAAAGTGGCATACACAACTTAGAACACAAATGTATCTTAAGTCATGTCCAGAATAGATGTCCTCAGAAGAATTGTAAGACTTATTAAAATTATATTTAAATTAGGTTTAGTTTGATAAGAGGCAAGTTAAATAAAATTATACTAATTAGAATTTGCAATGAACTATATTTGTATAAATTTAGTCTATACATATGAAATATGTAAGAATCATTATAAAAAATCTAATAGTGAATTAACTATTTTTTTACTCTTGAAATGTAATCACAAAAAATTAGTCGAACATGGTCAAAAATCTTCTTATGATCTTATTGTTTGTTTATTTCTATTCTATTATTGCTTTACATTGTTTCTCAAGATCACCCTTAACTAACCTTTAAGCTTAAGACTTCTTAATTTGAAAAACAAGGTATCAATAATTAAGTTATTTTATCAATCTTTTCTAGTAAATATGATGTTAATTTCTCTCTAGCAATTTTTTAATTGTATTTGTTTATGAGTTCAGTCCATCAATAAAAATAAAATTGTTAGAAGATTCATCTCTTTTTTTTTCAGGTTTGGTTATAAAGTAGGTTTCAGATTAATTTTGATGTTTTATTACTTTACTAATCTGTTATTCACTAGTAGGAAAGTCAAAATCTTTGTTTTTTGGATTTTAATATATAATACATTAATGTACAATGACGTCAGGGTTCCAGTCATGTTAAAATAGTGCTTGTTACTTGTTTACAAGCATCGTTGTTCCCGATTAATTTACTAAGTCAACCTTGAGTAACTCACACGTAATTCTATACTTTGACCTTTTAAGGAGACCAAATGATATGCTTCAACCTTTCAAGGAGACGTAATAATAGAAATCAAACGCTGTTCTGTTTCTACCCATCTTTCTCGAGTCATTTTAGGACCGTACAATGTAATGGCCCGTTTTCAATAGAGGCGGTCAAGATTTTGACAGCTAATTGGATGCAACATTAAAAATGATCAACAAGACTCGCTTTACTTCCTTCATGATTTGAGACTTCATACATGTTCCAAGGTGACTTCAAGGATTGAAACTTGAAGAGGGTTGTTTAAAGGTTTGTGGACCAGCATTTCGGTTAAGTTCTGTTTCATTTTTCAAGGTAATCATTTGAGTATTATTAATTATAATAATATGACGTTCAAAAGTATTATTAATAAAATTAGGTGGACGAATCATATTTCTAATTGAGTTTCATTATTCTAATTAGTATAATTCTCTAGTATTCAGTTAAACTATGGCATTTCATCAATACATTTATTTTAATTGACATGTATATATATTGTCTCATACTCTTATTTGCACGTGGGTCCACCGGAAACAGTCTCTCTATTATGTAAGGGTAAGGCTGCGTACTATCGAACTTCTTCAGACCCTGCTTCATTGCGAGATTTCAGACTGAGTGATGCCGACAACGACGAAGACGACAACGACATGTATATATATATACCTTAACTATTTAGTATGTTGGTTACGGGAACATGAATGTTCATTCTATCCAGGTGAGTACTGTGAAGTGGTTTACGGGTTTTGGTTTCCATTCATTTATGTAATGCTCGGAAGTAAATGATCGTTAAGTCAGTACCCGAACTTCGGAGCAAGGACTTGGAATGGGAGGGAGTAGCCAACCTAGGTTTTAGAAGACTGACTATTAACAATCATTGAAAAGGTGACACACCTCAATTACGACCTAGACTTATTCATGAATGGCTATATAAAGTACAAGACAAAAATGGCTATACAAATATTTGATTATCTATATCAAATTTTTATAATCATTATTTTGTTGAAATCTTTGCTAAAAAGCATGCTTTAGCACAAAAAATTCAATGCCGGATTAGAAATTTTCTAAAAGCTCATCAATGGATAGGAAAATTGAGTCTTCCTATTAAAAGAAGATGTAAGGTAACCTTTAATTTATCACGTCTCTAGCTTTCCCTTAACAATAGTCTGATTTTGTTATTTTTGATGTATAATTTCAAATAGTTAGGCACTGTCTTGTAATCCCTCTTTTAATGTCTTGCATAGCTCTCAATGAATTCATTATTTTTCAACCAAAACAAAAGCTTACAAGCATAAATGTCAGTGGGTATCCACAATATTGAATATATGTGAGTTTACAAGCATAAGAATAATTTATATAAGACAAATCATGTAAATAGGATTACACGGGTAAAAACTAAAAAGTATTAAAAAACACACACACACAACAACAATTTAAAGTATTATACTTTGCACTGCATTGTATACATTTTAATAAATACAACCTAATGAGTAATGACCCTCTTTCAGTTTGAGAGTCAAATAATCTAGGTTGTTTCCACACTGTTGCAGCTCGAGTTTTGGTTGGCTACATTTCATGCTAATATACAGATATTCTCCCATTCTAATATGTAAAAATTAGAAATATTAAATTGGAGAAAAGGAGATAAAAACATATCAGTTCTTAATTAAGCCTTAAAATATATAAGAAATAAAAATACGGAAAGAAAGATAAATAAATATCATTTATATTTGAGATATAATTCATAAATTTAGTTTAAATAAATAATTTATCTATTTGTGACCATAAAAAATAATCGTAGTATATATGTGTAAAATTTAAAGATGAAAAAGATTAAAATAAAATAAAAGATAACATACAGTTTTAATGATTAAATTAAATGTTTCCAAATTTAAATTAAGGTTTCTTAATCTAGATTTTAGGTTATATTCATTGCATTATCTTCTTTCGGAACTGGGATACATGGAATCAGAAGTACTATATGCAGATATTTAATTTTGACCTTGATTAATTCATATAAGAAACTACTAGGTGTCTCACCTTTGTAGGTCCAAGTTGGGATAATTACTTGGGGTAGAAATAGAATAGATACGATTTTCCATAGACAAAGAAATCAAACTTATCATTCATGTTTGAACACTACGTTTAAAAATATATAATGTTGACTTTAAAACCGAAAGTAGGGTATTTAATGATGATGCTTTATCATCCCATATACGACAGGGGAAACATGTGCAGTTTCTTTCTGGTTTCTAACTTGTTGGCATGTTTCCCGCGGTTCCATTGGTTTCTTAACAAGTGCGGCTATCAGCTTTGAACTAAATAAAATAAAAAGTAAAAACAGAAGATGACTTTCCATATATGATTTATCTCCCCTTGTGTTAGCGTGTACACCCACAATTCAGACAAAAAGAGATCCGGCTAACTAGAAATGTGTTAGTGTGTACACCTAGGATACAGACAAAAAGAAATCCGGCTACCTAGAAACGGTTCATACCAAGAATAACATAATTAAAATTATCTAATCTTTTGAAAAAATATTTCCTAGAAAAATTAGGTTTCGGGCAGCCTAAGTCTGAACTCAATTATAAAAAAGAAGTTTTTTTACACTATTAATTTTTTAAAAATTATTTTAAAAATTTTGAACTCATGGGTTGGCCCGTTGCAATCCTGACGTGTCTATACTAAATGTTACATGAATACTTATTTATTAGATACATCAACAAAAACTAAAGTTTTGGACTAAATTGTTAAGGATTAAAAGATTAATCACTCAATTGAAAATTTTAAAATCTTGGCATTGAATTGAAAACATCTAAAAAAATTAAGATTGGTTATCTCTTTATAATATAAAAACCATAATATGCTAATTAACTTTGTTGGCATAAATTATTGCATGAGTTGATCTCATTCTAGGCTAATATATACGTGATATTTAAATAATTAAATTATAATATTTAAAAATAAAATGATTAAAATAGGATTAAAAAAGTGGGAATTAAGAAAAATTGCCCCAAATATCCATCATCTCTTCACTGGATTTGAAACACCCTTTTGAAGTAGCAGAATGCTATGAATCTTAATATCTTTTGAAATTAGTAATTTATTTTATTTATCTTAATTTTTTAAAATTCATAACTCTCTTTTTGAGGACAATAACTAATTTTTAATATGAAATCATTGATATATCTTCAAAATGTTGGCTGGCTTATTCTAGACAAAATCGGAAAAAGTGAATCCTCAAAATTTCCAAATCGTTGCACGAGAATCACTACATCTTTAGATTTCTGCGTTAATAGTGGCAGAAAAAGTTGTGGCAGTGATTTCACTCTAATCAGCATGATACATAGAGCAGGCTAGGCAGCCTAGCTAGCAATACTGTGTAACAAAAAGTTACGATAAGTGTATATGATACCAAGACAGTTTTAAGTTTTAACGATGTTGCGCTTAGATAGTCAAACTTCAATGTGACTTTGGCAACAAACCTTAAACGGGTGCCTAAAAGAATGATACTCCAAAACATGACAGTAACTGAGAAGGAAAAAAACAAATTCAAGACCTAGGGTTGAAAGCGAGGTTTTAACTATTTTTTCTTCATTTATATAATATAATTATTTAAATGTCAGGTGTAGGTTGACAACTTAACATGGAATGAGGTTAATTTAACGGTAAAGTTATATACTTAATTATTATCAGAGTTTTAAAGCTATTATCCTTTATTTATATAATATAATTATTTAAATATCACATATATATATACTGAGATGAAATACAGTAGAAGTTGATTTCCACAATATAATATGGCTGTAACTATTTAGTAACTACAACATGTTTTTAAAATAATTTTTAAAGTGACTAATTTACAAATTATTTATCAATAAAATATTTGTGGGTATATGCAAATAATAGCAAAACATATTTTGATTATTACATATATTTTTAATAATATATTTTATTGTATAAATGGAAAATATTTGTATATATTCAAAATAAATATCTGTTGCACATAAATAATAATAAATATTTTTTCAAATTTGTGCCGATTCAATATATATATTTATTTTTATTAATAATATACTTTATTGTATCTATGCAAAACATTTTGCGAATGGATAATTAAAATACTTGAACTCCTATTCATAAATAAGTTTACGATTAATGGTTGTTTTTAAAAGATACTCCATATTGCTAAATTATTTCAGTAGTTAATCCTTAGGTATATTCTTTCTAATTATTTTGTCAAGCCAATTTAGTTTTATATAACTTAAACAATCAAAATGTCCACACAATGCTACATGTTTGAGTTTCACTATCGGACTTGCTAAAGTAGTGTGCTAAAGCTATTTGAGTTTCGCAAGTTTTCTGAAATTTGACGGTGTAAGTGTAAACATAAAGTTGAGACGCGTAAGATAGAGAATTTAATTCCATTTCAGCAACCTTGACTTACAATATCACATGTTTTGACCTGCCGAATATGAAAGGTTAAGCGCCGTTTGTTTTCTTTTTTTTTTCGTTTTTAGTTGTGGTTTTTATTAAAAAAGGAAATCATCTATTAAATCACGTTTGGTTAGATTTGTTGTGTTGCGGCGTTTTAAAAATTAAAAAAACTACAACGAATTTATGAAAACCAGAAAATTACGTTTTCCTAATTTTTCGCAACAGGTTTTCTTCTACTCTAAAACAGTTTTTTCACTTCACCGCGCCGCGTCTTCGTCTTCAAGGCTTACTGTGATTTTTTTGTGACTCCAGTTTTATCCTCTATTTGGTTTCTCTTCGTTTTCCACATATTTGGTTTGTGCGCGATTTCCTATCTGCTTGTATTTGTTCTTTTCCTTTACTCTTTCGGTGCTTTCGGTCGTGGATATGGCTTTCTCTTTTCCTAATTCTCGAAAATGATAATATTATTATATTTTCGAGAATTATAGTATGATGAACATTTTTTTTGGTAATTATGATGGACATCTTTTATTGATTAGAACGATTTAATATAATTTCTAATTTATGTAATTTTATTATATACAATTAATGTGTAATTTTTAATAATATTTGATTAGCATATATTTAATTTTAGTTATAATGATAATTAATTAATTTAAAAATGTAATGTATTATATTATAATTATTACACATAATAGTATAATTACAAAAATAGAAACATGTTAATAAAACCAAACAAGTTTTTGTTTTCAGTTTTTTATTAGAAATCTCAACCAAACAAGTTTTTGTTTTCAGTTTTTATATTACAAATCTCAACCAAACAGGTTTTCGTTTTTTTAAAGAAAAAAACAGAAACCAAAAACAGGAAACAGAAACCAAAAACAACAACAGAAAAACAGAAGTGGAACCAAACGGCCCCTTAACTTATGGACCTTCGCTAATGTTATTCTCACTGTATTAGCAGTCTGGTTTTATTCCCTTATCTTCAAGGCAAAATCATACAAAAATTTCATGTCTTGGCTCTACATATAAAAGATATCTTATCTTTATTTATTCTTATATATATAGCCTTAATGCTTTTAGTTTACGATTGGTTGTGGCTACACCAGGGTCCATATCTTTTTGTACTCCCTAGCATTTCTTTATGTTTTCTTTAGTATCATATCTTTCTATTAACATCTAAACTCTAATTAAGGAGATTTTTAAAGCATTTTTTTGAAATATTATATTCTTCCAAATCATACATATCAAAGTGAAGAATATCATATGACAAAGTTCTTTAATTTAATGTTATTCAGCTTATTGTCTTTTGCATTAAGATCAATTGCAAATTATTTTTGCCTTTTTTCCATTTACATATATGTTGCACCCAATGTGGATTGAAAAGTTCATGCCCTTTGACTTTGTTTAGAAAAAGAATTGAATCATTTTGTTGTTAGTTTTTGAACTATATTAATTTGTCTTTATTAAATGGAGGTTACAATAAAGTAGTTGGTAATTTATTCTTTAGATATATCAACATGTTTATGGGCATAGTTGTTTTGGAATAATTCTAATATACTTGCTTTTTTTTTTCAGAAAGGTAATGGCTAAGAGTGGATAAGGAGGAACTTTGTGAAGGATTTTGAAGTGCCCATACATATTTTTTTTTTTTGTATTTTAGTTGACACACTTATATTCCATATAGATTAGAGGAAGATAATATAGGTGCATTTTTTAGTTAATAATTTTTTGGTATTGTATTTTGAATTTGTTAAAGGTTAAATTTCATTAAGTTCATAGGGACTATATTATAGCATATATAAGTGTAGTTTTTTGGTCATTGACATTTTTCAATATATATTTTAGAACATATATTAATGTATTTATGGTTACTTTCAATATTATTTATTGTTGTCTTAATGAAAATTAATGTATATTGTTGCTAATGAAAGGAAAATTTGTTATATTTATTATTAGATATTGTTGCCTAAAAAATTCAATTCATTGCCTTATAAAGATTCAAATTGTTGTTATATCCATTCAATATTGTTGTTATAGTTTGAAATTGTTTTGTTGCCTTAGTCAAAATTTTAGGCAGCATTATTCATTTTATTGCCTAATAAAAAATCTTTGTTGCCCTACACTAATAGCCGTGCTTCTTTATTTAACGATATAAATTCTATTTTAAAAAAAGGTAACAATAATTGTACTTATAGTTGCCTTTTGTCTATTGTTTAAAGCTCCTTTTTGCTGTAGTGATGTTTTCCAACATGCAACATAAAAGTGTTTCTGAAATGAAACTTTGGTGTTTGCTGCACTTGAGATGTTTCATTTTAAGAAAACAAAACCTAGCCACTTTATTTTTCCATTGTGTTTTGTTAAACTTATGGATTACCCAAAGCAAAACCAAAACACAATCCAAAACCATGTTTTGTTTTCTTTTTGGCAAAGAGAACCATGTTTGCTATATAAATATTTGTACTTTCCTTTTGGTAAAAAGAACCATATTCGCTTTATAAATGTCTACAATCGATGAGTTTAACGGCGACTGGTGGAATGATTATAGATGTTGGCTACCATAAATTATTGTGATTAGAGTTTCATTACTGTCATCCATTAGCGAGAGGACTAGTATCGACATTAGGGTGGTGTTGTCAGTCTTCTGCTGCTTATGGTTCCCTCTCTCGTCAGTGAAGACGTCAATAACTCATTAGTATGATAAATGCGTCTTCATCGTCCAGGGCCATCTCCTTACCGGTGGTGGTAAAGATGGTGGTCGACAATACAAAATGGAGTAGTAGTTGTTTTGTCTTTTTCCTTAAAGAGGTGGCCAAGGTTTTCAAAGTAGAAGAAGATAGATGTTTGGTTGGTAGGCTAAACAAAAACTAAAGATATAATTAATTTATATTTAGACATAATTAAGGAGAAGTTCACTTATTCTAAATATGGAATAAGGTTCACTTACCTAAATCTTAGAATAAACTTATTGCAAATTATTTTTAATTAATAAATTAACAATGAACAAAAAAATTTAGCTTATGCTAAATTAGTTAAGAAGAAAACTTAAGCATGGGCCAAACCCATAAGTCTATTAGGGTCAAGTAAAGTCTTGATCAAGAGTTATTAAAATGTTTTGAATATCATTTTATCCTTGAATTTGTTTAAGGAAAATAGTTGCATTGAGAATCCCGATATTAATCCAAACTCTAGCATAACAAAAGTCATGTGAATTTCATAGAGGCACAGTTAGATCAATATCATATGGTACATGAGATAGACCTAATGTTTCATGTTATATTGGTGAATAACATGATATAAGGTCCAATCTTTATTTATTATCAGGGCTTCACCACTCATATGAGTAAATATGAAGTAGTTTGTAAAAAGCTTATGCTCTAACACATAATTTTGTTGATCAGAGTGTGGAATACTCCATCAAATCATTTATATATATTTAAATGATACAAAATTTCTTGAAATAGCATAGGCGAAGAGAAATGCCTAAAAGACTTAAGATTAATGGTCCATCAAAGGATATTATTGAGCTAACAACTGATATGAACTTCAATAATTCATCTAAAGATATAATTAACTCAATTCATTGTAAGGTTTATCAAATTTTTATGTCCATAGGGTTCTTTAAATTTATAATTTTAAATATTACACATTTTATTTGATATTTAATGATTATTACATAGCATTAGTTGTTAGTAGCAACCATTGTTACAATAGCTGATTCAAATTCATGCATAGTATTTATTTATTAAAATGCATTCTTATTTCATTTTTTGATTGTTATATGTGTGTGTGTGTGTGTGTTATGTACATGTCATACTTGAGATATTTGTAAACAAATATATTCAAATAGAATGATTAATTATTGATAAACTATTATATGGATGATGATTGGAAACAAAGTGACATTTTGATTTTATAGATAACTGAGAAAACAATTAAAGTTTCTATTTAGAGGATTGCACCAGAATAAAAAATGACAACAATTTAAATATTAAATGTGTCATTGTGGAAACTATGTGTTTAAGAAAAATGATTACTGCATCTAAGAATTTTAAAGTAGAATTCATTAGAGGTGAAAACTTTAATGGCAACAATTTAGAAATTTTAAGTATCAAAATCCAATATATGTTAGAAGAGAAAAAGACACTAGTATAATTATTTCTTCACATTTATTAATTACTACACTTAGTGTATTTATATTTATTTAAGTTATTAAAAATTAAAACATAATCTTGTTCCCAAAAGTATATTAATTTAGTTGAGAATTAGTTAGATAAAGCAAATAAAGACTTCAAAAACTGATTGGGTGTAAGAGGACTTATATGATCAATTTAAGAGGTTTTGTAATGAAAACTAAATAGATAGACAGTGACTGTCATATGAGCCCATCAACAAAATGATGTTATAAAGAGAAGAGATATGACTTTTGTCGAAATGGTTAGATCAATAATGATACATGCAAATTTGCTATCACTTACTACGGTGATGTGTCATTGATGATTAAATATGTCTTGAAAAGGTACCTATTAAACAATATCTAACACCATATATGAGATGAGAATAGATAAGAGACCTAATCTACCATATTTAAATTCTTGAGATTGTGTATGTTATCTAAATTCACAGTCCATCTTATAAGTATAGAAAATTAGGTCCCAGAGAGAAGAAGAGTATCTTTAAAGAATAATATGAACATTCAAAAGGGCATCTGTTCAAAGGTGAACAAAGTAATACACTGAGTAATTGAATTTGCGTCACAAGATATCACATTCTTAAAGAATGATTTTCTAAAGTGAATAAGATAGTTTAAAACTTATTTTATATGAGAGATTGAATCATAACGATCTTGTTAGATAAGACAACTTAGATGGAATTAATCTAAGTGGAAATAGTTTAATCACTATTTGATTTGAGTGGAAGCAATATAAATGCAAAGAGATACGTTCCTCAAAATTTTAAGTATTCCTATATTATAAGTGAATTATTCCTCATACAATCTTTTAAAGTTGAAGGGAAGAACCTTTATAGTAGTTCCTTAAGAAAATAATAAGTCAAGAAAA
>JAOSBP010000004.1:22121174-22135893 GCA_027563825.1 Erythroxylum mucronatum | reverse complement strand
ACGAAAAAGTATACACAATTCAACCCCCCCCCCCCCCTTCTTGTGTGTTTGATTATCACTTTATTAACTTGTGATTCACTTCAGATAGTAAGTGGTATGACATGGACGGGAATGCTATTGCAAATCTTCATCTGGAACTAGCAGATGGGGAGTTGTCAAGTATAGAGGAGGAGAAGACGACAAAAGAGATTTGGAATCATCTTACAAAATTGTACGAGGCCAAATCACTCCACAACAAAATTTTTCTAAAGAGGAAACTATACACTTTATGCATAGTGGAATCTACTTCAGTGACAAAGCACTTAAATACTTTAAATACTCTATTTTTCCAACTCACATCATTGGGGCACGCAATAGAGATAAGTGAGTGTGCAGAACTTCTACTCCAAAGTCTACCAAATTCGTATAATCAACTCGTCATCAATTTAACAAACAACACAAACACTCTAGTCTTCGACAATATTGCAACTATTACTCTAGAATAAGAGAGTCGATGAAAAAGTAAGGAAGACAGGTTAGCAAATTTGCAATAAACGGATGCCTTGACGGTGACGAGAGGAAGATTAATGGAACGTGGCTTAAGTGGGAGTCATAGTCATGGTAGATCAAAATCTATGAGTAAGAAGAATTTCAAGTGCTACAATGGTGGCAAGAAAGGGCACCTGAAAAAGAATTGTTGGATTCTAAATAAGAAAGATTCTATTCATCAAGGAAATACGGCAAATACTTTAGATGAAGGAGGTGTAATGGTTTGTGAAGCGGCAACGACTATTGAAGATAAGAGAAGATTTGTTGATGTATTGCTTCTTGATTCAGCAGCTACTTTTCGTATGACCTCTCGAAGAGAATGGTTCCATTAGTATGAATCTGTCTCTGGGGGAACTGTGTACAGCTGTAATGATCAAGCTCTAAAGATCATTGGTATTGGCACCGTCAAGTTAAACATATATGATGGGACATCTCAAACTATTAAAAAAGTGCGACATATGGAGGGCCTGAAGAAAAATGTGTTGTTTGTAGGACAACTAAATGATCTCGGTTTCAAATTTGAGATTCAAAACAAGATCATGAAAGTGATTAAAAGAGCGCTGGTATTTATGAAAGCAGAGAAGATTATTGCAAATCTTTACATGTAGAAGGGAGTAACTTTGCAATAAGGAGAGGCATCCGTTGCAGTGACTGGTTCAGATGACAAATCTGCAATGACGTGGCATAAAAAGCTTGTACATATATTAGAATAAGGAATCAATACTTGCAGAGAAGAATCTACTTCCAGGTCTCACAAAGGTATCACTACCCTTTTGTGAGCATAGCATTGTGAGTAAGCAACATCGATTAAAGTTCAACACATCAAAGTTAAGAAGCAAAGAAATTCTAGAATTGGTTCACTCTGATCTATGGTAAGCACCAGTTACATCCCTAGGAGGAGTAAATTTCTTTGTATCATTCATTGATGATTATTCAAGGAGGTGTTGGGTATTTCCTATCAAGAGGAAGGTAGATGTGTTTCTAACTTTTAAATTTTACAAAGCATAGGTGGAACTCGAATCTGGTATGAAGATAAAGTGTTTGCGCTCAGATATGGAGGCAAATATACTACTAAAGAATTTGATTAATTCTGCAAGCAAGAAGGCATCAAAAGGCAATTCACGACGGCATACACTCCCCAATAAAATAGAGTCGCAGAGCGGATGAATAGAATTTCTATTAGAAAGAACAAGAGCGATGTTGAGAACAGCAAGCTTAGATAAGAAATTCTGGGTAAAAGCAGTCAATACTGCCTGTTATGTGATGAATCGAGCTCTATCAACTACAATTAAGTTGAAGACACCGATGGAGATGTGGACTAGTAAACCAGTGAATTATAACAAACTCCATATATTTGAAAGTTCTGCCTATGTGATGTTCAATGCCCAAAAAACTACAAAGTTGGATCCAAAATTCAGAAGATGTATTTTCTTGGGGTATGCTGAAGGAGTAAAGGGGTATCGTCTGTAGGATGCCACTGCCCACAAGATTGTTATTAGCAGAGATGTTATTTTCTTATAAGATAATGATCAAGAGCAAACATAAGATATTAGCACTTCAAAAGAGAATTCAAAGACTACAACAGCATAGGTGGAAAGGGAAATTTGATCAAAATGGTTATTTTGAAGCTGCACCAGAGCACGAGGAGCAAAAACCAGTTGAATATGATATTTCAAATGCTCAGAGAGCAACTCGCACAAGAAAAGCACCGAGTTGGCACTCAAATTACATTATGGAGAGCAATATTGCATATTGTCTTTCAACTGAGGACGGAGAGCCATCAACTCTTCAAGAAGCAATGAATAGTTCAGATGCATCTCAGTGGATGGTAGCAATGCAGGAAAAAATTGAAGCTCTGCAGATAAATAAGACATGGGAGCTGGTATCACTACCACAAGGTAGAAAGCCTATTGGCAATAAACGGGTTTACAAGATCAAGTGGAGTGGTGACGATCAAGTAGACCGACATCATGCTAGATTGGTGGTAAAAGGATATGCTCATTGATTTCAATAAAATATTTTCTCATGTGGTTCAACTTACCACAGTTCAAGTAGTCCTATGTGTGCTACATTTGAATTGCATCTTGAGTAGTTAAATGTGAAAACTACATTTCTTCATGGAGATCTTGAAGAAGAAATTTATATGCTCCGGTCAGAAGGTTTTGAAGAAAAAGGGAAAGAGAACTTAGTTTGCAGGTTGAACAAATCTCTGTATGGTTTAAAACAGGCGCCGAGGTGTTGGTATAAGAGATTTGATTCCTTCATCATAAGTCTTGGATAAAACAGACTGAATGCATAGCCTTGTGCCTATTTTAAGAGGTTTGAGAAAGATGATTTTATAGTCTTGCTATTGTATGTAGATGACATATTGGTAACAGACCCCAATAATGATCGTATCAAAGAATTAAAGGCTTGGCTAGGGAATTTGAAATGAAGGACTTGGGACCAGCAAACAAAATTCTAGGGATGCAAATTCACCGAGACCTAAATAATAGGAAGATTTGGCTTTTTAAGAAGAATTATTTGAAGAAGATCTTACGGTGATTCAACATGCAAAATTGTAAGTCAATTTATATCCCTCTTCCTGTTAATTTCAAGTTATCCTCAAGTATGAGTCCTAGCAATGAAAAAGAGAGAATGGAGTCTCGAGTACTGTATGCATCAACAGTAGGAAGCTTAATGTTCGTTATGATATGTAAAAGACCAGACATTATACATGCAGTGGGAGTAGTTAGTCGATACGTGACAAATCCTGGTCGAGAGTATTGAAATACTGTTAAGAGGATTCTCAGATATGTCAAGAGAACCTCAGATATTGCATTATGTTATGGAGGATTAGATTTTACTGTCAGAGGATATGTTGATGTTGATTATGCAGGTGATATTGATAAAAGTAAATCCACTACAGGATATGTATTTACACTAGCTAGAGGAGCTATGAGCTAGGTTTCAAAATTATAGTCAGTTGTGGCCATGTCAACAATAGAAGCAGAATATATAGCAGCTACACAAGCCAATAAAAAAGCAGTGTGGTTGAAGATGTTGTTGGAAGAACTTGGAAATAAACAAAAGAATATTACTCTGTATTGTGACAATCAAAGTGCTTTGCATCTTGCAAAGAGTTCAGAATTTCATTCAAAGACAAAGCACATTCGAGTTCAGTCTCACTTCGTTCGTGAGAAAGTGAAAAAAGAAACGATGGATATGCAGAAAATTCATACAATGGATAACCTGGCAGATTTTATGAAAAAAGCAATCAATGCTGACAAGTTTATGTGGTCTCGATCCTGTAGTTTTTGCCCTAATTTAGGAGTTTTCACGTAAAATCTATATATTCATTACTATTCTTTCAGTCCTATTTAGTTGCAAACATGCTCTAATCCGATCAATTTTTACAACACATTATATACTATTTAACTTAATATTGTCCAAATTTTTTATTTTATTCAAATTATTTTCTAGACCTTCGCACTTTTTTTTTTACATCAGAGCCTTTGCTGCCTTTGAGTTGTTTAATCAAAGACAATATGCAAGATAGAGCAAATTACAAATATCAACATTTATTTTAAATTATATAAAAATAAATATAGGATAAAGAGTGAAGTTAGTTCTACTAAAATTTTTTATCTTTTGTTTTAAATTCACTTAAAAATCTACTTAGATTGATTTTTTTATTTCTAGTTTTTAGTTTAACATTTTTCTTTTTTTATATAGTTTATCAAAATGATAAAAAAGTGATTTGGATTTTTTATTTTTATTAAAGATATAATTCTATTTTTAATTAAAAATATTATATAATTATATAATATTAATTACGAATATAAATTTATCGATAATAATTTAAACAGTTAATAATAAATACTTTAAAAATAATAAATTTTAAAATGAAAATCTTATCTATTTTTAATAATAAAATTTATTCTAGTGATTTTTTGCAAATTTCTTACTCATTTAATTACGCAATTTGTAATAAAAGGCGGATAAATAGATTCCTAATCATCATTAACAAACATTGTATATAAGATGTAAAATTAATTACTTAATTAATAAATAAATTTAATTTTTTCTAACTCTTTATGTAATTATTAATAAGCAAACCACTTTTATTTTTAAAAAACACCAAATGAAATTAAAAATTATATAAAAATAAAAGTGGATCCAAATTGTCCTTATGCGACCCATATATTGCAAAATCAGAAGCTCAACCTGTGATCAATCATCAAAAACACAAAGCACAACAAACTTTCTTAGGTAGATATAGAGGATTTACAAATTGGGAAATTCTGTACTTCTTTCCCACGTATATAGATCCTTGAGCGAATGTTAATGCGTACAAGTCATATCAGAATCTAGCTAGTAAATTATCAGTCACCAGTCATCTTCCAGGCTGGCTCGGTGGAAACACAAGACAGTGCAGACAAATATGAAAAACGACGTGAATTCTATTAACATAGCTCCTGTTTCGATCATATGAGCATGCCTAAGGATGATAGGTATGGCTATGCTCCCAACAGCTGAAGCTCCGGTCATGAATTTAGCAGCATCCATCCAACTGAAAGATAAATGTTTCGACAAGAATTTAGAATATGAACGAAGCCGTTAAATAGAAAATAAAAAATGCCAATGTGGCAGCTAATCATGCTGCCCACACCCACCATTTTCAATTCCAGAAATACTATTCTACTATGAAATGAGTAACTGATGCATTTGTTTGAAGTAACACAAAAAATATCTAATCAGTCAGGTATGCACTTTATTCATTTGTGTAAACTCTAATAAGCTAAAAATGATCAGCCAAGCACCAAGAATGATACAACCAGAAGTATAAATCAATCAATCATGGTGTTAAACAAGGAAGGGATTTCATTGGAACAGTTTAAGAAAAAAAATATATCATGAGACATGAAAGAAGTTCAATGTCAGACAAGTTCATTAGCAATGGATTAATTAAATAATGAACAACAAGAAAGTAGATGAAAGGTATGAAATTAACCCAATAAAAGAGCTTTAGCAAGAAAATAGAATGAGATTATACTCAGGACTCACCCTCCACCATCCCTACTAATCAGAAACTGAGTGGAACCTCCACCAAAGAATAAACAAGGCATTGGCACCAACACGTACATGAGAGCTGTAGGGAGAATGGTATCAAATCATTAAGCAATCAAATGCAACCATAATACATAGAAGGTGTGGCATACTAAACCTGATAACATTGGCCACCAGTTGTTGTATATTGCACAAGCCTGTCATTCATAAAAGTTAGAAACAAAAAAGTTAGAAAGGTACATCAGTAAAAGCAGGACAAAATATTGCACAAAGTGAAGCGTTTGTTTCATGGAAACCTTGAGCTTTGATTTGTAAATCAACTACAGATCTAGTGTAAACATGAAAAATTGATGGATTAGGATCTGAATCTAGAATTTGTGAGATTAGAAACGTGAAAAAATGTGATCAGTGCAATTTAAACTACGTGAAATGTCAAGGAAGTGGTTGATTCGGTAGGATACAAAGGGCATTGTGCATAAGTGATGTTTTTTGGCAACATGCAGATAATCAGAACTTTTTGTTTTGTTCCTCAAGCAGGATAATACAACATATTTAAACAAATGCCTGCCCCTTTAAGAACTTAAAAGAACAATAAGGATGTATTCAGCAAATTTCAATGACTGTCAAAATGAAAGGAGTTGGCAAGGATGAAATATCTCCCTCCAAGAGACACGAGGGAAACTAAAAATAAGAAATTAGTTAATTTGGCATCCATCTACTTCTGCAAAATTTTCAGCAGTAAATAAACTGAAATGTGTAAAGCATATGATTCTAGAAATCCATTGGATATATGTAAAATTCATATCATATCTATCAAAAGCATCAAATTATGAAACTGAAATAACATCTAGATAACTGATTGCAATGCAGAACCACCAAAATGCAGGGATTTCAGTTATAAACGCAATACCATTATCTGCAACAGAATGCTAGCTGAAAACATGAAAGCAAGCCCGGCAAGCCTGCATTCAATAAGGCATGTTATAGGCAACCACGGATGGATTTACTTCAGAAGTTCAATAATAGACTAGGTTCACAACTTACACTGCAGAAGATAAGGAACATTTGGCATCCCCAGGACAGCAGCGCACAAGATAAATTATAATTAGCACCAAACGGCATTGCAAATGAAACATCTTTAAAAGAAATTGAACCAAAAACGAGACCAAAAAGTCAAAGTGAAACCAATCTCATCTTCAAACAAGTTAAGTACAGCAGTAGCTACCGCCCACTGTAGGCACAAACATAAATAATCAAATCATCCGTCATCTCATGAGCTCCATCAGTAGGCAAATTTAATAACCAAATCAATTTTGAAGAACCTATCAACATCCGTCGAAACAAAAGTACCCCAAAAAAAAGAATATCAATCGAAATATCATCCCAGATGCTTTTATTTTCAATTTTTTCCCCAGCCCTCCTGCCCAATTTTTCTGAAGATAAACATGGGGTTAATCCTCGTCAGAATATGCGTAGAACCGCAAAGAACACACTAAAACAGAAGCACACTATCAGCTTAATCGAGCTCAAACTCCGTACTTTCCAATCCTATAACATCAACTAACTAAAGCCAGGAAAACCCAAAACGAACAAATCGCGGCAGTTCTCAGAAATTCCAGATCTTTCTCAGAATCAAACCAGCAACGAATGAATTAGGTAAAGTAAACTCGAAGGAATTTATGTCGGATAAAGAAACATATATACAAACGGGAAGTGAACAGAACAAACAGAAATCAGAGATGACTCGAATATATATGTAAACGAAACCGTACCTTCAATGGTCATCGCCATGTAGCTTCGATCTTTAACGAACAACTTTTTGATGCCTTGTTCTTGTTACTTGCCACATACATATATGTTCTGTAACACTACTAGTGGACCGGTTCAGAATTACGGACTAGGCCGGGTCTTCTTTACCTACAATAATTGTCTTTTTTTTTTCTTTCAAGGAAGACGGAAAATATGTATTTGTTCTTTTTTTTATTTTTTACGAGGTGTTTTAAGAGGGTCCTAATTATAAGAAGGTATTTTCAAGTCACCCACATTCAGACTAATTTTGGTTAAAATTGGATAGGTCCCTTGCGGGAGACAAAACTCTAGCCCCAAATTTTAAACAACTGCATACACAAGGGCGGATAAATAACTTGAAATTGTATATTTAACTAATGAGTAAGCTACTATGAGATTTTCAATAATTTTACTTAATTGATTGTGTGCTTAGGCCAATATACACGATTGAGATATAATAAGTATATAAATATTGGTTAATCTAAAATATATTTTATTAAATTATTTATAAATATTGATCAAGCTATATTATTTTTAAACTTTTATATAATCCAAACTCATTTTTAATATTTGTTTGGACTTAATTTTTAAATTTAAATTCTATATAAGAGTTGATTCTTAAACTCAAATAATTAATTCTTAAACTAAAATTTAATTAAATAAATTTTTATTTTTATTTGATTTAATTTTTAAATTTAAATTCTATATAAGTGTATTGCTCTAATACACAGTGATCAAATCGATCACTGTATACTGAATAGATGTAGATTCATCATATAGTGATATTAGTTCCAGTTTTTATGATTTCTAAAAATTAGAGGTGATTGTTCGTGGCTGTAACTTTTCACTCGATGAAGAAAATACGAACTTTTAAAGGGCATAAAAGTTACATGGTACTCACTTTCACTGGATTAGTAGATGTACATACTCCCACCAGATTTCTGTTACTAACCAATTTAAGACCATTACATCGGCGGCCAATCGTACTTGTTATTGAATTATACCTAAACCTTCAAGAGTTGTAAGCTATTCAAGAAGCCAATAGCAATCCAATCCGATTCAACGGGAGACCATCGTGCATTGTTGATCTCAGCGCTTGACCCGTACAACATCTCTGGCTCAATCTCTCCGCCGTTCTCTGGCCTGAACCCCACGGCCCCCACCCCCCATATCAAAGCCCTTGAATCATCACCTACCGAACACATCTGCCTCCCCGAGCAAGATTGCCAAGTTATAGCATTGACGCTACCTTTATGCTTGCTTAACTCCATCAATGGTGTTGTCGGAAAGCGAATGTCCAATATCACAACTTTGTTGCTGTCAATCCCAACCGTGGCTATGAACCTTGGATCGCATTTGTTCCACTCTAACCTCAACAGGGGAGAGTCTTGCGTAGGATTCTCGTAAATTATTGTCGATCTTTCTTTGTCTCTTAAATCGAAAACTCTCAACGACCCATCTGCGGAAACAGACGCAAAAACGTTGTACACACCCCATGAAATGTCGTACACTTCTTTATCATGTGCGACCAACTGTGTGTCAACACTTTCTCTCTCTGTGTCCCAAATAGTACAAGTACTGTCGACACTAGAAGTAGCCACACGTCGCACGTCGAAATCAGCCCAATCAAACGACGTTATAGCTGAATTGAACTCGCTGTTTTTGTCGCCGTTAAGCAGAGACTTGAGCTCGATGTGGTCATCATGAATTCGCCAGAGGCGGAGGTAGTCACCGGAAGTGGCAATAATGTCGGAATGGGAAGTGTCTTCGGAAGGTAAAAACATGACGTTTGTGGGTGAATAAGGGTGGTCAAAGATCAGGCGACTGTCCGTGGTGAAATCACAGGTGCTGGAATTGAAATGGACTAACTCCACTTTGTTACTATAATCCTCAAGGAAGCTCCCGACGGCGAGCCGTGACTGTTTGTCATGGCGGACCGACCAAGCAACCGCGTAGATGGGCCACTGAGCCGTGTAAGTATATATTCCCGGTCTTTTCTCTGAAGGGCTTTGCATTATTGCTCTACCAGGATGGATGTCCTGTCTGAAAGTAGAAATCCTTGAACAAAGCTTTATTGAAGTCCGTACTGAATATCCTGAAAGCACTCAAGCTTTAATGCTCTCTACCTATAAACTAGAAACTAAAAAGTTGAAAAGAAAAAATAAAAAGATTTTACATAATTCTTTTTGCAATTAAGGACTGTTTAGCGTTTAGTTTTATTATTTTTAATTTCTATTTAGATAAAAATAAAAATTATTTAGTTGTTAATGTAAATGTAATTATATTTTTGTTAATGATAATAATTATATACTATATAAAACTTTAAGGTAATTTTTTAAAATTAATTAATTAGCTAAATTTATTAAATCTTGTATATAATATTTATTATTGAATTATCATTAAAAATTATTATATTTTATTAAAATTTTAATTATAAATTAATATTTATTTTTAATTATTAAATAAAATTTTGTTTAAAGATTTTTCTAATTTAAATTATATTTATTGACAACTATTAAATTAAGTTTATTTATTTTTAAAATTTAAGATAATTATAAAAATTAAATTAAGCTATTTATAATTCTTGTCAATAATTAATAATTAATATTAAATAATTAAATTAACTATAAATCAAATTATAAAAACAAAAATAAAAACAGGAAGAAACTAAAACTAAAAAAGGAAATAAAAATTTAAATAAATAAAATTTTATTGAATTTAAAAATAAAAATAACGAAAAAAAAGGTCCTAAATAATTATCAATGGATTCTTATGTCATAATCTCTAGAATACCCTTCCCCCTTTTACCTTGTCCTACTTTATTTCAACCATCCATTTATGTGAGCTTTATTTCAACTATCTATTTATTTGAGTCGTACATAAATATATGGTTGAAATGAAATAGGATAAAGTTGGGACATAATAGAGGGAATAGAGAATCATGTCTCTTAGGATATTGTTACGTGGATGGTTGAAATAAAGTAGAACAAGGTTGAAACAGGATAAAAGGGACAGAGGATCGTACAGCGACGGGAATAACTAACACACATGGAGTTCTAGCGGCAGGCCCATGGGGAACGAGATCATTAATGCCATCTGCCCTGTTCCATCCTGTGCTACTCTGCTTCAGCCACAAATTTTGCTCGGTCTTTCAGCGTGTGCGATTATTTTTGAACTAGTTAATTGAAATAGAGAATTTATTCCGTCCATTTATTTAGTGCAGAATTTGTTATTGAAAAAGGATAGCGCAGGACGGCACAGCACAGGACGGCGACAGGTAGACGACATAAATGATCTGATCTTTGCTGATAACAATAAAAACAGATCTTTTATTTCAGTCAACCAATCGCCACTGAAATCCTGGCAATCTGAGTTCTGTGTCAGTACAGTTACTAGGTTCCCATGTCTACATGCCTAATGGTTTCCACTTTTGTATTTCAGCCCCAATATAATATTATATTGTACATGCAATGCAAGAAGGAACCGGTGAGTTCATAACTTTCTGACAAGATAAGATTCTGACGATTTTCAATAGGACCAATTAAGATCAAATTAATGGGTATTACTAAATTTTTTCAGATCTTAAGTATCAGTAGAATTTTTAATAGGTGTTGTTGTTGAAAAATGTAATAAAATAGGTAAAATAAAGATAGTTAATCAAATGATAAGCCAGAAAAAAATTAAAGAAAAATAATTAAATACTGAGATGTATTTTAATTAATCTGAACAATAATAATTATCATTTATTAATTAACCCATAATTCATGTTTTTTAACTAATAACAATATCGGGTCCTAGATCCATGATCCATCGTCGGTGAAACAAAACAAAAGGGGGGAGAAAACCATTTTATGTTAATTCACATGCATGGTATTGACAAGACAGGAAGGGAAACGTACAATTTTGCAGGGAAAGTACGGGCTTGGCATGCATGTATGAATGCTCGATTCACAAATCAGCGTCGGTCTCTCTCTCTATATATATTGATTTCTTTGCTTAAATTTGACATTTTATACACGCATACTTCTTTTTATTACTAAGTAAATTATGTCATAATTACACATTGTAAAATTGATAAACAACTCCTAGGGTTCTTCTTATGCGTTCTCTGCAGTTTTCTGCTTTATATCTGTTTTTCATCAGTAAAAAAAGAGAAGGACGACGCTATTTCTTTCTACTAAGAAGCTCTCTGTCTCTCTTTTCTAAATTCTTACAGAACATAAAAATGAAGAAGTGAAAATTTTCCTTTTTAGGGGTGAAGCTAGACAATTGCATATAAAATGAACGAAAGGAAGTGAGATAATGAGTACCATTGTGGGAGTTCACGAATTACTCCTCCTCTGTGTGCATAGAAGAGAAAGATACACAGAAGACTTGCACGTTGCTCACGAAGAATACTGCCCACTTGCTGCTTTCTTCATGTCGTTACATTCACAGAAACGTGAGAGTAATTAAAAGAAAGAGGATGGAAATGTTGAAGAAAGCGCAGTACTTGAAAGCAATAAATACACATGGAAGAGAGAAATTTGGAACGAGGACTGAGCTGGGGAAGGAAAGTGAAGGGAAGTGAAAGAGAAGGGAAGGTGGAGCTACTGGTCAAATATCTGTGTCAAAGAAGGCACGTGGTTTGGGTTTGGTTTACACAGTTTTCTTTAAGCTAGCACGTTTTTTCGACCTCAATGGAGAATCAAAGTATTGATTCTTATTATTATTTCCCATTTTCTGATTTCCTAGGTTAGGTCATCGTCAGCTGCTTTTACATTTTCTAAAACATACTTGAGGTAACATTTCTCCAAATCATAAAATGTATCACTGAGAATAGAAGGTAAGTGTTTCAACCACCTCTTTCTAACCTTTTTTTTGCGTTTTACAAAGAGATTGTTTTTTTAATTTAAACTCGTGATTTTTTGATAATAAAAATTTAATTTTTATTAATCGCTCTAAAACTCGTCCTATGATAAAAAATCATAATTTCTTTTAAATTTTGTATTGTTAATTGATTAATTTGTAATTGAGGGTGGGAATAATTAACAATTATTTTTCGCATGTGATCATCACCTAATTTAGATGTCCCTATATGGAGACAAATGTGTATATATATATATATAGTATAAAATTAAAGGCGCCATACTCAAGGACAAAAGGAATGGGCCAACTTGTCCAAGAGAATTGGCGATTTGGCTCAATTTCGACCACCTTAAATTATGTTTTTACGTAAATTAAGCGACACAAGATGTAAAGTTGTAAATTGAAAAAGTCAATGGATCAGCCTAAAGATTACTATATGTTGTGAATAGATCCCAAAATAGTTGATCATATTGTACGGATCGAGAAGTTTATTTTTTCCTTGTAAATGATGTAGATCTAGTTTTCTAACCTTTTTTTTTGCTGATCTATGCAGAAAAAATAATTAAATCTTGAACTTGGCAGGAGATCCTAGTAAGTATTTATTTTTTATCAACTAATGTGGAATTTTATATATATATATATATATAAAGATAATTATCTTCTCCTGAAACAGTGAAACCTGTCCGTAAGGGTAAGGTTTGTGTTGGATTTTAAAAACTGCAAGTGCAGAACATAAGAAAGAACAGAACAATATGCGATACTATCATTATATTATTCATACTGAAAATACCTTTATATAGGCAAGTCATACATCTGCAGAAACAACAAACATCTAAAAATATTGATACTCCTATATTTAAGGGATATTGTTCTGAGCATATCTTATCAAGTCTAACTACAGATTACTACTTTTGACTACTTCAAACGGAATCAATCTCAACATAAAAGATTTATTTATCCTCTAAGATATTTTTGAATCATTTTTCCAACAATAAATAAGGGAACATGGTATCAAACATAAAATGTATTAGATAGTGGTCATTTCAATACCATATATTTCAAGTTTGAAACACATAATTCAAGTTTATTATGAAACAATCGGTAGAAAACAAAGGTGACAAAGGTTTCTGAAACAAAATGGATCATGAATGTAATATGTATGATACGTAAGAAACAGGCCGTCAGAATCGATGCTCTAGTACTAACTATTAAGGGTAAATTATACTAGAAGAAGAAAGTAACACACCAACAAAGAAGAGAAGAGGAAGAAAAGGGAAACGGTAACATAGTTCATATATTCTTCAGATCCTTGTAAAATGATTTGTAGTACATTTTAAATCTACTATTTTTTTAGCCAGACCCAAGTTACACATTTTATTGGACTTATAAAAAAAGATTGCAGGCACAAATGTTATAGTTTTTGTGTGTGTAATAGATTACAAGGTAGTTGGGCTCGATTATGGTGAAGATGATGACGAAGAAGGAGATGACTGCTAGAGAAAGATTTCAATTATTCTATTGGTCTCATTAGTCCCTGTAATAGGTAAAATTGGATTCGTGGATAGGAGTTGGATTGTATCGTCCTTTCTTCATTAGTCCCTGTAATAGGTAAAGAAAATATTAGTAAATATACCAGAGTATCACCATTTAATTCATATGTGGTCCTTATTCACCAGAGTATCACCATTTAATTCTTATGTGGTCCTCATTCCTTTTATTTAAGGTTTTCATCTCTTCTTTTTTGTAAAATGCATATCGTACAAACAACATTCTTGCTATAAAGGCTTTTGATTTTCAAAAGGAACATGAATGAGAACCCACCGATAAGCTTAGGGGCCGTTTGGTTCTAATTTTATTTTTCTGTAGGTGTTTTGGATTTCTATTTCTTGTTTTTAGTTTCTGTTTTTTTAAAAAAAACAAAAACCTGTTTTGTTGAGATTTGCAATATAAAAACTGAAAACAAAAACCTGTTTGGTTGAGATTTTTAATAAAAAACTGAAAACAAAATTATGTTTGTTTTTTTAATTACTATTATTAATTTAATTTAATTTAATTTAATTATTATTATTATTAATTTTTAATAATTTATTCTTATTATTATTAATTTTTAATAAGTTATCATTATGATTATTAATTTTATTATTATTATTATTATTATTATTATTATTATTATTAATTTTTAATAAGTTATTCTTATTCTCATTATTATTATTTATTGTTAATAATGATAATATTATTAATTATTTTATTATTTTATAATTATTTTTATTATTATTATAAATGTTCTACTTACTATTTTTAATATTATTATTAGTTTTGTTATACCAAATTAATTATCTTATTATTATTATTATTATTTAATAAGTTATTATTATTTATTGCTAATAATAATATTATTAATTATTTTATTTTTAAATTATTTTTATTATTATTAATTATTGTTATAAATTTTCTACTTACTATTTTTAATATTTTTAATATTATTAATTTTATTATACCAAATTAA
>JAOSBP010000004.1:22074681-22096537 GCA_027563825.1 Erythroxylum mucronatum | reverse complement strand
AAGAAATCTTTGATTAAGGAAGAATGACACTTTGAAAATAATGTTCAAATATCATTAATTAAATTAATTGCTAATGGTAAAAAAGTAATATGATTGGACTCGATTAGATATTAATTTCATGCTTTATGTCTAATCGAAACATTATATGATAAAATGATTAAATTATAGGAAAAATATGCATAAAAAGGTTGGCTAAATTACTTTGATATTCTTAAATATTTAGTTGGTCATGACATGTTATTAGATGCTATTCTTGATATATGAATATAAATTGTTTAATTAGATATTAAATATATAAATTAAAGGACTTTAATTCTTTTCATCCTAAATATGATTTAGGATTATAATTTACATTCATCACCAATATATTTAGAAACTTAAAAGGTCGCACGCAAAGAACGAGATGAAGACAGAAAAGGTATTTAATCAAGTTGAACTTGATTGTAAAATTTGAAAAACTTTGTGATTAAATACGTGATATTTAATAAATAAGAATCAATATGAGATATTCGATCTTATTTGAACATGATTGATAATTAATAAGAATGAATTATAATTCTAATTAAAATTTAATTGAAATTATAATTTAATTTTTATTAAATTATTAAAATATCCAAAATTTATTATAAATAAGCTTAATTTCTAAGAGAGCTAGCGTTTCTTACCTAACCCTCTTTGCAATAATCGTAAGGTTCTCTCCATATGTTTTCTTGATACCATTAAAGGCCAACCACTTATACAACTATGGTGATTCAGATAAACTAATTTCAGAAACGATTTAAGAAAAAAGACAAAAAAAGATAAAACTTTGAAATAATATATTAATTGTGATTCATACTTTATTATGATTTATATGTTACTCATTTTATAAAATTTAAGTGATATTAATTTATAGAAAATTAAACAATAAAATTTCATAATTGTTATGCTACATATGAAATCGAATCCTGTACCGATTTTATAACATATTTAACAATTCACTATTTTTTGTAATTATTATGCTACATCTGAAATCGGATCCCGTCCCAATTTCATAAGATATTTTTTCCTAGGTCATTTTCTTCTTGTCAAAATTTCTTTATTTTCCTCCAATCCAAACGGGCCACTATTACCGACAACACTCCTCATAATTGGAGCGACCATTGAGCCACCGGGCACAAATGCAAATAACTCGAAATAGAGGGTTAACGAAACAAAGGTTGTCCCTATTATGCCGTCGCAGTAATTAACGAACAGACACCAGGTGCTCTTTTTTTCCCTCTCACTTACTTTCTCTCTTTTTGGGTTTTGGGACACATCGAAGTCTCTGTGTCGGAGACGAGAGAGAGTGACGGCGTGTCTCCGGCTCCGACCCATTTGAGTTCCGTCTCTCTCTAGACCTTCGGTCTTTCTATCTCAATCTCTGTGGACTTCACTGTGACTTCGAGGCTTCGGCCTACATCTCGTTTTGCCTATCGTGCGCCACTTCACGCAAGGCCTATGAGCCTAGTTTTTGTCAACGAGCTCTCTGCTGTGAATGTGAGTTTCAAAGTGCCTATTTTCCTTTTTGTTCTTGTGGGTCATCGTTTCTCATGTAAAAATCTCTTCCAGGGCATTCTTGGAATCGCATTAGTGTCTAAAGTTCCTAACTTTTTATTCTTTACTTGCAGCCAGGTTTTAATTGCTTGTTGTTTTTGAGAAACTTTGGATTTTTTTGTAAATTTCTTCACTTTAGGGTTTTTGCTTGACGAAATGTTTTCAATTAAGGGTTCATGAACATAGGGCAGGTTGACGAAATAATTAGTTGATCGGTTTTGCAGTAGCTGGGGTTTCTTTCATAGGTTGTTTAGATGGGTTTAAATTTATTTGATGACGATTCTCGCACTATGGCATGGTTTGTTGTGCTCGTTATTCTGCTGAGTGATGATCAAAACGTTGGTATTTTGTTGCCTATTTGGAAATAGCATTGTGGTGCTTAGTTGGAAACTTCCCAATTTATTGTCAGAAGGCTCTAATCTTTTTGTTGCATGCTTGATCAAGTTAGATGTATGCCTATTTTTGCAGTTTTTGGTTCCTACAGACAGCAAAACTTATATCACGAGTTTGGTGAAACCTCACGTTAGTATATTGATTAGTTACATGCCTTTTGAAGAATGTTGGACGGACTTTATTTGCATTGATAGAGCAAAGTGAAATTCAGTGATATACCAAGATGGCGTGGACAGAGAAGGATATTGGTGGAGGGAGGGAGAGAGAGACAAGGGGAGAGAATGGTTTCTTAAAGGGTTCACAGCTGTCATCTTGTACTAGTGGCTCTTCTGGGGATAAAGCTCCTGCACAAAAAGGATTTGAAGGAAAGGACAACCTATCATATGCCAATATTCTTCGATCCAGGAACAAGTTTGTTGATGCTCTTGCACTTTATGAGAAAGTTTTGGAGAAAGATGGCGGAAATGTTGAAGCTCACATTGGAAAAGGCATCTGCCTGCAGATGCAGACTATGTCAAGGCCTGCTTTTGATAGTTTTGCAGAAGCCATCAGGCTTGACCCTGAAAATGCATGTGCCCACACACATTGTGGAATATTATACAAAGATGAGGGTCGTCTTGGAGATGCTGCTGAGGTATGCTTAATGAAACTAATTACAAAGATTTTGGTTAGTAGGAAGTCTTTTTGTATATTAAGCATGTCTTTGTGATGACACAATTATATATTGATACCCGCACATATACATAGATAGATAAATGTAAATTGATAGATGAGGCACTCATTTATGCTAATGTGATTTGATTCCTTCTAAATTGGCATGAAAGATGTCACTTATTGCAGCAATAAGAAAGAAGTCCTTTATCTTTCCATTTTTTTGTTTCTGGAGTTTCTGAAACTTATTGTTTGTTGTCTGAGCCCCTCAGACTCATTGTTATCTTGGTTATTCATTATGATGTTGATGATGAATAGTGAAGCATCAAGTCCTTCTTACTTTTTTTTTTGCACTCATTTATGCTAATGTGATTTGGATTGCTTCTATTTTGATATGAAAGATGTCACTTGTTGCAGCAGTAAGCAAGAAGTCCTTTATCTTTCCATTTCTGGAGTCTCTGAAACTTATTGCTTGTTGTCTGAGCCCCACAGGGTCATTGTTCTCTTGGTTGTTTATTATGATGCTGATGATGAATAATGAAGCACCTACTTCTTCCTATGTTCTTTTAATATAGTAGTCTTATTGAACTCTAAAACTGAAAACAAAACCAATCAAGTCCTTTCCAGTAACTTCCACTAATGATCATCGCTAAAGGTTCATTTATCAACACGCTAGTCAAATTTCTAATATAATTAACTGAACTAAGTTGATTAATTACTGAAGTATTAAGAATTAGAGGGAGACTAGATTAAGAAAATGAAACAAGGATGAAGAGTGAAGGTGTAGTTTATCTGGAAAGAGTCTGTTTCTTGTAACTAGTTCCCGTCTCATCTTTCTGAACTTTAGTGTTCTGTGACTAGCTTGTTAGACGTCCATAGATATACTTTGCCATCACAAATAATTAATCTGTGAAGTAGATGCAGAAGTACTTTTGAACCCAAATTTTAAATTGGAAATGACTATATTTTTGAAGTGAGCAGTAACACCTTATCTTGCCACAATTTAAGGTTGCTTTAGTTAAGTTTTTGAAGCTGCTTGGCTAAGCTGGTGGCCACTCAACCTTACCTGATAGCTAAGTTTGTATTTTTCATCTAGATGAAAATATACTGGTTAACCTTCTTTGCTTTTACCTACTCTTTCTTGCATTAAGGATATATTTTCCTAGTAGCTCTTACTTTGCTGGTGATTGTTGCCTTAATTTCTTTGATCACTGTTTAATTTGTATTAGTGATAGCTCAATTTACTTGCTTATTAGCTGCCTTACTTAGCAATGTCAGGTTTTTTGGTACAATTTTTTTTTTGGAACCTAACTTTAGTATGAAAATTTTACCCTGTACTTTTTCACTTAAGTTTTAGTACTTTCATTCCTTATTGCTATATGAATTGAGAAACTTCTCTTTCTCTTGATAATGATCAGCAATATTATCATTTATTTCCATTAGCTTCCTTAGGGCCTAATTTTACCGTTTCCACTTTAGTTTTAGTACTTACCTTTTCATTCCTTATTGCTATATGAATTGAGAAACGTCTCTCTCTCTTGATAATGCTCAGCAATATTATCATTTATTTCCATTGGCTTCCTTGGGGCTTAATTTCAAAATGTTGAACTTTCCAAAACAATATGATCATTGGTTTTTGGTTAAGTACTTCTTTCATGCACCGTACCATGTTCATATATGACCATTTTGTGTCCCTGGATTTCATAATACTCTGGTGGTGTGTCATGGTCATTGGAATTTCTGATCTCTGAACTCCATTTAGGGGACCATAATAACATGTGCATGGAACTAAAATGTGGAAAGCAAAAGGCATCTGATGAAACATGGGAGCTGAACAAAGCAATCTGAAACTGGTTTAGGCAGGTTTTCTGATAAAAAAATTTTCAAGAATTATCAAGACACCTAACTGTTTTATACACATGGAGATTGTTTCTATACTATTGTGCTTGTATTATAATTAATTGCTTGTATTATAATTAACTTACAATCTCATGTTAGGATCAGTTTTATTGTCATTTCAGTATAATGCTCGTTGACATCTGTATTTATCACTCAAGTTCATTAATTTTCCCTGTGTTTTCTATATGCAAAATTTCCAAGAAACTGTGTAAAAGTGCAGTTATCACTTTTCTGTGAGATACGATTTCATCTTTTTTGTGTGTGTATGTTTGCGTGTGAGCAAGTGCTGATGTGCGTGAATGCTGTTGAGTAGCTATCTTCCTATTATGTTTCTATATTAATAATTTTATTGTTTAAGACCACTATTTACTGTTATGCAGTCATACCAGAAGGCTTTAAAAGCAGACCCTTCATACAAACCTGCTGCAGAATGCTTGGCTATTGTTTTAACTGACATTGGTACCAGCTTAAAGCTTTCTGGCAATACCCAGGAGGGTATCCAGAAGTACTACGAAGCTCTTAAAATAGACCCACACTATGCGGTAGTGTAACCTTTTTGCTTATTGAAACTATTGAGGTTTTTGGTCTTCTGATACCTTATGTTTATGTATATTCTGATTTGTATGTTCATATATGTAGCCTGCATATTATAACCTTGGCGTGGTGTATTGTGAAATGATGCAATATGATACTGCCCTTAATTGCTATGAGAAGGCTGCATTGGAGAGGCCTATGTATGCTGAAGCATATTGCAACATGGGTGTAATATATAAAAATAGAGGTGACTTGGAGTCTGCCATTGCCTGTTATGAGAGGTAGGGGTCCTTCTAGCTGTCTAAACTTGTCGCTGGGCTTTGCAAGTGTAGTGTGTCATTATTGTTGCTACGATTATATTGGAAGTGACACTAATCAACCTTTTCTGCTATTGCAGGTGTCTGGCTGTGTCTCCAAACTTTGAGATTGCAAAGAATAACATGGCAATAGCTCTAACAGATTTAGGAACAAAGGTGGCACCACAGAGACTTAGTCTGGAACTATTGCTAGTATTCTTTGAAAGAACTTTATTTTTTTTTCTTTCTATTAATGTTGACCTATTATTAGTTCCCATATCTGATTTTATATTCAGTTATACACAAATGCAGGTTAAATTGGAGGGAGACATTAATCAAGGTATAGCATACTACAAGAAGGCATTGTTATACAATTGGCACTATGCTGATGCTATGTACAATCTAGGAGTTGCTTATGGTGAAATGCTGAAGCTTGACATGGTAAGTGATTCATAGGTATGATGACTTTGCATGTGTATGAAGTGCATGTTAAGTGGCAGTACTTCTTAGGGGTCTGCAAATAGAGTTAAGCTTGAATCTTATATGTGTTATTAGGGGTAAACATATAGGCATGTTTCTACCTTGTTTGGGGTCCAATAACAGTTATTATCTCCGGTTTTACAGGCAATTGTGTTCTACGAACTGGCATTCCATTTCAATCCCCACTGTGCAGAGGCATGTAACAATTTGGGAGTAATATACAAGGACCGAGACAACCTTGATAAAGCTGTGGAATGCTACCAGGCACTTCTTTATTCTTGTCCATGATTTTAAGGTCCTCCTTTAGTGTCTACAGCTGTTATCTTATGATCATTATGATTATTTTGTTTTTGCAGATGGCACTGTCAATCAAACCAAATTTCTCTCAATCACTAAACAACCTTGGTGTTGTCTACACTGTTCAGGTTTGAGGAGTCACTTGTTTGGAATTTCGTTCTTGAAGTAGCCATTGATATGTCCTTCACTTTTTACAGGGTAAAATGGATGCCGCTGCAAGCATGATTGAGAAAGCTATTATAGCAAATCCAACATATGCAGAAGCATATAACAACTTAGGTCTCTCTCTCTTTTACACTTTAAAAAGTTGAGTCCTGCATACTGTTGGTAGGATTTGGACATAATTTACTACCGATTTGCATGATTTATGACATTTGTTTCTTGATATATTTTTATTTCTAAGAAGTCTTTTGTTTCATTAAAGTTTTGCCATAGTTACCTCATGCTTCCATGATCTTCAGATTTTTCGGATAATATTTTGACTTTCTGTGTACTTTATCAAGGGGTTCTTTACAGAGATGCTGGCAATATATCAATGGCTGTTGATGCTTATGAGCAATGCCTAAAAATAGATCCTGATTCTCGCAATGCAGGCCAGGTAGACATTGTATTCTACTTATGAAGTAATATGGGTAATATTGTGGGTCTGATGCAAAAGAAAACCATGCTTAGCTAACGGGAGGTTTGGAAATATGGAATGATAGAAATCATGTGGAGAAGATAGGGAGTTTTAACTTTTTAAATTATGGTTGAAGAAGATAATAGGCATTGTTCATCTTATACAATTCATATGTTTTACGAAATTGTTGAATGGCCTTGTAGTATGAATTAAGCATATTAGCCACCTCTCTCTTTTTCCTCACTATTTATTGATCCATTCTCAGATAGTAAATAAATAAATAAATAAAGGAGAAAAGGGAATGCTGGCTGCCTTAATTGATTTATTTATGTTTAATTCTCATGCTCACTCATGATTCTCGATTTCTAGTTATACCTTGATGTTGTCATTTTATACCAGATTGAAAATGCTCATTTGAGGCCAATCTGTTCCATGATTAATGTGGCTTCATTTAATGTAACAATTGGCTGCTATTTCCCATCTTTACCGAGGGATTTCTTTTGCAGAATCGGTTGCTTGCTATGAATTATATAAATGAGGGACATGATAACAAACTCTTTGAGGCTCATAGGTATTCTTTATTTCCATAATTTGAGAATTCATTTATCATGTTATATAGAAAGAACTTTGCAAGTAAGCCTCTCTATGGATTTTCACTTCTCTTCCCGTTTCAACCTTTTGAACCCTGCAATAAGGATGTGTACTAAGAAGACTCGAAAGAGAAACCTACTTCTTTTGCATTAGTATTTGAGATTGTACGAATATAAGCTAACTTTCTTGTACTTGAATGCTACTTCCTGCAGTAAAGGCTTTTTAGAAAGATGTCTGTTAACATTTGTTTGAAAGTGATGAAGTTTTGTTAGAATTGGTTTATTATGTTAGCATGTTGTACGATTTGACATCCAAGTCTCCTTTGTGAAATTGAACAGATATAACACACAAAATTGGAAAATGTCCAACTGATCATTGTTTTGTGAAATTTTGTCATGTTTTGTGAATTGTTATGTTGCTCTCTTTTGAAGGTGTTTGTGACTATTTTCAGATTTGCACTTTTGCATGCATACTTTCACAAACTATAATTTGAATAGGTGTCATTTGGAATGTCTAAATGCAGGGACTGGGGTAGACGCTTTATGAGGTTGTATGCACAGCACACTTCATGGGACAACCCAAAAGATCCTGAGAGACCTCTTGTGATTGGATATGTATCTCCAGATTATTTTACCCATTCTGTTTCCTATTTCATTGAGGCTCCTCTTGTCTATCATGACTATGCTAACTACAAGGTGGTGGTTTATTCAGCAGTTGTAAAGGTGATCGTTATCTGAATACTTCTGCTCCTAATTTTGGTGATGCCTTGAATATATGCTAACTACAACCTTCCCACCGTCATAGCTACAAATACTGTTTTTGGAACGATCACCTGTTCACTGTATACAATACAAAGCTTTGATGTAACATTCACGGTTTTGATTTATTTTTCTCCTGAATTTCAGGCAGATGCAAAAACAGAAAGGTTTAGGGAGAGGGTTCTGAAAAAGGGTGGGATATGGAGGGATATATATGGTGTTGATGAAAAGAAGGTAGCTAGTATTGTTAGAGAAGATAAAATTGACATCTTGGTAGAACTTACTGGACATACTGCTAATAATAAGCTGGGAACAATGGCATGCCGACCTGCACCCCTTCAGGTATGGTTTTAATTATGGTTTATATTTTGATATATTGTTGGAGTTTTTCTTTGAACCTGCATTTATTTGTTTAGAAAGATATTTTAATTTGTCTCTTTTACATATGTGGTTTATTTTCTTGAGAAGCAAGAACTAGATGTGTGGAAACATGCTATTGATGAAAAAGTTAAACTTCTCACATAGCTTATTGTGGGATCATGGCTATGTTTCTTTTAAAATCAAATTCTTTGGCAAAATTAATTAAAGGATTACAGCGTTGATAAATTCGCTGCTTCTTTTAAACTCTTATGGTGAACTTATTATATAAAAGAAGAGAACAATAATGGATAAGAGGACAGAAGATGAAGAATTGTCAGGATTCATGTGAAAACGAGAAACTAGTAAGAAAGCATAAGTCTGTCTCAATTCATCAATTTTTGGTGAATAATTGGCTTTGATTATTTATTACCAGTTTTTCAGTATTGAGACTTGCCTTCATCCAAAACCTAAATTCTATTAGCACTAATAGAACTATATTTAGTTTCCTGGATAAGATCTTTGATGATGCATACAGCTGTCTGCTCTTGCTCATTTCTTTAAATAACATTTCTTTGTATTTTTACTAGTTTTCCATCAAATGCATTTGCAGTATTAACTTGATTCTGTGTTGAAACTTTTTAGATTAGGAACTTGTTAGACCTGAACTTCCATGTAAGATGAGCAAAGCTTCTTCTAGGGAGAATTTTTGCTAGAGATTAATTGTTTATTGGTTGGTATGGTTACAGGGTCAATGCACATAATCCACTTTCAAGGTGTCTTTAGTGCATGGATCAAATCATTTGGCAATTGCTTCTGATGAGTTTTTAGGGGAGCAAGCTCATATCATTTGTCTGCTCAAATCTAAGCTAGACAACCTATCTACTGAGTTGTCTAAAGCAAAATCCTTAACAGGATTTGTCAGAAAGTGTTTGAGATGCTATCAGGAATAGGACTACAAAATTGTATTCAACAAAAGCCTAAATCCTGAGATCTTTCCTAAGATAATGCTTAACTTCTAATGCACTGTAACAATGTAATATCACATGTTTCTCTTGCTGAATTGTAAATTTTTTTGATTATTATGTTGATGTCTACTTAAGTAATAGCACTATTGGAAAACTGAGATTGCAAAACTTTTATTCTAACTTCTTCTTGGCTCATCATTATTTTAGGTGACATGGATTGGCTACCCAAATACTACCGGTCTGCCTACCATTGACTACCGAATTACTGATTCTTTGGCCGATCCTCCTGATACTAAACAGAAGTATGTGCTTCTAAGCTGTCTCACAAGTGTTTCAAATGGATCACTGTCTTAAGGATTGACAAGAATATACCTGAGAATAGTCATTTAATAGTTATCAACATGTTTTGTTCAAATTGTTTGTGGGATTCTATCCTATGGCACATGGAGAAAACATAATTTGGCACGTTTCCATGATCAAGAAACTCTCTGAATCAGATTTGTATATAGATAATTTATATCCTTGTTATTCTCTCACATGCTTTACTAGTTCTATAGAGAGGTCTTTGTGCGGCGTCATATTATCTCTTCAATTTATGAACCTTCCGCATTCTGAAGTGGCACCCTGTTTATAGTTCTTAATTGGTAATATTTCTCTTTTATGAAAAAGAAAATGAAAAGAAAACCTTACTGTTGTGATATTGTGTTGCCAGACACGTTGAGGAGTTGGTGAGACTCCCTGAATGCTTCCTTTGCTATACACCTTCCCCAGAGGCCGGGCCCATTGCTCCAACTCCTGCTTTATCTAATGGCTTTATTACATTTGGTAGCTTCAACAATCTGGCAAAGGTATTCTCACTAATTATTTTGTACTTTTGTTTGCTTTTAGTATTGATGGAACAGTATGTGTAATCTAATATGTGGTATATTCATTACATTAAATTTCCTTCTCTACCCAGATAACCCCCAAGGTATTGCAAGTTTGGGCTAGGATTCTTTGTGCAGTTCCAAACTCTCGTCTTGTGGTAAAATGCAAGCCATTCTGTTGTGATAGCGTTAGGCAGCGATTCCTTACAACATTGGAGCAACTTGGATTGGAACCTTTGCGTGTAGATCTTCTGCCCCTGATTCTTCTTAACCATGATCATATGCAAGCTTATTCTCTGATGGATATTAGGTAAAATCTTGAGTTGTAATTCTTTTACTGAGAGAAAGGAAAATCCAATTGCTTCTTTCACGATTGATGTAACTAATTTTTTGTAGTGTTAGTTCCCTCAATGTTCAGTTCATACCTAATGTCTGACCTTATATATTATTTGCTCCCATTTCTAAGAGATGCATGTTACTTTTCATTGCATATCTGGCTTGCTTTGTTTTCTCTCAAGGATCTCTAAATTGGTGCATCTGATGTAGCTTGGATACTTTTCCATATGCTGGAACAACTACTACTTGTGAATCTTTGTACATGGGAGTGCCATGTGTTACCATGGCTGGTGCAGTTCATGCTCACAATGTCGGTGTAAGCCTTCTAAGCAAAGTTGGTGAGTGGAACTTCCTTTGGATTTTAAGTTTGATGTCTGTTGAATAATTACAATTATTTCTATACTGCGTTGTTTTTCACGCGGATGATATTAAAAAATATTACTTCTTGTATGGGGCTTAAATAAGAATGTGGTTTAATATGGAAAATATAGGTGTCAGGATTGTGTGTAGGTGTGTAGTACATACTGTCATTGAATATATTAAGCTGTCAGCAACTTAAAATCAAATGACCTGTCCATTCTGATATTTTGATGGGATCACGTGTGGCAAAATCAATCAATGACCTTGTATGTACAGGACTTGAAATGAGGTTGATCTGAATTAAGTTTACATATGTAGGGCTTGAATTCTAAAAGACAGGACAGCAGCAGTTTCTCGCTTGTCTGTGCTACCGATCCCTTTTGTTTTTCCCTTTTTCTATACCTTTATGTGCTTCATCTGTTGTTTAATTAGTTTTCTTTTCTTTGGGATGTTGGCGTACAAATGAAGTTATGAGGCTTTTGACTTGCATTGCAGGGCTAACACATCTGATTGCAAAAAGTGAAGATGAGTATGTCCAATTGGCAGTTGATCTGGCCTCTGACATTGAATCTCTTTCAAACCTGAGGATGAGTCTGCGGGACCTTATGGCTAAGTCTCCTGTTTGTGACGGAACAAAGTTTGCCCTTGGTTTAGAAACAGCATACCGGAACATGTGGCGCAGATACTGTAAAGGTGATGTCCCATCATTAAGACGTATGGAGCTGCTACAGGAGAAGCAAGGTTCAGATGAGACTCCTAAGGATTCCAATCCTACTCGGATAACATTCTCTGGAGAGAACCAGATGAATGGTTTTAATTCAGTTGCAGCTTCTGTGGTGAGTAACTATTGTGAAGAGATTGGCAGTGAGCTGATTCAAGCTGCTAACTCAGGCTAGTTGAGTTGGAGTTTAAAGAATGTTACATACAGGCGGAGACTGTGAAGACATACATCAAGACAAGCATGTGCCCAAGCGTAGACTATATGGATATCTCGGAAGCTAAAGTGTTCAATGGTGCAGCTGGATGCTTACCTTCCGTAGGATCCAGGTTGTTGTAGAAGATTGCTGGTGGGGATATTCAATTTCAGTCTTGCCAAAAGAATTAATAGGGTATAGGAGAGATTGATTTCGTGAGAAAGCTATCATAAGGCGTCCTGATTGCATTTTTTCTGAGTCGTAGAAGTTAGCTATGGCTTGTAAATTATAACAAGAAGTTTTTGTTTCCCTTTTAACACTTTTAATGTTTTAAAACGACTTGTGGAATAGAGGGAGTAGTGGTGTAGCCTGTTTGTGAATATTAGTTAATGTACTTGCCACCATCCAAAGTGATGAGTATATTAACCACATGGCTTCTGATTCAGATGCATTTCCCATTTTGTTGCTGTGTATGCTTTTCAGGCCCAAGAGTCGACATAGTTGTTTGATATATGATTGGAGGGTGTTAGCTAAAAATTTGTTTGGTTATTAGTTAATCGTTTTGGCTGAACAGCTGATAAAAATTATGCATAATGACGATTGTGTCCCCAATTATACCCTTTGAAGTATAATTGTAATTAATTATTTGCCAAATAGGACCTACATGTTCTTGTGCAACACTATGGTTACCTTGACATTTTGCTGCTTCGTAGATACGAACCTTTTCCTTATTCAGCAACTCGAGAGATTTGATCTCATTACAAGGTTATTATTTTGAGGATTGTACATATAAGCAAACATCTGGTCTGGGATTAGGCGATCTTATAAATTAAGCAACTAGAAAGCAAGATAAAAAAGGGCTTGGATTATGTAAGGCTTGCAAAAAGAGGCTTGGAGGAAGTGTTTGCATTGAAGAGAAGAAATAATAAATCCATCACTAGTGCAATCTATCATTTTATCCTGCTTTTGCCACTATGGGAAGCATCAGCCAATCCAAGGAACATGTTTAATGGTACATGTGGATGGAAACAAAACACTAATCACCGTAGGCTTTACCATTACCTTGTGCTTCAACAACAGCCTGGCAACGATTAATCTTTTACTGATGCCCGCAATATCTTCACATCATGGATAGGCCTAAGTCAGACAGCAGTATCATATTAGTACAATTAGTCTAAAAGAAATTTGAGTTCCAACCTAAATATGTATATCACAGAGATAACCTGTCATTGTTGTCGGTTTGGATGCTACCGAGTCTCTTGATTATTTCCATTCCTCTACATACTCTTCCAAATATGGTGTGCTTTCCTGGAGAAATGATAAAAGCAGAAGTGTGTTCATACAGCACTAACAGGAAGTTTCACAATTTCAAAATGTCTAAATAGAAGCAAAAGTTAGTAATCACCATAGGAATTTGATCTAGAATTTTAAGACAAACTTAATCAGAAACAAAGTGACCACCAAATGCACAAGCAATCAAACTGCTTATAAAGCTATATGGCATTTCAACTTTCATTTCCGTCTCAAATGACTTTCAATGTTGTAGAGATCTTAAAAGTGATTTCATTTTCTCAGCACTGTCATAGGGCATCGAAGAACTGTGAGGAGATTTTACAGGAAAGTATCCTTGACTTTGGATTTGTAACCCTGGTCGTCACTCATGCATAAATGAGAAATTTAATGAATTGGATCCAAGGCAATTTCTTCAACCCTCAGATTTCAAATACTCCAACAATTCCCATCCTTTTGCAGCTTATTCAATATGTCAAACTGTAAATGACTGTTCAAATTCACACTTCAACTATTTTACTGAAGCACTCTAGAGAACAAAGGGTAACAGGAAAAGCATCAATACCATCAAGAGAAGGAGCAGGCGCCAATGTAATGAAGAACTGACTGCCATTAGTATTTGGACCAGCATTTGCCATGGATAAAATACCAGCTCCAGTATGCTTCAACTCTTTCACTATCTCATCTTCAAACTTTGAACTAAAACACACACACAAACAAAAAGTCACCTACTATATGATATACCAACAAACATCGACAGGAGAACAAAATAAATAAGGATGTGCTCAAGCTTACCCATATATGGATTCTCCACCCCTTCCAGTTCCTGTCGGATCCCCACCTTGAACTATAAAATCCTGCTCCAAAACCCCCCAAAAAAACGCATATATATATATAGTTGCATTAACAGTAAAAGTGTAAAACTCATTGACCTAAAACAGAAAGAAAAACCAAAAACCATTATCTCCCATGATTTGTCAATCATTACACCTTAATAATCCGGTGAAATTTGACATTGTCGTAGTAACCCCTACGACACAGTTCGATGAAGTTCCGGCAAGTTCTTGGAGCGTGCTTGTAATATAACTGGAATTCACCGGAATTAACAACACACACAAAAAGAAAAGAAAAAGATTTAAATAAACCAACAAAGAAAAAGACAAAAGATGAAAGAGAGTTGAAAGTTTCTTCTTTGAGAAGTAGAGAAACACCTCAACGGTAAACGACCCCATGGAAGTCTCAAGAGTGACCTCCGGTGCTCCACCTTCTGCACTTGCCCACATCTTCCAATTTTGCGCTCTCCAGCCTCCGCTTTCCTTCACAAAGGAGACGGACAACTTTATCAGTGTTCAAGATTCGGTTTGGGTCTAGTCTACCGGATCCAATTCAGCCCATGAATAACACCGGCCCATGTCATCTGGTGCCAAGTTTTATGGAGTTTCACAGCGCAAACAGAAAGATTACCCCCTTTTTCCATCTTTTTTAATCCTATGAGATCAGTTAGGCTACATGGGTTACAAACTTCGCTGGAGATCTTCGATGGCGGCAACGGTGTCTACGGCGTGATCAAAAGGGCGATTGTGATTAGTAACGGCTTTTCCGGCGCCGAGAGTCAATGCATCGGCTTGGTTCGCGCTCTTGGCCTCTCCTCTCGCTATTCATTGCACGTAAGTAAAATGTCTTCTCCTTTTTGCGTTTTTGTTTCATTTCTTGTTCATATGTTTGCTCACATGTAGCGTATCTGTGTGTGCATATTGATGTTGCTGTTGTGTAGCGAGTTACAAGGCCTAGAGGAGGAATTAATGAATGGCTTCGTTGGCTTCCGGTTTCGATTCACAAGAAAGTTGACTACTTCATCAATCGAATCTATGGAGGACGGTGGAGGTGTAATCTCCCGGTTCAAGAGCCAAAGGCTGTAACTCTTTCGCATGAAAGAATCGGTATCGTTGAAATTCGTGTGAGATTAGTGTAAACGTTGATATTGGGAAATGGGTTTGACCTGGATTGTTGTTTTGTGGTTAAAAGTGCAGGATTGTCGAACATTTTGGAAGCTGACGCCACTCACATTGCGATGATGGCTCGCGAAACCTTCGAGAAGTATTCTCATAGTTATTTGCTTTTTGATTTTCGATGTTTACTAATGACTGGAGTTATGTAAAGGTGCGTGTTTCGTACTTAGGGACGGACCATTGTTGGTTGTGGCGTCCGGTAGGGATACCATTCCTGTTGCGAGCTCTATCAGGCAGTTGGCCCCAAATTATGTCTTCGTCGTGCAGGTTCAACTCTTATCTCTGTCTTTTTCCGGGTTAATTTGGTACTAGTAAGCCATGCTCGATTCTAACTTTTAGTTGATACCGAACAAAATGATAGTCACTACTGTTTGCCTCTTGAGGATCTGGTTTTGTTTGTATTCCTATGCTTAGTCAATATTGCGGGTATTAAATGTCCTCTGCCGTACTTTCCCATGTTGTTTTTTGGAGTAATACGTTGTATTCTGTTTGGGTTGTGTAACATAAGTTGTCTCAGTCAAGTTTTCTCTTGGAGATCATTGTATAGATACAACATCCGAGGACACGACTGAACAGATTTGATTTGGTGATTACTCCTCATCACGATTATTATCCTTTGACTCCTCATGCCCAGGAGCAAATCCCCTGGTTTCTCCGGAGGTGGATAACCCCACGTGAACCTCCTGACAGACATGTGGTGAGTAATTCCTGTTGCTGTATGGAAAACAGGGTTAGGTGAATGTGAACATGTAAGAAGAGGGTGTGGAATGGGAATCATTTTAGCATATCTTGGCTTCTTTTGTTTCAACATCTTACAAAACTCATAATTTTGTGTTTTTAAGTTGCAGATATTGACTGTTGGAGCTCTTCATCAGGCGGATTCGGCTGCAATAAGGAATGCTGCTTCTGCTTGGCATGATGAATTGGCACCACTTCCCAAGCCATTGCTTGTTGTGAACATTGGAGGGCCTACAAGTAAAGAGTCGTGCAAGTTTATATTGGTTGAGTTTATAATTCGTTTGCCAAGAGCAGAATTGCTATCAGTTTAGTGCTGATGGAGTTCTGGTGGAGGATATGTACTGCATCATTTTTATAATGCATTTCTGTTCATCCCTTGTAAGATTGGATGTTGATATTATGGAATTTCTGTATGGACGGGTATTAAATATTTCATCATCTTAACTTTTTATACTTTCTTGGGAAATATGCCCTAAATGGCTAATATATGTGATCATTCTTTCTGTCAAGAGAAAGAACGTTAAAGTACACAGACTGAGTTCTAACGATGAATTTTCTTGAGCTTACTGCGACTTCCTTCTTGACTATGACTTCTGTACTTGCAAAACCCTCCCTGGGCACTTTTATTAAATTGCCTTTGAGGGCAACTCATGGTAGTTGGAAAGTCAAATATCTGCTGGTTGGATAATTATGTGAGCACATTAAGAGAGTTTTGGAATGGCTTATGGTATAAAAATTACATGTATGCTACTGCTAGGCTTTTCTCTGACATGCCATTCCATGATATTATGTACACCTTCGTGAGGATTGCTTGTAGTGCTAGGTTTGTCATGTCTACAGTATGTTTAGCCCCCTTGAATGAGATGGATGGTTAACTTTTTTTTTAAAATAATTATGCTAGATCTCTAACATCTCTATATTCTTAATAGGCAGCTGTCAGTATGGAGTGGATCTGGCAAAGCAGTTAACGGATATGATTCATAATGTTCTTTGGAGCTGTGGAAGTGTTAGAGTATCTTTTTCTAGGAGAACCCCTCAGAAGGTACTAACACTTTTGGCATTTTCTTGTTTATTCCTTCAGTGTTCACATTTTCTTGGCACTCTTCTGGTTAGGTATCCAAAATTTTGGTGCAAAAATTTATTACCAACCCTAAGGTTCATATTTGGGATGGTGAAGGTATGCAGTCTACCAGAAAAGTATGGAACTATCTTTTTGTCCTTTAATTTCAAATTAATCTTTCCAATTTCAAGTGCTTAGGTGCAAATCCACATTTAGGGCATCTAGCTTGGGCTGATGCTTTTGTCATCACGGCTGATTCAGTAAGTATGTTGAGTGAGGCTTGCAGCACTGGGTAGGTTTGTTGGATGGCAATGGTCAATGTTTTCATAACATGGAATGTATTTGTGTATTTTAACTGAGGCATAACTGAGGCATCTAGACGTCTTCATGCTGCAGGAAGCCTGTCTACGTTATAGGAGCTGAACGTTGTACATGGAAATTTGCCGACTTTCAAAAAAGATTGCTCGGACGAGGAGTGGTGAAGCAGTTTACTGGTAAAGAGGACGTAAGTTTCAGTTTATGCTACTGTGTCTGGTTTAGTTAATTGAGATGGCAACGCTTGAGTCACAGGGGTACATTATTGCCTGTGCCTGTTTATAATTTCCTTCCCTTCACCTGTTTATAATTTCCTTCCCTTCATCTTATATAATTAGTATGTTATTTTGAGAAAATTGAAAGTGGATGTTTACAACTGTTAATGAAGTAACGGTCCTGACACATGAAAGCCAAGTCAACACTTAGACTATGGAGCTTATGGCCATGCGCAATATTGTTAAGAATAACTATCACATTTATTTCTAATAAATAGTCTGAATTCCAGATATCCGAAACTTGGAGTTACTCTCCATTGAATGATGCCGCAGAGGCTGCTAGTCAAGTGATTCAGGCACTTGCTGAGCGTGGATGGACAATACGGGCATAATTTCTTGCACTAGTCCTTGGGATTACTTGAAGTCCCTCTCAATATTCTGGCAATTGATGAAAGCAGAAACTTTTGACATATTGTAGTACCCTGATATGGTTTCACATGATCTTTACAATCTTCTTTGTACCCAAGTAACAAAGAAACGATGAGTGTAGGATTAAAGCAGAAATAGCTGATCCATTGTATACATTTACATGGTTTGTTGTTGCAAATTTTATCTATTAATTCTCTCCGCTCTTTTTGCCTTTCAATGTCATGGTTATGCCTGCATGCTCGGTAGCAATGAAACTGCATCTGAATATGCTTAGTTCTAATTTGTTTTTACGAGTTCAAGTTCATCAAACCCTATTACGTACGTAGTCGGATGACGTTTCCTCATCTCTGCACGTCATTCTCCTCCTTTCCACAATTTCATACAAATCACATAGCTTCTTGTTTTTGATCAAACATATAACTCATACGTTGATTCTGTGCGGTTCAGACACTTTCAAGTTTGAAATTTTAGCTTCACTTTGTTATGTTGTCGTTACTATCCAAGCTCTAGTGTTATTTCCCCAACTCCATTAACTTCAACATCCTTACACCATCTCCGTAAATGTATTAAAAAACCTTTAAAAAATAAAAAACAATCTTTTACTCTATAGTTTCTGACACCATCAGACGAATGATAAATTTAATTTATGAATGTCCTCTTTCCCTTTTCTTCTTAGCATCTGTCTGCTTTTTCTCACTGTTGTGTTCAGTTAGCATTATTTTGAGTGGCTTCGTTATATGAAGTTGGACCAACTAATCTATACAGATACACATTCATCACCTTTCTACTTGCTCTCTTATCCACCTGATCAAACTGAGAGTGAAATAAGTAGCAACTACTCCCCTTACACGAAAACTTGATCAGACCAACTCCTGTTTAAGTTCTCTATTTAAGTTTCAGAACTTAGGTGATGTTCATCACAAACTTTTTCATCTTTCATTTACATACTATCGTCACAACCATTGGTAGTATTACTGTTCTAGTAAACTAAAATGAAGGACCAGTCAACCACCATTGATGTACCAGAATCAAGCTCTGTTGCTAAAGGAAAGGCCCCACTTATGGCAACTCATAGAGAACAAAAGGCAGGGTACAAGAAAGGAATCGCCATTTTTGACTTCCTCCTCAGGATTGGTGCTGTAACTGCTGCTTCAGCCGCTGCAGCTGCCATGGGAACCAGTGACGAGACCCTCCCTTTCTTCACTCAGTTTTTTCAGTTTCAAGCCAGCTATGACGATCTTCCCACTTTCCAGTACGTCTTCATTACCATCACTCTTTAGTAATATAATATGGTCCCTATCAGCAGAAACTGATAATTAATACTAGAACCAGTAAAGCTCAACTGCAATATCATTCATTACTGAACAAGATGTAAATAAATGAATCCATGCTTCAGGTTTTTCGTTATTGCAATGGGAATAGTAGCGGGCTACCTAGTTCTTTCCCTCCCATTCTCAATAGTAACCATAGTTAGGCCACATGCAGTTGGACCAAGACTTCTGCTTCTCATTTTGGACACCGTAAGCTCTCTAACTCATATTATATTCATCTTCCTAGTACTAACTAATCATGATTTGCCAAGTCTCATATAAATTCAGGAAGAACACAAAAGATAGTTTGATTCATAATCATGCAGGTGGCACTTACTCTGACCACTGCAGCTGGAGCTGCTGCTGCAGCCATAGTCTACTTGGCTCACAATGGCAACTCCAACACCAACTGGCTTGCAATCTGTCAACAGTTTGGTGATTTCTGTCAAAAAGTTAGTGGAGCTGTCGTGGCGTCGCTTGTCACTGTTGTCCTCTTCGTGCTTTTGGTCGTCATGTCTGCAGTGGCTCTTCGGAGGCGTTAAGCAAGATATAGCAGAATTTGGTCCTGTTGTTATCTCTGCTCATTTGTGGTCTTCTATCTGATATTCTACCATCATCCTCAACATTATCGTCCATGTTTCCATGTACCATCTTACATGATGTACGAAAAAGAAAGTGCAGTGCAATTGAAACTGGTGTCTTGTCGTTCTTTATTACATGCTATATCCTCTTCTCCATGTTCTTTAATCTGGGTTCATCACGATAGGTTATCTATAGCTTAAAAATCTTGTCCATGATACAAATGAGCATTTAGTTGATGAAGAACTTCTGTTCATTTTTTAAAAAAGCGAAATGGAGACAAAAATAGCGTAGCTTCTTGATATGAAACTATAAACTATTAAAACATCACAACATCGATCAAAATGCACGATTAAAACCATAAACCAAATGCTTGAATGAATACTACCTGATGAACTTTGTGATGGGGCCTTCAGGTGTATCAACTTCAAATCCCGGTGGATTATGAAAGCTATAAAACCTACAAAACAACACATATATATTAGATGATAAAAATAAGTCATAAAACGGTCAATGAATTTATATAAATATTCTACATAATTAATCATAGAAAAATTGAAAATATTAAGCAAATTCACTAGTAATCATGAGATTTTATTGATTATTCTTTATTCTAAAATAATATTATGTGATATATTAATAAATCCCTCACATTATTAATAGAATTAATGCGTAGTGCTTGCATATATAAGTTTCAACATTTCCATTATCATGCCTTCTAATTTCTTAATTATGTTTAGAATAGTAGTAAGTAATATTTGATCTAATTATTGTACATGTGTGTGTGTGTATATATATATATATATGTGTGGTTGGGTTAGTCATGCTAGGCCCGACCCCAGGCCCATGCATCGACGGCCCATTCGTAGGTGGTAACCTCTCATGCATACGTAAAGACCTAAACCTAGCAGCTATTCCATATATAAGGCACTACTTTGTCATGATACAGGTACGAGATTAGAACCTTGATTTTCTTTGTTCTTAGCTACCAAAACCCTTACCAAAAAGCTAACTTGAGTATCGGAGGGGCCTGCCGGCAATCAACCCCCGGTGTGCCTTGTGTTATTTTGTAGATATTATTTTGCTAAGGTCAGTCAGAACTATGGATCCAAGCAATGACATCCAGCCCCATCAAGATCAGACGAAAATTTAAACAAAATGGAAATCAATAGCAATAACTCCCTTTACTCCGTATGAATTAAAAATGTACAAAAGTTTTGGTGTTAAATTCTAAACGCATACCTAATCCAACAGCTTCCTTTCCACATATAAATAAGTATCAAAATGTTCGAGTACTCGCAAGTTTTTAGTTTTCTCCATTCTTATCATATCAAAAGTTCTAATTCTGTGTTTTTTACTTGATTTTCCAGACCAAAATGTCAACTAAAATTGACATTCTTGCTGTATCAAGTGCTGTTGCCAAAGGGGCTGCTCCTCTCATGGGAGGTTCTAAACATGAAAATGCTGGAAGATATAACAAGGGATTTGCCATATTCGACTTCCTCCTGAGGCTTGGAGGTCTCCCTTCCACTTTTCACTCAGTTTTCTTCCAACTTTTCAGTAAGTCATGGTTTATTCTTTTTATTTTCACACTAGTTATTGTTCGCGAATCTTAAGCAACAGCTTAAAATTTTAGAGATTCTTCGTGATTGCAATGGCAATAGTCGGAGGATATTTAGTACTTTCTCTCCCTGTCTCCATAGTCACCATTATAAGGTCACATGCTATAAGACCACGTCACCTCCTCCTCATTTTGGACATGGTAATTTTTAGAGTCGCATAACTTTGCAGCTCTTTTAGAAACATATTCTCCATATTCATATAAAATTAGCTTGTTTTTAATCATTTCCAACTAGTACCGAAGAAATCAATAGAATGATTGTGAGAATTTTCTGTGTCTTTCATTCATCTATGCAAACCCATATATACACGATAAATACAAAAGATAGAAAAAATCTCTCCTAAACTTTAGCACCTAATCTCCTAATAAAAGGGAAACAGATATTTACATTAACTA
>JAOSBP010000004.1:22031470-22061278 GCA_027563825.1 Erythroxylum mucronatum | reverse complement strand
AAATTCTAACTCCTATCACACATGTACTTTTATAAACATGTATTATTTCAACTAGGGTATATTTTGGGGCCTTACACCCTAGCCTTTGTTAGGGAAAATCTAGAGGAAGCATGTTTTTCCATAAGGGTAACATGAAAAGTGATATTTTCATAGGAATCCCTTTATGTTAAATATTACAACCTATTATAGTTCATATGCCCATATCTCTAACACAGTTATATGCAAAAGTCATCGAGAACTCCCCAGTGGTGGTGTTATTCCATATGAGTTTATTACCAGAGTGAGCAATACAATCTTGAATCTGCTCACGAATAGTGAGCCTTCTTTTCCAAATCAGAGAGTCCGTCAATCTTGGTTGAATCTCCTTTGTATCACCTTTATTTCCATACTTAGCCACTAGAAAGGATACCTATAAAGAATTACTCACTAGATATCTCCACCACAACTTAGTCAAGAAAGTTAAGTATATGTCATACAAACACCACAAACTAATACCATCTTCCTCTACTGGGTGACATAGTAATTTCCATGTAATCCAATGATGCTTAGGTCCTTCTTCACCTACTCCCCATAGAAAATATACAAATATTTTTTCCAATTTGGTCAAAATCCTTCGCAGAGGGTTTGCTGCAATCAAGACATGCAATGAAAGAGATTGTAAAATTGATCGAAGTAGAGTCAGTCTTCCTCCCATTGATAGCAGATTGCTTGCCCAATGAGATATTTTTTAAGTGATTTTATCCACTAATCCATTAAAAAACTCAGACCTTTTCCTTCCCCAATAAATGGGGCATCCAAGATACGTGAACAAGGACTAGCGATGCTGGAAACCAGTGACATACGCAATCAAATTTTGTTTTGTCTAAGAGCATTTGCCCACATAAAAATCACTTTTATTAGCATTAACTAGCTGGCCAAAACACCTCTCATAGTCTCCTAATGCTTGCTCGACTGTTGTGAGAGATGATCTTAGTCTATTCGTAAAAATGAATATATCATCAACATAAGAGAGATGTGTCACCATAGAGCAACCCCTAAGAATAGCAAATGTGGCCATTTGTGGAAGATCATTTAGCACTCTTGTCGAAACTTTGGCCTTAATAATAAAAAGAGCTAGAGATAATGGGTCACCCTATTTCATACCTCATGATGAGTGAAAATATCCTGAAGGCACTCCATTTACCAATACAGAAAGCCAACAATTTGAAATTTTAATTGGAGAATTAAAGATAAATTAAAAATTTTTTATTTATCTAATTCTAATTATGAATTAGAAATATAATTTATAATCATTGTCAACATATTTGGTGTAGCGCCCTCTTATCGTAGGGTACATACTGGAACACCCTTCGGATATTCTCTTCTGAATGTCATTAAGAAAATCACAATATTTTAAAATCCAAAATTTTCTCATTTCATTTAATAAAACCCAAAGGTCTACAATATGTCTTTCAACATTTACTACACGCACATCATCATGACCTAAGACAAAAGTATTACAAGAAAGAGGAAATACACAAAATTCATCTAATCTATCCAAAGCCTAGCTGACTGACCTTTGAGCCATGACTTCTCTTCCCAAATCACAAGTTTACACTGCTTGTGGTGTCTCTCAGTAGCTAGAGTTGTCTCTCGGTTCTGCAAAATTCAACATTGCAATTTTGGTGAGTTTTGTGAACTCAATGAGGTAACTATCATCGATGGTTCACTCAATTCATGCATCACATCATTTCATATAACATATATTTCACAACTTTGCATTTTTGCATAATTGCACACATATCACATTTTCACTTAAGAGTAAACCAATTTGGCATTTCAAACAATCAACGTACTTATTAAAATGCATATGAAATACTCATGAGACTCTTTTCCAATTGTTACGTTATTGTGACCGAGTGCTTAAACTGTCCCGTATCCATTGTGGATACCGGGCTCATTTATACTATCCCTTATCCATTGGGGATACAAGGCTCATTTTACATACTGAGCCATTGACTCTTAATCACATTTGGAGCTTTAAGCTCGTTTCCGGTGGCTACTCAGGTCACAACTCTTATTATCTGATCATGCATTCATGTATGGAATGCATCTGTCAAAATCAATCATGTCATGAACATTTAGTTCGTCACATTCACATACAAGTAGCACTTCAATTTCCCATTTATATATATATCACAATCATCAGACCTTCATTGTCCGGAATCCAACATTCAAAACACATTCATTCAACAATCCAAACATAATATAAAACAAACATTTAATTTAGTGAGATCGTCTAGGTTACTCACAAGTTGCTTCCGAAGCTAGTTCTGGCAACGTTTAAAGGTTGACGTTCCAATTGCTCCTCTATATCAAATAACATACACATATATCACAATTTGCACAATTATAAGTGTTTAACAATGCACATGTATGTAATGAAATATGTACAATGCATTTTTAGGACAATCTCGGGTATTTATCCATTAATTTGGACACATAAACAATCCCATATCAAAACTCACCTAGGTATAATTTATACTTAGGTTTCTACCTCAATAAAACCATTGAAATCACAATTCATAACTCATTGAATTACTTTTAGATTTTTCCAAAAAAACTGAATTTTGAGTCTTGATCATTTAGACAATGAAAATAAAGTAATATCGAAATACTCTCTTCTAGAAGAGTGTTCCTCTATGTCTTATGTTTCTATTGACACCAAAATCATTCAATTTGATTTAGTAATTTGAAAGCTATACTTCAAACATTTTCGGATTGTTCTTATTCTAAAACAGTATACTATGCACAACTTCCATCTAGAAATTGAACATCTTAGAGACTAAATCAAAATTCGACTTCTTCATATGCTTTGTAAGCATATGTCTCTAGTTTACCCCACATTAAAAAATCATCTCATTTGGAACACTACATATCCAAATATATTCAAAACACCAAAGTATGTTCAGTAAAATAATACTAGTTCATACCATTTCAACAGATTCCCTCACTTTCATTCAGTCAATCCTTTTCAATTCAATTCAAATGGCTATGATTTTTGTTGGAGAAGTAGAGCAATGTCTTATGAGTCCAATGGTTTAAGTCTCATGTCATTTGGAGGTTTAAAAAAGAAGTTATGACCAAAAAATCGAAGGATACTCGTCAGCCAAATCAACCTCCAAAGTCGCGATCATGCACATGCATGATCTCTACTTGGCTATATTTTTCGCAAAAGCGACTTTGGGTGCGAAAATCGCGAGCATGATCGCGACTTTTACCTAGTCACGCAACCATCCTTCAAACCGCCATATCTTTTGATCCCGAACTCCAAAAATTGCAAATTTTATGTCAATGGAAAGTTAAAAGAAAGATCTACAACTTTCATGAAGACAATTTTGTTAAAATCTTCCTAGATCAATACAATTTAATCAAGGAAGTTTCAGATCAATACTAACTTTTCTAACTTCTCTTCTTCATTCACTGTGCTTCTTCCCTACTAACTCCTACACCTCAATCTTCATTTTTTTCTATTTCTACTCTTTTCCCATTCAAATCATTCACAACACATTCACAGTACTCCTAAATATGCAAGTTTACTCAAAAATCTCTAAATCCTCAAAAACCAGATATCAGTTATGTAACTCTTTATATTCTGCATTTCATATTCTCTGCTTTTCAACCTTTTTGTACATTCTTTATTTTTTCTTCTTCTCAACATCCACTTTAACAATCGTCTCATCTCTTATTATACTCATAATTCATAAACAAAATTCCAAAATCCAAGTTTTCACAAAAGTCATCAAAAGAACTAGAAAACTTCATCCATGCAGAACTCCACTTTACTACACTATTTCTCTCTCATTTTTCTACACCTTCAACTTTTGCGTCTTCTTTATTTATTCCTCATCTTTTATTTTAGATCATTCATTTTCCTTCCCAAACATCACCATATACTTATTTCTTAACTCAAAAATTCATTTTGTTCTCATCCTTAAAAATACTCAACAATCACGTATACATTGAAAACAGAGCCTTCACTTCTGTTTTCTTCAAATTGTTTCTACAGCTAATTATACATGTTTTCTAAGATCATTCAACTCCAAGAAAATCATTTCTACATTATCTAATCACAAATAACCATCAAACACTAAATAACATTATATCCAGATTTTTTATCTCATTATCACAGTGTTCATGAAGATGATCGTTAATGCCATGATCATGTAAATGACAGTTAATTAATCGAATTTATCTCATAAATCAACAACTCTAGAAGATTTACACAATACTTACTTGATAAAACTCCAAGATCTTCAACTATCACGAAGCCCTAAACTTCATGCAATTCACGTACACCACGGTATAGTTTGACAAGCTTTGGTTGTATATTTTTTCCTTGGGGCAAAAGGAATAGATAGCAAAGTGGGAGTGGTAGAAGATAGGGAAAAACAAAGTTAACTCTTAGAGGATGTTTGATGAAAAACTCTGTGTATTAGAATAAACGTGAAGAAGATGGCTACAAGAAAGTAAATAGGACAGAGTACTTAGTCTTTCAACTCCTAAAAGAACGTAACTTACTTTCTAACAAAATTATAAAAAAATGTAACTTAACTAAGTCAGTGACACTTGTCACTTAAGTAATAGCTAAGGCTCTGACTAAGTTCTTTTTGAACTAGTTCCCATAACTCTCATCCTTACATTCCAATTATCTCCATAATAATCAATAATTTCTGAAATTATTTATAAAATTCACCAAAATTCAAAAATATAACAATTACACTAACCAATAAAATTTCCAATATAATAAATTCATAATTCCCCACAATATCTTATCACAATTCAATTATACCCGAAATTATCCATGAATGCATGTACAATTTTTTTTTTCATATGCAAAAGTTCACAATTCATGTGTATGCGTATGACCTATTATGCATGAACATAAAATGTATTTCTAATCTCCCAGTACCCTTTCATATTTACCATTATAGCCTCCCCATAGGTAATGGGATGTTACATTTGAGAATCTTATAAGTCTCACATGAAGAATGAATTGAAGAGAAAAATATTTTTTTAATCAAGTTGGACTTGATCGCAAAGTTTGTGAAACTTTATGATTAAATATGAGATATTTAATAAATAAAGATCAATATCTCATTTGGGCATAATTGATATTAAATTAGAATTATTATTTGTAATTCTAAGAAATGTTTAATTGAAATTAGAATTTAATTTCAATTAAATTATTAAAACATCCGAAACTTATTATAAATAGGCTTAAGCTCTAATGAAACTAGCACTTCTTACTTAACCCTAAGAGTTATATAGTTCTCTTAACTTATTTTGTGGATATCGTTAGAGGTCGACACTTGTGTGACAATGGTAGTTGAGATGAATTGGTTTTGAAACAATTTAAGGGATACAACAGGATAAGGATCAACTTCGGAATAAGGTACGAATTAAGATTATGCTTTATTATGATTTATGTGTTAATCATTTTATAACATTAAAGAGATTTTGATTTTTAAGAAATCAAATGTTTCGTAATTATTTCGCTGGGCATGAGATTAAATCTCGTCCCGATTTCCCAACAAATATATACACACACACACTCTTAAGGCTTTTAAACCAATTTTTTATGTCTATGACTTTAAGAATGAATGTCTATAATGCATAGTTAGTTAAGCATCAAATATTTTGATTTTTATATGCTGTCTGGAAAGATTTGGGAGTTTCATATATATATAATTCGTCTTTTCAAAATTAAAAATAATTCGTATCATAGCTTAATTGCTAGCTAGGAGACTGCACCGCAAGGACAAAGAAGTATTTTAATTGTTGAAAATTTCACTCAACTTATCCTGAAAACTTCACTATATACTGCTTTCTTTTATATATATAATATATATATTAAACGCCCAAATATCAAAATATTTGATGCTTAATTAACTATGCATTATAGACATTTATTTTCAAAGTCACAGGCATGAAAAGTAAGCCTTACCATAGAAGTAGCTTAGTTTGCACTCACGGAGTTATAATGTGTGGGTCCACAAGCCAGCAACCTAGTCGATGAGCCGAAGTAAATAGCAGAACTTTTGGAGGTCTTTTTCGTCATTGACGGGGACATGTGTTTTCCTTCTTGCATATTGCACGCATGCTCCGCCACTGTGTTTCTTCGGCCTCCTTTCCCGGGAAAATTAGAGACTAAAATCTCATAAATTTTTCTAGGGTTTAGGGTTTCTGAATCTGACGCCTAAAATGTCTCAGACGGCCAAATTAATGCCCAATTTGGACCAACAGGGCACCAAGATGCTCAATCTCACGGTCCTTCAGAGAATCGATCCCTTCATCGAGGAGATTCTCATCACCGCCGCACATGTTACCTTCTACGAGTTTAATATCGATAGCAACCAGTGGGTATGTTTCTTCATTAAGTATTTGGTGCTGCGTGTAATGTAAGCAAGGCGAAAGAAACTTGAAAGCTCAGCTTTAAGTGAGATAACGAGCTACAAATTTCAAGGCTTTACTTTCGTCTGAAGTTGATGGACCGTATATGTCACATTTTGGTGTTCATTTATCTTCGCAAAGAAAGTTTTGCTCTTGACCTGATAATATCTTCTTCATGCTTGCAGGGTCGCAAGGATGTGGAAGGATCTCTCTTTGTGGTTAAGAGGTACTCCTGTGTTGAGTTTTGTGTGTTCTATTGATATTTGCATGTGTCGTTTGGTCTTATCTGTTATGTTGAAATTCAAATACTAATTTATTTTTCTGGTCATGTGATCGTTGAAGGAACACTCAGCCGCGATTTCAATTCATTGTGATGAATAGGCGGAATACAGGTTTGGATTTCCAGAATAGTTGTTAATTTATTGTAGAGACCTCATATGTTTTCAGAATCGTAACATCTATAGTGTTTAGTGTTGGCTGTCAATATATCTACACTTTTGGAGCATTCCTTGCATTATTTAGAGGCTGATGTCCTCTTGTTGGTTCTCCCCTCTTCTAGAGTTGTGATTCTAAGATTAGCAGTTCCCAAGGTTTTACTAAACTAAGGAATGAATGCTATCAATTTTTTGCTTAAATTACTATTAATTGAAACGGATCTTTTTATTCTCATGATGCTAATGCTATGTTTCATCAATCTTTATCATGAAAACAGAAAATCTAGTTGAGAATCTCTTGGGAGATTTTGAATATGAAATTCAAGTTCCATATCTGCTGTATCGGAATGCAGCCCAGGAAGTTAATGGCATTTGGTTTTACAATTCACGTGAATGCGAGGAGGTTGCCAATCTCTTTAGCAGGTATATGTACCTTTATATGAGCATGTTTAGGTAGAATGTAAATGCCTCCTCTTACTCAGAAAATGTAAACTCCTAGTGAATGTTGCATGGTTAGAAAGAATTACTGGTTACGACTTGAGTAGAGTAGACTCTTTCCCCTTAGGAAGGTTGTATACTGAATTCCTTGTACAAGAGCAAAGGGAGAACGAAAACAGGATAAAGAGGTTAGTTTGATGGAGCTATGAATCCAGAAATGGACTACTTGGTATTAAAATGTGAAAGAAGGTTGAAGAAGCTAATGATGTAACTGATAAAGGAATACCTTACTAACTATATGCAAGAAGACAGATTATCTCTTTTTGTTACATCACAAATGTTTACAGTTTACAAATCTTAGGAAGTTATATGTGATGAATAAGTTCCTATTCAGAAAAAAAAAGGCATTATTGTACTGGAAGATCAATTTCATCTTGTGATTTTATCGTCAGGTTGCATTTCATGGTGTACAACCTAGTTAGAGGGACAGAATGGTGGAGGATTTGTATCTTCAATTAGTTTTTGTGTGTCTATTGGTACTAGGGCTGGATGTTGTTAAGCATTCGCCCTGTTGTGTAAATACTTGATGGGTGTGGATTATTGCCCTCTTATTTACAGGATACTTAATGCATACTCAAAGATTCCTCCCAAGGCAAATGTATCTTCCAGCAAAAGGTAAAAATACTTTATTTTTAGGGAATGTTCTCACATAATACCTGGTTAATGGGATGTCATTGCATTGAAGACTGATTCTTTTTGTGTATGAACTGCAAACTTGTGTCACATAATAGCACGGAAGCTTTTTACTAACTTAAGATTAATTATCACTTGATGTAGCTTCATACTTCACTTAGAATTCATCGCTTTATGAAGCTTTTAGTGCCTTATAATGTATCTGTTGCCAGAAGAAGCTCAACTTAGTGCGAACAATCATGAAATCTGAATCAATTTTTCAAAAGTCAAAATGCATTTTACATTTTTGAGATTGCCAAATGAGATTTACTTTTCTTTTAAGTTCGTATGCCAAGCTTTTAGGAAACCCATATTTTTCTACCAAAGCTAACAACCTCTAAAAGAATTGCACATTTTGTGTCACTGAAGATTGATCTTAATTTGATACTCAAAATTTGCTACAGTGTGCAGGTTTTAGAGTATTCATTTTTTCCCTCCAGTGCTATAATGTTTCTTCTGACATTATTGACTACTGTAGTGAGTTTGAGGAACTTGAAGCTGTACCAAGCATATCTGTTATTGAAGGTCCCTTGGAGCCATCATCAACTGCTTCTGCTACTACTGATGGCCATGAAGATTCTTCATTTGAGAACTTCTTTAATGTAAGTGCTTTATTTGATGTCTGAATATCAAATTGACACTGATTGCAAGTTTTTATCTAATGAAGACTACTTGCATCAGCTGTTATACGTGTAGAATGACACTTATTGTGTCATTGTTATTTTGGTTGACAAGTGTTTGTATCACAGAATATATTATTTTGGTTGGCATGTGTTGTTTGTGTCGCCGAATATATTAACATAGAATGCTGCAAGTAATGTATCCAAATAAAAGGCATTGTTTAGTATAAGTATTAAAGTGGCTTGTATAGTTGCTGAAGAAAAAAATAAGGCATCCTTTTGTTTCAGTTGTCAGTGTTTATTTGGCTTTATGTAGTTGTTGATGTGTTTGTGCCTCAAGTTATTAAATATGTTGATGCAGATGGCTTTGAATGTTAAAAGTAATGCTCCTAATGTGGCAATTTCAAGACAGCCCTCTGTTCCATTGTCCTCGCATGTTCCAGCTGCTGCTTCTATTGCACCATCAACACAAATACCATCACTGTCTTTGTCAATACCTCCTACAATGGCCACACATGATACTCGTGATCCAACCAGTATTGGCAATCGGGCAACTAATCTTGTGAAACCCTCTACATTTTTTACACCTCCTTCTTCAACTCCATTGCTGGTGCCACCTGCTTCTTCAACTCCACCCACTGCTCCTGCCCTGCATCCTCCTCTAAATCTGCAACGTCCATATGGCACACCGATGCTTCAACCCTTTCCCCCTCCCAACCCACCACCTTCTCTGACTCCTGCCTTTACTTCTCAACCTTTAATCACCAGAGAAAAACTCCGTGATGCACTTTTAATGCTTGTACAGGTATCTCGTCCTTTCATTTACCTTTTCTTTTTTTGTCAGTTTCCAAGCTTGCTATGTTAATGCCTCCAATGAGTTCTGCATTATCATATGCATTCATCTCGTGTGGTACCACTATTCTTTGTGCTGCCCCAGTGAGCAATGTGTTAGATAGTTGTTGTTTCTATGTATATGTTTTATCGTTGTGAAATGTTCTCATTTTTAAATAGAGTTGCCAAACATAAGTCTTTGATCTGTTGCCTTCAGCAAGTTTCTTAAGGACACCTACTTGAGATTGTCCATTTCATAGTATTCTTGGTTTGTCTAATTCAGATTTCTGTATGTGTGATTAGTTCTTAAGGCATGCAGCTCATGTATCTCATTCCCCACTTTGGATATGTCACTTGTTTAAATTATTCTTCCTGAATGTCGTTTTTATACCTTTCCAAATAGATGTTTTTGCACTTAAATTGCCTTGCTTCCCATGCTTAATTGTTGGGCTTCAGTTGCATGAATTCTCATCTTAAACTTTGTAGTTATAGCTGTGTAGATAGTAAAATCCCAACTATAAACACTCACAGAGATAGAGAGATGATTGATAGTGCTAATGATGATATGAATGAACTTGAACACTATAATTTTTAAATCTACTAGTGAATGTTTGTTTTGTTGCATGGATGCTATGTAGTCTGATCTTTATGCAAGTAGTATTGTTCATTAGCAGTTGACAATGACCTTCCTAATGATGTTATCATTCACTGTTCCGCTAGGATGATCAATTCGTTGACATGTTCCATCAAGCGCTGATGAAGGTGTATCATTCATGAGGTACTGAAAGAGAAATGGCGTTTATGTCTGTTGTATGGATTGTAACATCAGTTCTTTGTACAGCCTTTTAAAACGACGGAGGCATATATTTCTTCTGTGAGCCTGTTAATTTGTTAATAAAGATGCTAGATAAGTGGTTACTGTTGCGTGAAATAAATACATGGCTACCTCCTACTGAGACGTAAGTATATAGTTATATAGGTTTCGGTAGTTTATTTTTCGTTTTAGGTTCACGAGATATTGTTTTTGGTACCTTATTCCCAGTCGGCTAATTACCGACATTTGGTCCAGCCTCATGAAGCGGCTGCCTATTTCCCAATTACCGGTTAGTTGATATCGGCTAACGAATCTAGGAATGACAAAATTGGCTCGGCCCAGCCTGACTTTGGCCTGGGTTGATCGGGTCACGAGCTGAAATTGATCGGCCCGATCGGGTCACAGGTCGGGCATGATTCGGGACTGTCCTAGCCCGGCCTGGTTCGGGGAAGGAACAAAATGATGTTTTGTCAAAAAATGATGTTTACTTTTTAATTTTTAAAAATATAAGGTCGGGTCGGCCAGCTCTCACCTATAAACAATTCCACAAAAATGGAAAAAAAATATGCTTTTATAAGGTTGACACAAAAATCGGGTTCTAGAAATATGTGAATGCGTTAAATGAATGCTTATATCGATATTAAACATTCAATTTTATATTAAAAAATATCACCTCTATTATTTTATATGAACAGTATTTTATTTAGGTAATTAAAGGAGAGTTCAAAGTTATGTAAAAAATAGTAATGTCAATATGAAATATATTAAAAGATTAAAAGGAATATTAATAATGATGTAACATGTGAATTAAATAAGTGAATTTAAGTTATACTTGAAATATCATTCGTACATTATTATGAAATAAGACATATATTCTGATGAAAGTAAGATAACACCGAAGCATATAAATTATATGTCCATAAACGATTAATAAAATAATATATATTGTGTGAGCATCTTTGGAATTATATGAACCTCAAATAAAATACTTATTTAATTCTTATTCTTATTCTAGATAATTAAGTTAATATTTGCTATGATAAAATACTATTAAAAATCATAAATAATTTGATGCAATGCAACAATTTTAAAATGAAACTTGAATTGATTCAAGAGATTATAATTAATATAAATCTTGAATTTGTACCGTTATGCGTTTAAAGAGTGATACCATTTTTTATAAAATGTAGTATGAATACAAAATATTTATATAATGATATTCTTTTGTTTTGCAGGACTGACCAACAATTCGTAAATACCTTTCTCTAAGCAACTGAAGATTTCAATGAAGTGTCAGGGCTTAGAAGCAACCCCAATAAATGCAGCTTATACTTGTCAACAAATGCTAGAAGTGAAGTAGCTGCAAAAGCCATTGAGATGGGCACGAAGCAGGGCTCCCGACCATTCAAGTACTTAGGAGTTCCAATTTCATAAAAGAGGATCAACCATACAGTTTGCAAGCCACTGTTGGATAACATCCATATGAGGATTAATCACTGGTGCAACAGATTCCTAAGCTATGAGGGTAGACTATAAATGGTTCAATCTATATTGAACCACCTTGCAAATTATTGGATAAGTCATATTGCCCTCCCTAGGAGCATCTTGAAGGAAATTGATAAGAAGTTGAGGGACTTTACATGGAATGGATCAAGCCTTTGCAACAGGAAAGCCAAAGTAAGCTAGGATTTGATATGCCAGCCTAAGCTTCAAGGAGGGTTGGGGATAGGTTCAACTAGATTAATAAATAAGATCGGCCTAGCCAAGAAGTTGTGGTGGATTTGCAAACAAAAAGAAGAACTCTGGGTAAGATAAGTATATTGTGTATATTTAAAAGAAAGCAGTATTTGAAGCTTGGGAATTAAACAGAACATGTCTTGGAACCTTAGATAGATATTGAGCATAAGAAAGTGGATGCAAGATGTGATTGTTATTAGAGTGGGGAATAGGTAGTCTACATTCTTTTGGTTTGACAACTGACACCTTACAGGACCGTTATACTAGGTAGAAGAGCTACATCACCTTTTAGCTAAGATTCACCCAAATACTAGAGTCGATAAATTCATTAAAGACAACAGATGATAATGGCCTTTTCATAACAAAAGAAGAGTGCAAGCTTTCATGAGGAATAAGCCAAATTGCCTTGAAGATAGGGATGATGATGTGTTGTGGATTGCAGATAGATCGAAGAACTTCAGCTCCAAAAGATGTAAAATTTACCTGCAGGTTGATCCTAGCAGAAGGGTGAGTTGGCACAAACTTGTATGGGATGTTGATATCCTCCTTGCACATGTGTTTATTCTCGGGATGGGGATATCTGGAAAACTTGCCACAAAAGACAAGATTAAGTACCATATTGAGTCTTATGATTGTGAATCCTGCAATTCTTAAACAAAAACTTTAGAACACATATTGCTAAACTGTAGGTACATTGTGGAAATTTGGAGAAAAATATAGCAAATTCTTGAAGTAAATTTGATAACACAAAGCTGGACAGACTTGATAAAGAGGGCAATAACCTTAAGAGGGGCGAGTGAAGCAAACTATAAAGCATTGAAGATTAGCATAGCAACAGTGGTGTATTACATATGGCAGGAGAGAAATAGAAAGGTATTTAGTAGAGTAATCAGAGAAGCAGATCAGCTACTTCAGAAAATTTTTCTACATTGTAGGCTTACTCTAATAACAAGAGGGATTGCAATGAAGCTCTCCCCAAACATGAGAAGAAGATGGCTAGTTGACTGAAAAGGGAAAACCATTATGTAAGTAGCATGATAAATGTATAGACAGCAAAGGTTTAACATGTAAAGTATTGGGCGCTCCTCTTTTTGCTAGAGCACTTTTGACACTTGTTATAATTGTATTTACCTTAAGGCAATATAATATATTACATTAAGTTTCAACATATATATATAATTAAATCGAAATGTTGGTTGATACTAGAAATGATTTAAAATACTAAATTTGTTTTATATTTAACTTTAATTGAAAGGTTATGTACTCCTATAAGATGCATAAAAGTATAATATAATAATGACACCAAATGTTAGTAACTAGGAGACATGGATTATTAGTAATTATGAAATTGAAAAACTTAAAAAATCTATTACTCCTATCATGTGTATGGGATGGGAGATATTCCTTTAGTCCGTTAAAAATATTCTATGTAAACAAAGCAGTTATGATAAATAAGAGACTTAAATACATAATGAATGTATATACCAAATTGTTTCTAGAAGTTGAGTCCTTATAGAAGAAAAAGATTTCAGAAAAAAAATATTTCTATAAGTTTTACAAAGACTAACAATTTGAATTCAAATATTTTTAATGCAAATTATTTATGAATATTATTAAAAAACACTTATTTGATAAATGATACATATAAATATATTATTTAGATTATCTATATTGTTTATTTTGAAAATTTTTAATATGAAATGTTAGTTTATACCCTTAGCTAATTAGTTGGTTGCAATTTTATGTATGACATTTTTTTTTGATAAATCAGTAACTTTATAAGTCAGGAAAATAAAGGTTTATGTCCATAACTAGAGATTGCCCAAAACCAAATCTCATACCGAGACCAAATCAAAAGACAAACCTAACTCGATTAGTCTAGAGGCAAATCTAAACTGGATACAAGAAATCAAAGTATGACACAAGAACTGAAACTATACATAACCAATTACAAAATACTGCATATTTCTATCATCCCTCCAATAATGTTTTGAGAGACAATCTTACCCGATCCTTTCATATATACTCACTGCTCTCTTATAGCATCTCATCATCAAGGATACCAATATAACTTGATAGAATCCATTGACTGGAGACCTTCACTGAAGTCATCTCTTTTGCTGAAAAGTCAAGGTCCTTTGCCGAATGCACAGACCTATCCTCCTGATGCTTGCATTCATTCTATCCTTACACCATGCTTCCAAGACTTTACAACCTTCTACTTTAAGGCTTTTAGAAAAAACCTTCACTGAACCATCGAAATTACTAACACGACCACTCACCCAAAACATTCAAGTAAAACTCGAAATTTTAAGAACACTATCCTGATAACTGGGTTCACCATTGTTATAAATTACCAAAAAGGGATATGATATTGTGATCTCCTCTTTACCTCAAATTTCCATAACCTAAACCTAAACCTACAAAACATTACAATTAGAAAAAACAAAACACCATAATTACCTTCTCTCAGTATTTGAGCAGAGTTGTTCCATAACTTGGAAGATCACTCTATTGCTAATGCTCCCAACTTCCATGACTTTGTCTTTGAAGGTTCTGAGGTTTCTTTCGAACCATAAGTTATACACAATAATAGATAGAAGAATGATAAAAATGTTAAGATCAAAGTTTCTAAAGTTTTGAGGCTGGTTGAACCAATTTGGAATTTATTGAAGGTTTAACAGGTTTGGTATGTATATCTGAAAGTGGTTGAGACATTGTAACCACACTGTTTTTGAGAATGAACATTCAAAGAACAAATGGTTAATAGACTCATTATCCAAGGAACATAGGGAGCAGTGATTTGGAACATAAGAATAAAGGAGCTTATCCCTTGTTTGTAGCTTATTAAGAAAAGCTAACCACATGATAAATGAATACCTTGGGATAGTACCTTTATGCCATCCTGATTTATGCCAAGGCATACTCGGATTAGGAGGTCTCATAAAATTGTCTGCTGAAGCATTTGTATATGCTTTTAAGGAACTGGCAATCCATTCCAATCTATCATGTTGGGAATAATCTGGTTGATACATTAATGGCTCTAGTATACGAATGGTCTCAATTGTGGCATCTTGCCAGCACCATCCGATGTTTTCCATTGTCTCTAATAACATCAGATACTTTTGCGTTCATCGGGAATTCTGATCCATTGATCACTCTAGGAGTTGAGAGATCCTTCAGAATACCTCTAGGATACCAAGGGTCCTGCCATAAGAAAGTAGAATTCCCATTTCCTATCTTAAATCTGAATTGGTTCCCAATGAGATTCCGAACATGTATAAGCTTTCTCCAAGTCCACGAACTATTATTAGTCAGTTGAGCAATCCAGAAAATTTTTCTTATAAGAATAATGGTATGTACCCACTTAACCCTCAAGGCTTCACTATCATTAAAAAGAACCCAGATTCTTTTTCCTAACAAGACATTATTCTAAGTAGACAAATGTTTAATCCCTAGTCTACCCTCTTTTTTAGGTCTACAAAGGTCATTCCATTTAACCTTTGCATGAGCTTTCGACACAACCTTCCCAGACCACAAGAAATTCCTAAGTTTAGTCTCTATTTATTTAATAATGGAGGAGGGAAGTATGAAATGACTAGACCAATAGACCTGAGCAATAGAAAGGACAGAAATAACCAACTAAAGTCTACCAGCATAGGACAGAGTTTTATGGGTTCATTTGTTTACTATGGAGTCAATTTTATCCAACAGCGGCATGCAATCTCTCCTAGATAACCTACTTGTTAAAAGAGGTACTCCCAGATACCTAATAAGGAGATGACCTCTTTTAAGACTTGAATTTGTTTCCGTCTGATGGACCATATGATCCATATCAGGAGATAAAAAGAACTTACTCTTGCTAAGGTTCATGTCCATGCCAAATATATTTGAGAAAGTGCGTATGCAATTAAGCAATGTATGAACTGAAGTCAAATCAGCATGACAAAACAGTAAAAGATCATCAATAAACAAAAGATGGGAAAGTTTAAAAGCTTTACACCTCCAGTGGTATTTAAAGGAAGCACTATTAGCTACAGAAGCATTTAGACTCCTAGAGAGTACCTCCATACAGATAATAAAGAGATACGAAGATAGAGGATTTCCTTGTCTTAAACCTGACTTACTATTACAAAATTTAGTAGGAGATACATTGATCAAGATAGAGTATAAAGGCGAGGTTACGCACTCTTCTATCCACTTAATAAACTTAGGAGGGAGTCCTATAGCTAAGAGCACATTTAGGAGGAAATCTCATTGAATTGAATCATAGACTTTTTCCAAATCCACTTTAAAAGCACATCTCTTATGATTATTTGAAAGGTGGTAGTTCTTAAAAATTTCTTAAGCCAAAAGGATATTGTCCCCTATACGACGGCTCTTTATGAAAGATCTTTGGTTTGGGCTGATAATATGTGGTAGTAGCTCTCTGAGTCTATTAGCCATGATTTTCACGATCACCTTATAAATCATGTTACAGCAGGAGATTGGTCTATAATCAAACACAGTGGACGGATGATTCTTTTTAGGAACAAGAGAAATAAAAGTTGGGTTAAGCTCTTAGAGAAGCTTCCCATGTTGGAAAAATTCTTGGATGGCCCTAGTGACATCATCCCTAGTAATATGCCATGTTTGTTTAAAGAAAAAGGCATTAAAAGCATCCGGACCAGGGGCCTTATTCGGGTTGAAAGAGGAAAATACATCCCTAATCTCTTACGATGAGACTTCAACTATGAGAATGTTTCTAAGGTTTTCAGGAATTGGGTGAGGAAAATGAGTGCCCACGTACTCTTTAGAAGAGACTAAGTCTTTCTTATTCCCATGAGAGTTTTGAAAAAAATCCAAGAACTGTTTTTGGATTTCTTCAAAATTAGTAATCTTATGACCATTTCCAACCAGTAGTGAATGAATGTTGTTCCTATTCCTATTTGACAAGATAGAATTGTGGAAGAACTTGGTGTTCTTATCCCCCTCTCTGAGCCATTTAATATGAGATGATTGTTTATAGAAAGATTCTTGATCACTTAAGGCTTTAATCAAGTTGGTAATAGCCTCATTTTCCTCGGCAACCAATTGAGTCCTATTAGACAAAAGTTTTATTTGGTCTTGGATATTATTAAGGACAGCTTGACAAGTCTCAACTCTAACATTAACATCACCTACCTGATCTGAGTTTAGGGATTTGAGTACATTTTTGACTACTTTAAGCTTAGACACCACACTGAACATAGAAGTTCCCCGGATATGAGAATTCCAAGCACCTTCTACTGTCTGAAGGAAATTTGGCTGTGAGACTAAGAGGTTGGAAAACCTGAATGGAGATGATCTTTTTTTAGGAAAGTTAAAGTCCTAATCACTATGGGAGAGTGGTCTGAAATGTTAGGATTATGAATCTCTTCATAGGATCTAGGAAATTGAGAACTCCAATCCAAATTGATAAGAGCTCTATCTAATTTTCTTGCTATAAGGAGTTTACTAGATTGCTCATTAATCCAAGTAAACCTAAGACCACTAGAATTTAAATCATATAAACCACAATCCTCTACACACTTCCTAAAGTCACTCATACCATTAATAGCCGAGGGACTAAAAGGTTTAGCCTTATAAGAAAACAAAATAGCATTAAAGTCCCTAACTATAATCCACGGTTGACTCCTAACATTGAGTTTGATACTTAAAAGAGCAGACCAAAGATTTTTTCTATGATTATAATTATTCGACCCATAAACACAAGTTACAAAAAAAAAATGAATCATAGTTCATGGTCACCTCCAAATGAACTAGTTGATCATTTGTAATAATAAGAGAACACAAAAAGCGATCTGGATTCCATGCTAACACTAACCTAGCACAAAAAGCTTGATCTAAATTACTATAGTAAGGCCATCTAGGAAACATAGAAGAGCATATATTATTCAAAAGGGAACAAGACTTGATCCTAGATTCTATCAAACACACAAAAGAAATCGACCAGATCTTAAGAAAGATTTCACAGCTAGCTATTTTATTGAGTTGTTAAGAACCCTAACATTCCAAAATCCTAAATCCATAACACTTTACAGAACTAAAACCCTACTACTTCTGTTTTCTCCTAGATTTCCTGCTCTTCCTAATAGTAAAATTCCCCTCTGCCCCTTCTAACGTACTCGGACTTTGAGATTTAAAAGAGCTATTTGGAGCCAAATCAGAGTTAGGAGAGGAAATGGGATTACCTGCTTGACTCACAACAGGGCAGTCAGCATCTTCAAGGCATCCATTTGAATCATCCTGCTTCTGCTTGACTCACAATAGGGCAGTCAGCATCTTCAAGGCATCCATTTGAATCAGATGCTTAAGAGATTAGTTGGTTATGACTATTATTGCTTTTTAGATGGCTTTTCAGGTTATCTTCAGATCTCGATCGCACCGAAAGATCAGGAGAAGACCACATTTACATGCCCATTCAGTATGTTTGCCTACCGAAAGATGTCATTCGGATTGTGCAACGCACCTGCCACGTTCCAAAGGTGTGTAGTGAGCATTTTTTTCGAATATGTTAAGAAGATTATTGAGGTATTCATGGACGATTTTAGTGTGTATGGATTTTCTTTTGATGAATGCCTTAAGAATCTTGCCATTATCTTGGAACAATGTATAGAAACTAACCCTGTGTTGAACTGGGAAAAATGTCATTTTATGGTGGATCAAGGTATAGTTTTAGGTCATGTGATATCTGCTAAGGGTATTGAAGTAGACAAGTCCAAAGTTGATCTTATCTCTTTTTTTACCTTACCCCTTTACTGCGAGGGAAGTGCATTCTTTTCTTGAGCTTGTAGGTTTTTATCGAAGGTTCATTAAGGACTTTTCGAAGATAGCCGCACCACTATGCAAGCTTCTTCAATAAGATGTCTCCTTTAAGTTCGACGAGAGATGCAAAGAAGCATTCAACAAACTTAAGGAGCTTCTGATATCCCCTCCGGCGATTCAACCGCCAGATTGAAGCCTCCCATTCGAGATCATGTGTGATGCGAGTGATTATGCGATAGGGGCGATTTTAGGACAAAGAATGGGAAAAGCTTTGCATGCCATTTACTATGCTTCAAAGACCTTAAATCCAGCTCAATTGAATTATTCCACTACTGAAAAAGAATTGTTATCTGTGGTTTTTGTTTTGAAAATTTTTTGATTGTATTTGCTTGGTGCTAAAGTGATTGTTTATTCTAACCATGCAGCTTTACGATACTTGCATACAAAGAAAGAAGCAAAACCAAAGTTGATCAGATGGATTCTCCTCCTTCAGGAATTTGACTTGGAGATCAGAGATAAGAAGGGGGCAGAAAATGTGGTGGCGGACCATCTTAGCCATTTGATAAAGGAAGAAGATAATATCCCTATACGAGAAAGCTTTCCAGATGAGCAATTATTTTTTGCCAATACGACACCACCATGGCATGCAAACATTGTCAATTTTTTAGTAACTAACAAATTACCTGTTGGTTTGTCAAAGGCTCAGAGGGATAAGCTATAGAGTTAAACAAATTACTATGTATGGGACGACCCATATCTTTGGAGACACTGTGCAGGTCAAGTTATCAGGAGGTGTGTACCGAAAAATGAATCATTATCAATTTTAGCCTTCTGCCATTCATACGCTTGCGGAGGACATTTTGGAGTAAAAAGGACAGCTCAGAAAGTTATGGAGAGCAGCTTCTATTGACCAACATTGTTCAAAGATGCATATACCTTCTGCAAATCCTGTGATAGATGCCAACGGTCAGGTAATCGGTCCCGTAAGGATCAATTGCCACAAACCCTTTTTCTCTTCTGTAAAATTTTTGACGTTTGGGGCATTGATTTTATGGGACCTTTCCCTCCGTCTTTTGGCTTTACTTATATATTGCTTACGGTTGATTATGTTTTTAAATGAGTGGAAGCAAAAGCCACTAGGACTAACGATGCCAAGGTTGTTGCAGATTTTGTTAAAGCTAATATTCTTTCTAGGTTTGGGATACCAAAAGCCATTGTTAGCGACAGAGGAACCCACTTCTGCAACAGGGTGATGGAAGCAATGTTCAGAAAATATCACATCACGCACAAAGCTTCTACTGCTTACCATTCTCAAACTAACAGGCAAGCGGAAGTCTCAAATCGAGAAATCAAGTTAATCCTAGAGAAAACTGTGCAACCCAATAGGAAGCATTAGAGTGTAAGATTGGAAGATGCATTGTGGGCCTATCGGACGTCTTACAAAACACCAATTGGAATGTCGCCGTACAGGCTAGTGTTTGGAAAGCCATGTCATCTTCCAGTGGAATTACATCATAAGGCATATTGGGCTATCAAAAGATGCAACATTCACTTGGATAATGCGGGAGTGTATAGGAAGTTGCAGCTTCAAGAGTTGGAAGAGATAAGGAATAAGTCATATCAAAATGCAGTGACATATAAGGAGGGGACGAAAGCTTTTTATGATAAGATGATTTCGAGGAAAAGCTTCTCGGTGGGCCAAAAAGTGTTACTATATCATTCCAAACTCAAACTCTTTCGTGGTAAGTTATGTTCCTATTGCGTTGATCCATTTATTATCACTCATGTCTTTCCTTTTGGTGCAGTGGAGATACGGAGCCTCAAAACTGACAAGACATTCCGAGTGAATGACCATCGCTTGAAGCCATATTATGAGGGCTTCCAAATGGAGGATTTGGAGGTGTTGATGCTGGAGTGATGTGACTGGTGTCACTTAAAGCACGTAATTAGATGTCGAGCCAACGACGTTAAACAAAGACGCTGCTTGGGAGGCAACCCAAGGAAAGTTAATTTCTGTCTTTTAGATTTTTCGCATTTGCTATTTTTGTTAACTACTCGATTTCTTGCATTTGATTTTACATTGCAGACAATGCAAGTTTTAAGTGTGGGGGTGGGGTACAATAGTTTTAATATATGTTTTTTAGCTTAATTGTAGCTTATGTGACTTCTTAGGCAGTTTTCAAAATTAAACGAACAAAATCAAAAATTTTCTTGTTTTCTATTGCTTTTAAGATTATTTAGTTATAATTAGAGTGCGAATTGATTAGTAAAATCCATAGCAAAATTTCGCATATACTTTTGCTCTTGTGGTTTGTTAATGTGTATTATCTTTAAAAGAATTGTGACTAATTGTAGACAAAGTCGGTGAAATTTTGAGCCTTATTTGACTGACACATCTATATTATTCTCATTGCCTTTTGATAATGTGTGACCTTCATGAAATATACATCCCGATTTTGCATTGAATGTTCATTCGAGACCACATTTTTATCATATGCATTAACATGAACATGATTAGGCATTATTTGTTTTTCATAAACTACATTAACCAAATGACCGATCCTATTGACATGATTTTTCCCTTGATAAACCCCTTTAATCTTTAGCCTTCCTTTTTGTATCAACCATATTACATGCTTTATACTTAACCAAATGTCCTACCCAAGCCATAAAGCTAGTGGAACATTGTGATTGGTGAGTTTGTGGATGTACAAAAGTTTAAGTGTGGGGGTGTACATATTTGTGGGTTGGTTAATGTTGGGATGTTTTGTTATGTCTTATCATCGAAATTCCTATATTGATGTAGTTTATTTTAATTTTTATAAGGAAAAGGAAGAAAGGAAGAAAGAAAAAAAGAAAAGAAATTGAAAAGAAAGAAAGAAAAAATAAAAAATATTGTTTAAAATAAATGTATCAAGGAGGAATTGCATATATGTTGAAAAGTTGTTTATAGTTAATGCATCTTCTTAGAGTTGTAATGAATGTGTTATTTGAATAGGTTGAATATGAGGTAGATGTTGGCTTAGAAGTTTCACTCTTATGATTTCAATGTATTGTTGGCATAAAGTGTATTAGTGATTCCTTCATATTGATATATGTTTCATGTGGTTTGAATGTTAAAGTTGAATGAGGTTGTGAAATATAAATGTTTCATTCATCATAGCTGACAGTACCCAGTTTGTGATTGATTGTTACTTTTGTTTTACTAGCTTTGATGGCTTGCATGCTACTTGACCTAAACACATCTCACCTTACCTTTACCCACATTATAACTTTAAAAAGTCCTTTTATTCATAATTATGCATGTGACTTTTAGTGGTGGAGAAATGAAATGATATGCAAAGTTATGAACTATTGTGATCATGAATTGTGTCTGAGAGTAGCCATAAAAATATCTTGTTTAAACACCTTTTGTCCAAGTCTACCTTTAGATTACTCAATTTTTAAGGATAATGAATATTGATAGATCATGAGTAGAAGCTTTGAATGTTGAGTTTTTGCTTAGGTTTTGAAAGTCATTCACCTTTACTTATGGTTATCTATTCTTAAGAAATGTGGAAAATGAGTTAAAGTTTTGGTTTGTAATTTTGATTTTGACGATTTGCCTGAGGACGGTCAAAGGTTAAGTGTGGGGGTATTTTGATAGGATTGAATTATCTTATATTTTCTTATGTATTTTTATATGATTTCAATCCTATTTTCAAGATAAAATGCTTAATTTATATTGGCTACTAGGTTAGACATGTTGATATATATTTGAGACCAAAAAGACAAAATATTCTAAAGCGAATTGGAGCACAAATGTTTAACAAGGAAAAGGTGGAAGCATGTTCAACAAAACGGTAGCAAGTATAAAGAAAACGCAGCATATGCTAACACATGCGTTAGGCGTTTAACGTTGCGTGGAGCTCAGTAGAGAAAGTTTTAATGATGAAGCGATGTTTATTTGTCAAATCAAGGGGAACAATTTGGCATAGTGAAGGGGGACGTGAAGGCAGGCGTGAAGAGGAGCGGGCATAGAGGGCTGGGTTTGCGACTTGGCTTGGTGGCTGCGAGAAGGGAGCAGTGTGGTAGAGGCGTGAGAGAGGGCTGGCGTGGATCGAAAACCATTCACATTTATTTGTCCCATCGTGAACAATGAACAGTGAACAAAGGAGAGAGCATATGGAGAAGGTGACTCTTGGTTGGAGCATGAAAATAGAGATGAAAGGCTAGCTTTCCAACGCCAGTTTAACGAGAATATCGACGCTAAGTCACTATTAAGCTATTTCTATCATTTTAAAGTTGTAATTTCTTTTCGAATTGTTGTGTTGTTGGTGTTGATTTGATTGGTTTTGGGATGAATGATCTTAATATGCTATTTTGATTGTTTTATTTCGAACATATTGCTAAAACATTGAATGCAATCCGTAATCATTACTTTTTGATGTTTGTGAGTAGTATCTAATGATCGTTAATCGTTAGGAACAACATAACTTAGGTTAGATAACCTAAACGTGTGAAGTTACTGCCTATATTGATCGTTTTCTAATTCATAATGCGACTGCCAAATTAAATCTAGAGATCGTATCCTAGGTTATTCGGTAGTTAGGTTTAATTAATGATCGTATCTTGATTAAAGGGGCGGTTGGTTTGTATGGGGGAATAGTAATAGAAATGAGAATGAATATAGTGAGAAATGAGAATGAATATTATCATTATAATTGTGATGGTTGGTTAAGAGGAAGGAATGATTACCATTACCATTGATAATGGTTGGTTTGTAAAAAATAATGTAATCAATTAATTACAATGTATTAATTAATTAAAATATTGTAATTAATTAATTAGAGTATTTAATTAATGAATAAATTATATTTTTAATTAATTATATTGTAACTAATTAATTATAATGAAATTAATTATAACATTTTAATTAATTAAATTTTAATTAATTAATTATAATATTTTAATTAATTAAATTGAAATTAATTAACTATAATATTTTAATTAATTAATTAATAACAATATTTTAATTAAGTAATTAATAACAATATGTTAATTAATGATTTAGTTATATTTTAATTAATAATAATATTTTAATTGATAATAATGTACTTAATTAATTAATATTAATAATTTAATTAATTATATTTTAATTAATGAATAATTACATTTTAATTAGTTATATTTTAATAAATAATAATATTTTAATTAATTACATTATTTTAATTAATTATAGTAATGAATAATTATATTATTTTAATTAATTAATTACTATTTTAAATTAATGAATTAATTATATTTTTATTAATTCTATTGTAATTAATTATAATGTAGTTAATTAATTAATATTATTATTTTAATTAATTATATTTTAATTAATTAGTATTAAAAATATTTTTAAAAAATTAGTTTGTACTCAAGAATTAGTTTCATTCTTCTACTAAATGGAGGTACGGAGGATTCCCCCAAAGTGGGATATCAAACCATTACCCCTGTAATCATAATCAACAACCAACCACCCATTTTTCATTCCATACCTATTAACTCCTTCTCAAACCCATCAACCAAGCACTCCCTTTAACTTTTTTTCTCTGTTAACTCTGGTTAGAGTAAGATCGGGTTGATTCGCACCATACCTAATCGCCGACGCTATGTCACTTTCAAGACATCATTATGGAAATATTTAAACGATAACGTGCGAAAGATAACACCAGTGGTCGAAGAAAAGTAATAATATGAGGTTGCATTGACAACTTGAGTGAAAGTAGATCTGGTGAAGCGTAGAAATGGGCAAGTTGTACCAATAACTTCAGGTCACAAAAGAAGAATATTCAGAATTCAGATTTGTGGATTGTAAAGAACAGAAGTTGTACTTGGACTTAGCCTAGGTCGGTTGTCTCATCTTATCGTAGACTTAGTGCAGAAGAAGATCACTCTCAAGAAGTACATGGCATTAGGTTAAGGAAATGTTTAGCTTAGAATTGGTGCTCGGTCATGAATCACAGGCCGACTTTAACAATAGCCTAACTGTTTAAGCATGTTAACTTGGACTTTTCAAGCAACTTAAACATTAAAATACACCATATTCATAATGATTCAGATACTGTGTGAGAAATATGATCTCCTGCTGCCATAGTTTTATAGGGATGTTCCTGTAGAAGAGAGGAAATTTTGCAAGCTTTTGTAATAATCGACATGTAGTACAATTAGAGCTTCTTGCGTGGTCCACGCATGGAAAAAAGAGGTTGATGAGTTTAAATTTTTAGATTTTATCGGATTTGGAGTTGACAAATTCTTCCCAAACCTAATTAATTATAAGAAATTGACTAAATTAATTTAAAATTAATAGACAAAAATAAGTCTTACTTGGTCTGACTAGAGATAAGGTATACAATCCAAAATGATTTTTGGGTTCAAACTCGGTCTTAGGAGGCCTAGACTCAGTCCGGCCTTACTGTTAGTATGCATGATTGCTAATTCCCTTGTACCATACAAATGGAAATTTAAGCATAAATAAGTTACAACATAAGACGTGAAATTCATACCTTGTTTCCTTAATCTTTCATCCCCCTTTGAAAGCAATATGCAAAGAAGACAAAGTACTTGAACAAAGGAGCTCTGGGAAAAGTTACTTGAAGAATGTTACAACCAGGAAGAGATCTCTCAACCCAAAAAGAAAGGAAAAAGAAAAGATCCATAGAAAAAAAGTGCAAGTCTTTTGGATGGTAAACATGACACCAAGTTCACATCAGAAAAGTCGCACTATATTTCAGCAACCCCTTGCAGCAGACATTAAGAAGCTCCATGTAAAAGAGTGTAGTAAGGATTTCCGTTCAAAAAGACTAGGTAGAGTTCGGCCACTGGGGTGAGTTTTATGTCAGGATTCTTCATTTTCATTGCCATCTTCTTCAGCATACCAAAAAATTATTGCAAATGAAGCCGAGATATAGCTGAAGGCACAACCAAAAGAGGGAAATCTTTAGGTTCAATTATGACAGATAGCAAAATTCTTGAACTTTTTCCAGTTTCCAAAGAATGCTAACCAAAGGTTTTAGCATGTCATAGAGAAGTATGTAACAAGAAAGAGAATAGGGATGTTTGATCAATTATAAATGCCTACGATCAAGAACTAGAAAGTTAATAAATTTCATGGTTGGATAACATATTTATACCTCTTTCAAACCTTTGCTTACTTGCCAAGTAGAAGTGCATTGCCAAGATTCACTTCAATCCATTTCTGGTAATATTCATCAGTACTATCACGCCTGAACAGGTCTTATTCATCACCACCATAGCACCACCACCTCCAAATCTTCTGCCACCACCTCGACTACCAACTCCACTATCTACCAGTGTCTGCAGTGTACATCTTTCATCTTCATCATCTTTCTTTACCACTCTTTCTCCCAAACCAGAACTTGAAAATAGTTTTTGGATTGTTGAACTACGTTATTGTTCATTTTCTTGATCACCACCGTGTTTCTTTGGTTCCAGTTTGTTGCTGTTAGGTGGTACTAATGGTCTACTCTTCTTGGTATTCTGGAGGCTGTTTCCTTGCAAAGCCTGGATGGTGATTTTCTTGGTTGCCTCATGAAAAGAACGTTAGAGAATGCAAGGATCCTGTTGAAGAGATTTGTTATGTCGTCTAGATAGTTTGAAGCGGCTCATGTGAGGAGTCATTAGAGTGAGGAAGCCACGAGTTTAAGATAGGGGTCGAAGAGCTCCATAGAGCATGCTTATGGGAACAACTTAATAAAGATCATCCCACACAATGCATCTATAAGCCTGGATATTACAATTCAAGATAAAGCTTCAAAATGTGTTTATGAAGCACAAGGTCAAAGAACATTGTAAAACCTCAAAAGTTGAGAAATCCAAGTGCTAAGTGTGTACTAGAAGTAACAGGGAAGTCTAATGAAACAAACAAGCAGATGAAATCTAAGCATTCAAATACTCCATGGGTTTTTTTCATTGCAAAGAGGTGTCCATATCAAGTCAGGCAGCCTCTAGAGATACTGATCATAGGCCATCAGTAGGACCAACAGTTCTAGAGTATTATTTACCAAATATAGCTTAAGAAATGGACGGCCGTCATGTCTTGCTAGAAAGGAAACAAGCAAAAGATACATTACTGTCCATCTCATATGCCAACCCATGTTGCCCCCTTCTTCGAGACTGTTCGATGTAGAAGCCAAACTGATGGTGCTTTTGTATGTGTGTGTTATGTGGCACTAAACGAGACAATCGCAAGTGTTGCTATAGACTGCAAACCTAGTATGGAATTGAAGGTGATTGCTTTAGATGGTCTGATCAAAGATGATATTAAAGTATAGGCTTAGAGCTTTTCCTTTCATGTTAATTTTTTCATGAGCACTTTATTCTTCAATGAGAACACTTCATCCTCGGAAGTTTTGTATAGCCTACCATTTTGCACTTGGAAAGCAGTAAACTTGCATGCTTGCATAGATACTTTCTCCCCAGTCAATAACTTAACTATGAAACATTTTTTTGTTTCAGTCAACATGATCTTCTAAGGTCAGGAAATCATTATGAACAGAAGGATGGAAAAGCAAAATGTAACCAAGCCAATGCTGATAGAGTAATGCTTTATAACACAAACTCAGATGTTATTTCTTACCATCATTTTACTAATGAGGCCTATTATTGATTGATGCAAGGAGTAGCATCATGTATCACTTTAATGACTTCTTAGTACTTTCAGAAAATAATGTTAATAAATGATGGAAATCCCTGTGGTCATTAAAAACAAAAGACGAGGTTGTGTAGGACATGCATTCAGAAAGAACAAAACATTTTCGTGTTTAGGAGACCATCAAAATTTCAGGTATTTGTTATGTCTCAATACAAGTGGTTTCATAACAGTTCTTTTCTTTGAGTGAACCCCCGGCTCTAGTTGCACTGAGAAGTCAGCCCCTTATCAAATCATATGGTCATGAACTCTTTAAAACTTGTAATGAATGATGTATTCTTAAGAATGTGTTCTTTCAAATTAACATATACCTCTCTTCTTCAATAACATTCAGATTAATGTTTATGCAATTTGTCTATGAGATTGTATAGGCTCATTTGACAGAATGAATACATGTCTTCATAAAATAATGATGATCATGTGAGATCAAGGCTAAAGATCAGCAGTTGGAGAAACCCAACCTGCAGCAATCTAATTAATAGTTTTCTATATTCCATCAAAACCTAGGCACATAATCGATTGAGATGACATGAAGAGATAGTAAATCATCCCCAAGGAAGGCTACAAAATGCATCTCTTTCTTTGCTATACCTGAATCACATAAACAGTCTCCAGAGAAGGGCAGTTTTCTTTTCCATACGCTGAATGTGGAAATTCCACTTGAAACTCATTCATTTCAACAATTTTCAATTTGATTTGGTTGAGACAAAGAACAAGATTACAATAATCACCTATATAGTGTTTTGCATTTTGCCATTTATATCTAACTACCAACCACTACATCTAACAATAGCACGTATGCATATACACATGTATGCATATACACAGGTCAAATGCTTACTACTTCATCTTCTAAATCGAGATCCTTTATTTGACCTACCGCGGCCAATATTCCTTTTATCCCAGACAGAAGCCCAGAAGAACAGGGACATCCAAAAAAGAACAGCCAAGAAGATTTGAACGCGATCCTGAAGCCTGGACATCGATACAACAACACCTGCACCGGGATAAAATTCATAAGAGAACAGCCATATTCCTATATGCATCGCCTATACAAGTAAAAAAAAATAGGCTCTTCTAATGCAAATAGGCCAAAGTTCAAATCTTTAGTTATCTTCCTCTCGAAAACTCAGAAAGACTGAATTTAAACAATCATACAAATCCTAAATAAATATAACTATTCCCCACATTAAAACAATCAAACTAATCCATATATGTCCATGAAATAATTAGAAAAACTAATTCTAACAAAATAGGCTGTACAACAAGTACCAAATTTGACACTAGTCCAACCAAACTGTATCTTTTGAACTTCAAATTTAAGAAAGCAATCCAAATACTAATACAGCACCACTCTACCAAACAACTGACCGTTTAAAACTATCTCAACCGCCGAGAGAAGACAAACTTTGGTCTTAATTTCGTTTAAACAAATATTTTTAACAACTTGAATTCGTATTAAAAACCCAAATAAAACGAGTTTAAAAGCTAAAATATCGATAAAGATCGAACCTTTGAGCCGATTAGAGCCATTTTCAGGAGGTGGGTCGGTTTGTGGTGGCGGTTGAGGGGACAAGGCCTGAGAAGGGAGGAGCAACCGCCGCCGATGTGGCGAACTGGGATTCGCTCCAGAAGGTGGTAGAAACGGACGGGTTTGATTAATCCGAAAAGATAAAGAAGATACTTTGGAGCTGATTACTGGAGATATTGAGCTCAAAATAGAGGGAATAGCCATTAGAGCAAAGATGGAGTTTGTCACTCGGTTGCATGTGTTCTTTTCTTTGGGAAATTAAAGTAATAAATAGACATGTAAATATTCTTTCCAAAAAAAAATTATAGACATGCATGAGGGCATTTGGTTTGAGCGCAGGGTTAGGTATAGATACGGGTATAATAGTATAAGGGAATAAGAATGGGTATAAAAATAAAAAAAAATAATGTTTGGTTTGTAACTTGAATTTCTATATTAATACCAATAATATTGTTTGGTTTGTTGCATTACTAGGAATGAAAGATAATATAATATCATTTTTTCATATCATATTTAAAATAGAATATAAAGCATAAAACAACATCAAAATATGAGTGCTTATTGAAATTAATGTTCTACATTGAAATTAAAAGTAGTTATTACGTTAACGAATATGAGTGCTCACACAATGAGCAATAATATTATAAACATGGATTTATTGTAAAACAATAAAAAGAAAATTCATTTTATAATCATGTACAATTTCACGTTATGATGATTATACCCTTAGAAATCAAATTGCTTTAAACATAAACACC
>JAOSBP010000004.1:22011879-22031370 GCA_027563825.1 Erythroxylum mucronatum | reverse complement strand
CTACAAGGTACTAAAGATTACATGCTCACTTACAGGATGTCTGATCACCTTGAGGTGATAGGTTATTCTGATTCTGAATATGGTGGTTGCCCTAATGATTACAAATCCACATTAGGATATATCTTTATGCTTGTTGGACGAGCTGTATCTTGGAAAAGTGTTAAACAAACACTTATAGCAACTTCAACTATGGAAGCAGAGTATGTGGCTTGTTACGAAGCTACTTGACAGGTAATGTGGTTGAGGAATTTCATTTCTGAGCATCATCTTATGGAGAGTGTTTCTAGACCTCTAACCATATATTGTGATAACTCTACTGTGGTGGGCTTCTCTCAAATATGCAAGAACTCCAAGCGTTCGAAGCATTTTGATACAAAGTATATGTTTGTAAAGTTATAAAGTTTCAGACTCGTATAGAGCATATACCCACCGATCTTATAGTAGTAGATCCTCTAACCAAAGGCTTGACTGTTAAGGCTTTTGTGAGTCATGTAAACCGTATGGGCCTATTTAGATTTTTTCATAACTTGGATTAGTGGGAGTCTGTCTTTTATGTTAATTTTTGATAGCAATATTGTATTTGATTATATTGTTATTCAATCTAAAGACTTTTGCTTATAATTGTTGCTATTGTTGTTATTTCCATATATGTTATTAATATACTGCGCAGATACGTTTAAATGTTTGTATATATATATATGACATGTTGTTGGAGACATTTTGTACCCAGTCTCATCTTGTTGTTTAGAGATATTTTGTTAAATCTCAGTTGGCATCTTGGGTGGATGCTTAGGCCATTTTGTTTGGAATTACATAAACGGATTACCATTTTGTGTGCATTTCCTTATTATATATTTTTTTAGGTCATCCAGGTATGAGTATCTTGCATATATGTTATCAGTACTCCTATTGGGCCTGATTTCTATACTGTTGAGGTACTTGAAACCTCATTTTGGACTTATGATTGAGAGATTGTTGGCTTTACTTTGACATCCTACTGTGGCCACATATTGTTATATTAATCTGAGGGTTTGTTTTTATTGTTCATTGATGTTAGTTATGCTGTCCAAGTGGGAGAATGATAGAATTTTGTCATTATTTTGTGGACTAGCATAATAAACATAACTTTGTACAAACTCTGATTAATTTGATGTCAAGATAATTGGGATTGTTAATTATCTCCTTAACCTGTCATTGGGCCTGTGTTCATAGGCTTGCTATGATAGGTAGGCTTGCCTATATTTTGCAGTGCATAGGAGGCCCTACTGCTAGCCGACTTTAAATACAGTCGCCCCCTTGAGAACTACGTGTGTTTTTGCTAGTTAGGGTTTGGAATAGCAATAGTCAATCCTCTGCGTCTCTCTCATGTCACTTCACAGAAAACAATAATGGATTCATTTGTTCCACAATTTCCAAGTCTTTGTCTATACAATTATTGAATCTAGTATGTTGCAATTTTAGGGTTAATTAATTGTGTTGATTAGTTATGAAATTAATCTGTAATTTTTAAATTTCCTTCATGATTATCTTTTTTTGATATTCTATCAGTCAAAAAAGTGACAACTTTTGATAGAAAATAGACGTACATATTGACTTAAAAGATAAATAACTACAAGTTTCAAGAATCATGTTATTCTCATAAATTCAAGTGCGCATCTACAATAAATCTAAGTATTCTTAATGATTTGACATAGCTGTTTATATGATTAATAATTGTTTTCACCATATCAAATTTTAAACTGTATCAAATAGTATCAGAGCCTAACGTTAGATCATTAAGAAATTTTTAATTATTTGTCTTCCATTTTTAGGAATATTTTTTAACAACTTTATTTAGTTTTATATACATCTGTGCTTTAGCAGTAAAACCATTATTGGAACCTTTATTTCTTTGCTTTACAGCGTAAAGACTATTTTATAAACAAATGGAATATTTGATCAAATGATACATTTAACTATTTCTACAAATTTTATATTCGGTTCATGTATGATAGTTCAGTATATGCGATTTTGACATAAATCAATTACATATACATTTAGTTTATATTTTTGTATGAAAATGCAGTTCGGTTAACTAAAGTTGATATAATTAATGTTCAAATATTGGTATACTTGATCTTTTATTAATATTGTGAAATAAATTGATTAAAATAACATGTTGCTAAAGTAGCCTCTCTCGTGTAGATTAATTTATTTTATAATATTAAGATGGTTATGTTTATGTAATTTATGAGGGTATTAACCAACCTAAAGGAAGGTCAATATTTTGGCTAAAATACATGTACATATATAGTGATAAATATGTGACAATTATTAAGTTAGCCATGTGAATAATTAATCAGTCCAAAAAAAGGTTAATTGTTTGATAGTTTGTTATTGTCATTATTTGATTACTACACTAAGAGTACGACTTGCAAATTAATATTTATGTCTAATGACTAAATATTAAAGTTGTGCTAGGTATCTGGTGATGAGCTTTACTATTATTTGATTTTATATGATTATGTGGAATTTATGTGAGCTTATTTGTTATTTGTTTTGTTTTCTGTTTAATTGCTACTTTTGCTTCTACTATTACTGCCAACATCAATTCCATTCCCATACTTAATGACACAATCTTTAAGGCATGGAAAATGATCGTTATAATTGTTCTCAGTATCATAGATATAGACCTTGCATTAAGGATTGAACGACCTATCAATCTTATGACCGCTAGTTCCTCTAATGATAAGAGGGACATGGAAAGGTGGGAATGTTAAAATCACATGAGTCTTATGATCGTAAACTGTACTATTCCGGAAACCTTTAGGGGCACTATATACGAAGGGTTAACTGCTAAAAATTACATTGAGCAAATTGAAAAGAGGTTTGCCAAAAGCAAAAAGGTTGAAACAAGTACGATTTTGGAAAATCTAATTTCAATAAGGTATAAGGGAAAAGGAAACATAAGGGAGTACATCTTGGAGTTATCTCATCTTGCTTTGAAACTAAAGGCACTAAATATAGAGCTGTCTGAGGACTTGCTTGTGCACTTAGTTTTGATATCTCTTCCTGCATAATTCAGTCAATTTAAGGTTAGCTACAACTGTCAAAAGGAGACTTGGACTCTAAATGAGCTCATTTATCATTGTGTGTAAGAAGAGGAAAGTCTAAAGCAAGAGAAGACAAAGAGTGTTCATTTGGCAACTACCTCAAAGGACAAGAACTTGAAAAGAAAGAAGGATAAGGAAGCTACAGGTGCCACACCAAAAAAGAAAAAATAAAAGCAATATAATGAGGTTATTACTTGTTATTTCTATAAAATCAATGGACAAAAAAAAAGAATTGTACCACATATCACGCATGGCATGGAAAGAAAGGTACATTTCTTGCTTTAGTTTGTTCTAAGGTTAATTTAAATTTGGTACCTATACACTTTTGGTGGCTAGATTCTGGTGCCACTACTCACATAAGTGTGCCTATGTAGGGTTGCCTGAGCTATCAAAAGTTAGTTAATGGTGAAAGATACATCTATGTGGGCGATGGTAAAGTGGTAGAAGTTGAGGTTATTGGAACTTTTAGGTTATTATTAAAGACTCGTTATTATTTGGATTTGAATGAGACTTATGTTGTACTGTCATTTAGATGAAATTTAATTTCTATTTCTGCATTGGACAAATTTGGTTACTCTTGTTCATTTAGAAATGGTCAATTTAGTATGTTTGCTCGTACTAGTTCTTTATCATATATTGATAACCTATATTTCCTTAATACAATTGCCTTATATAATGAAACTCTGCATATATGTAGAGGTACCAAGAATTAACCAATGAGAATTCTGCTTCTAATAGGATTGAATTATCTTATATTTACTTATGTATTTCCATGTGATTTAAATCCTATTTTCAAGATAAAATGCTTAATTTGTGTTCAATTTGTGTTGACTACTAGGTTGGATATGTTGATATATATTTGAGACCAAAAAGACAAAATATTCTAAAGCAAATTGGAGCCCAAATGTTTAATAAGGAAAAGGTGGAAGCATGTTCAACAAAACAGCAGCAAGTATAAAGAAAACGCAGCATGCGCTACGTGTGAAACGTATAACGCTACGTTAAACACAGTGTCCCAGGAGCTAAGCAGAGAAGGTTTTAATGATGCAGCAATATTTATTTGTCCCATCAAGGGGAATAGTGCGGCGTAGTGAAGGGCAACGTGAAGGCAGGGGTGAAGAGGCGTGGGCGTAGAGGGTTGGGTCTACGGCTTGGAGAAGAGCGACTTGGCTTAGTGGTTGCGAGAAGGAAGCAGTGCGGTAGAGGCGTGAGAGAGGGCTGGCGTGGACCAAAAACCATTCACATTTTTTTGTCCCATCGTGAACAATGAACAAAGGAGAAGGCATATGGAGAAGGTGACTCTTGGTTGGAGGATGAAAATAGAGATGAAAGGCTAGTTTTTTTACGCCGGTTTAACAGAAATATCAATGCCAAGTCATGGTTGGGCTATTTCTATCATTCTAAAGTTGTAATTTCTTTTTGGATTGTTGTGTTGTTGGTGTTGATTTGATTGGTTTTGGGATGACTGATCTTAATATGTTATTTTGATTGTTTTATTTCGAACCTATTACTAAAATGTATCCTAATATGTATCCTAGGATCTTAATATGTATCCTAGGTTATTCGGTAGTTAGGTTAAATTAATGATTGTATCTTGATTAAATACAACCTAAGGAAAAACTGAGATTTATAAAGCATTCTATTAGTCTCAGATCAATAGTCCGAAAAGAGTTCTAAAAGCATTAGATTGAAGGAATATGGTTGATCGTGTTTAGGCCGGGATTGACGCTAGAACCGGACCTTACTTATTTTCGACACTTTTCAATATTTTTGATTATTTGTTTTAATTTGTTTTCGATAGTATACTTTTACTTTAATTTCTAAATTGTTTAAAATCCAAAAACCCCCCATATATTTTCCTTGCACCAATTAATTTTGTTACAAAATTAATCAAACATTCCTTGTGGATTTGATCCCGACTCACCATAACTACAAATTTTAGTGTGCAGAGCCAGGTAAATTTTGCAGTGCACTCAACACGCGCTGTCACTCTTAAGCACAATTTTCCAATCCATTAGTACAGCAAGATGGAGTATGGTTCAAAGATGACAAGGTGTACTTGAGTCCTACTTTAACCTTAATTTAACAAATAATTGAAGACTATCACTCAACACCCATTGGAGGACATTTTGGGTTTCATAAGACATTATCTCGTATCAATGGTAGCTTCTTGTGGCCTAACATATGTTAAGCAATACATAAGTTTTTACAACAATGCAATATCTGTCAATGGTATAAAGTTGATTGTTTGAAACTAGATGGGTTACTTCAACCACTACCAATCCCTGCTCGTATATGGACAAATGTGTCAATGGACTTTATCGAAGGATTACCGCCATCAAACAGACATATTGTTATTATGGTAATTGTTGATCGCTTAACAAAGTATGCTTATTTTGTACCTTTAAGGCATCCATTTATTGCAATCACTGTTGCTAAGGAATTCATAGCTAATGTGATTTGTCTCCATAGAATTCCAAGCTCTATTGTCAGTGACTGCAATACGATATTTATCAGTTCCTTTTGGCAAACATTGTTTCAATTATAAGGAACTAAGCTTTGTATGAGTTCTAGCTACCACCCTCAAACTGACGGACAAATCGAGGTGGTGAATCACACTTTAGAGCAATACTTAAGATGCTTTATAGGTGACCAGCCACAAAAGTGATTCAAATGGATTCCTTAGGGGGAGTTTAGCTATAATACATCGACCCATTCCTCCAAAAAATTGACTCCTTTTGAGGCGGTATATTGTATTCCACCACCGAGTTTGCTAACTTATATTCCAGGCACTTGTCATGTCCAAACAGTTGATGAGTACTTACGAGATCATGATTCCATTTTATGCTAGTTACATCATAATCTATCACTAGCTCGTAATAGAATGAAGTGTTAAGCTGATCAAAAACGACGAGATGTGTCTTTTGCAGTAGGAGACTATGTTTATCTTAAGCTCCAATCGTATCGGTAGAATTCTGTGGCATTTTACGCATCAATGAAGCTTGCTCTCCATGTTATTTTAGTCCTTATCAGATTATTCAACAGGTAGGATCAGTGGCATACAAATTAGCTTTACCCTTGATTCTCAAATTCATAACATATTTCATGTTATCCTTTTACGGAAGCATTTGGGATCGCACGACCCTCCAATTACTACTGTCCTTCCCCTAGTTACGGATGGTTTTATAATCCTTCCACAACCTGAAGCCATGCTTGATCGTCAATTCATACACAAGGGTAAATATCATCCGAACTTTGAAGTCTTAATTAAATAGAAGGGGGCTTTAATTGAAGATTCTACTTGGGAAAATGAGTGGTGATTATGCAAGTCATACCCAGATTTCATCCTTGCAAACAAGGATTCTTAAGGGGGAGGATTGTTACATGTCCCACGTTGGCACAACTTCTTAATAGTTAGTTAATTGTCTTTTCATTCAATAAGGCTACTAAAGGCCAGCAATTAGTGATAAACTAGTAGTAGATTATTGTTTCCTATTTTTAGTGAGTTATTGTTTCCTATTTTCAGTAGAGTTGTTATGCTTTGTAAGGGTATTTAATAGCCTAAAACGTTCTTAATAAGAGACAGGCATTAAAAAACCCCAAAACATCTCATAGTCTTTCCTTCTCTATTCTCTTCCTCATCTTTACTGAATTCCCTTTTATCACATCGTCTTCGTGAGATCGACTTGTATTTGTCGATATTAACTACAATTACGTCGTGCACTTGTAGTACTAGCTACAATTTTGGCCATAATTAAGTCACGGTTAGTTTTCTAACATAAAGCTCATAGAGCCTCGGCCAAAATGAGTAGAAAGGTATAATTTTGTCCCCAGACTCAAAAAATGGGGAAAAATAGGGTTCTAGCAAGCAAAAGTTGAATAGACAAGTTATTTTTGCCGTCATGCAAAGCCTAAAGTGAATTCCAGTGATTAAATTCCAATTGGTAGATCTCGTGAACCAATAAACAGCAACTGAAGAACTTTAAGAACCATAGATATAAGAATTTACCTAACGCTTTCTTCTGTGCAAAACCAGAAAACTTAGCGTTCTACTCAAGTCAGTAGGCTTAAGTTTTGTTGGTGCCTGAAAGATCAAAACCATTCTCTTTAATCTACATAATGATTAGCAGTGTATCACTACTCATCTGAGATCAATTAGTGAATCAATGAAACCTTTGGACCTCTAACAGGAACATCAAATGACACTTCATTAACTATTAGTTTTATTTGATTGGAGGAAAAACGTTAAATGCAAAAAAAGTTGGTAGCAAATGTTATCAAACCATTACAGTTCTTGGACGTTTGCAATTACCCCTCTTCTTTATGGAAACTGCCAGCATTTTACACGCATTCGCTGTTTCTAACCTTAACGTATAACTAGAGCTTGATGTCTAACTGAATTGTCATACAACGTTGTACTGATCTTAATTATCCCCAACCAATAACCCACATTTCCAGCACAAGAACCTACAGAGCATTTATCAGGCTGTATTTTTTATTGTTAAGATATGACAACAAAAGATGACCACTGATGCTCTTTTACTGGTCACTCACAATGTATAAACTAACCTCGTCAGCTGGTATGAATTTAATTGCTTGCATTTAGCGTTGGTGCCTCCCTGGAAAACTACATTTCCTTTTGCCTTTTTCTAGGATGTGATATTAGAAAATAAGACCAGATAACCCCAAGGCGCAGGTGAGTTAGTAAGGGGCTCTCCTGGCTTAAGTGAGGTCGTAGGTTCGAACCTCCCTCATGTATGCAGCCGTTTAAAACTTGGGACCAGAGCTTTGCCTCCCGCAAGGGACCTATCCGGCTCGAGCGGGGATTAGTCTGGGTGTGGATGGCTTAAAGGCACCTTCCCATAGTTAGGACCCGCCTAGAACACCTGGTGGGCAACCAAAAAAAAAGAAAATAAGACCAGATTATTCCCACTCGCATTTATAGACTCTATTTGCCTACGTGAATCATGAGAATAATCATCAGCAGCATCTATGGAGTCCGTCCTTTCTGTTTTTCATGATGTCCCAAAGTTTTCCATGTTCAAGTAATACCTTTTTGTTACATGCTTGTTAGACAATATAGCTTTGTTGCACCAGTATATTGTATAATCCAAGTATAACTACAAAAAAATTTAATTAGTATATATGACAATAAATCAAATCATAGATAATACAGAATCATGCAACAATTTTAATTTTAGTTGGTTATTATTATTATTATTGGAGAATTAATTCTAAAAATTTTCTACCTACCTTATGAACGCCAAGAAAATGAGTATCTATTTCCTGAATGGTATGGTGTCATCTGAAAACAAGGAAGAGTCCAAGAGATGCAAAAAGGCAGACCCCAAAGGCCATACAGAGCATATCCAACCTCCCTTCTCTTGTCACCATCCTCTCCTTCCTTTCTCTCTTCTTCTCCACAAACTCCTCAAACCTTCTCCTTGCTCCCTCTTCTCTGATCCACTTTCTTCTCTTTCTGGTCTCCAGTGCTCTCTTCAAAATTACCAAACTGTCCTTTCCATCCAAGTACATCCCCTCCGCGTCCTCCACCTGCAAACTAACTTCCCTCACCTCCATACCTCCTCCCTCCCCCCCTCCCCCCATGTTACCACTATCCCACAGTTCACAACTTCACGTGGTGTTCCTCTCTCCCCTCCCACGATAGCAGCAAATCGCGCGTGCACCTCACCGCTCAACCAATGCCTCTGCACTATCACTGGTTTGTGACTCGAGAGATTCACCGCCCGTCTCCCTGACGGGTCTATCAGAATCCAACTCAACGTCAACTTTTCTGCTAGCTCCTGGCACGAATCTTCCGTCTTCGGATGCGGCATCGGCGTCGGACACGTGTCCTTAGGCTCAAGCATGTCGATTCTAAATGGTAAGCATCGAAACCACGTCAATACCGTCTCGGTCTTAACTACCTTTGTGAAAATGAGCTTGTCGCGGTAGTGAATATCGACGGTGGAAATCAGCTTCGATGGACGGCTATTATTATCAACCACTGATGTGGAGGTTTGGAAGACGTCGATCAGAGGGAACGCGTCGGAGAAAAAAGAGCGAGGACCGTCGGGGAAAGTGGAGATGACATGGCACAAACGTGGATTGTCTGTTGAGGGCCACGTGGCACGACATATGTTCGCCCACAGTTCTTCTCGGGAGGACATTGAGTTTAGCTCCCTGGAGGCGCATGCTGTGAAGGAAAGGGTGGCGCCGTCGAGACGTGTTAAGATGTTTGTCCAGATAATGTCCGGGTGGATGGTAGAGGACGATGGTGGATGTTGTTCAGACATGGATTTGGCTATGGCTTTTCCACGTTGGATGAGTTAATCCTAAGTTGTGAGAGGTGCCGAGTTTATATCGGACTTGAGTCACTTAAGGGGGGAGATTGAGATCTTACAAAAATGCCCCCGAAGTATCAAGGGAATTGTCATTTTAACGTGAATTACAAAAATATCCAGAGTCAAAAACCAACCACTTAAGTAGTGACCCCATGCAGCATGCAGGTGCAGGGCCTGCTTTCGGATGGGTTATTCGGTTTAACTTCAATTTTCCGAATATACGTTTTTCATTGAAAAGAATTTTGTAGATTTGTTTAATTAGTGTTTTGTACATGGCAATCCTAATGAATATTGTTTATCAAGTTTGAAATGATGATAACATATCACCTAAAAATAACATTACTTTTATCTTAATGCCTCAATGTAATGTATGTAGTTTCTCGCTCTCACTCACTGTAGGAGAGGGGACTCTTCAAGTGTGTGACTGTGACACCAGCAATGATATCGAGATGCCTTGAAATCGGATTCAAAAGTCGAAGGTGATGATATCAATTTTAGGAGAACCGGCACCGTCGGATGTTAGTTTGATAACTTTGTTCTGAATAAAGAAAAACAAAAATGATTAAAGAAAAGAGATACAAGATAACAACTGGATACACTTACTTTGAGTTACATATTATAAAGTCACTATCACGTAGGTCATTCAATGCTGGAACGTTGTACAATTCCCACTCTTCAATTGATTGAACTTATAAAACAGAGATTGAATAAACGACAGTGGTCCATCTGCTTCTGTTGATTACAGACATTTCTTCTTTTCTTTTCACAATAAATCTTTCTTGTTTGATTGTTCAATATAAAAATCTATTTATATATTTGCTTATATATGCAAAATACACATGAAGCATATTCTTATCTTAAAGTGTGTTATTGTGCAATGACATGATTAATTTAAATTTAATCCTTTTTTTAATTATTTACTACATAATTGGAGACTATCCAATATTTAAGGCAACTAATGAAACATATAATGTTCATTACATTTGAGTAGTTTTTATTAATAAAATTTGCAACACAATATATGCGTTATTGGAGTAATGTCATCATTGATGTTAGCATGAGCATCCGTCTCTATCCTCGAGTTCTCAATAATACATAGAATCGTCAAATTATTCGTACGTGCCAATGAATGCGACACTATTGGCTTCATGGAATTAGAGCAATATTGTATTTATATGAATGATAATGTGCTTATAGCTGTAATTGACCTGTGGACAGTTAAGAGTTACTGGCCAGTGGGAGCAGTCGAGGCTAAAAATAGGCTGTAAAATTTAATATGATCTCAATAAATTAATTCAAAGTTATCCTTAGTAATTGTTTAATTTTAAAATTAATGCATCTGTCTGCCTCCGGCCTGGCTTACGCGTGATGTACTAGTAATGTGCTCAAGTATGCAATGAACTTCTCATAAAATACATTAGATGGCTTTTCAGAAAAATGAAAAACAAAACTTTAGATAGATATGGAACTATTTCATAAAAGGTCAAAATGTTAATGCTTCTTAGGGAAAGAATTATTGATTTCCAGTGTATTTAATTTCTTAATTAAGGGTTACAAATAAATTAAGCAGAAGTTTGATAAGTTAATTAAGTGGGGAATTTTTTTTATTTTTTTATGGAGATTAATTAGTTTTTTAGTGTTAAATCTATCAAATTCAAATTCAATTCCAAATTCATGAGCCTCCAAGATCAGCAATTTTGAGTAGCAGAACAATAGAACAAGAGGTTGAATACAAGCATTAAGAAATTAAGTTGCAACTTATAACTTATAACCAGGGTCGGTCCTAATGTTATATAGGCCCTGGGCAAATTAAAAAAAAGACTCCTATTTTTTTCTTTCTTTATGATAATTAAGAGTGAGCCCTTATAAAGAATAAAAGAGATAAAATAGGAGCCTTTTTGTTGCTCTTTATGAAGATCAAAACTTTCGTAAAAAACAAAATAAAATAAAATAGGGCCCTATTTATCTGGCTATGCTTATAGCTAGAGAATATTGTTGAATATAGTTTAATCATCCTTTTTCAATTCCCCAAATGATTATGTCACATAAGTATTAGGAGGGACGTATGTGTAACCCCAAAGGTACGTAGTTGAGGGAAAGAACTCAACTTTGAAAAGTCACATTTGTTAGTTTAGTAATTTTTAAAAGATAGAAACATTTTTATTTTTACACATTTAAAATATTTATTATTTTTAACTTATTTTAAAATATCTTATAGTATTAAAATATAAAATTATTATTAAAAAATCTCTATTCAAATTGAAAAAACACACAATTATACAATTTCTATTACATGGATATTAACTAATCATATAATAATATTTATATGAACATAAGTCACTGATATCATAATCTAAGTGTCCCAAAGAGGGCAAGGATTTAGTATTGAGCCTATTGATTTAAGTTTATTGGCTTCTGTCATTGAGAGTAGGCTGTCCCGATAGTTAAATCCTGTTATCTTACAAAAATAGATCTCTTTATTAGATCTAATTCTATCTCTAGTGCATCCACCTCTAGCACCAATGATAGAATTGCGAACAACGATGAGGTAATATTAGAAAACTTTGAAATATTTACAGATAATTGGAAAATTTTTAAGGTGCAAAAGAATCAAATCCACCAACAATCAAAGTTTAAACTTTTTCAAAAAAATTGATTACACTATAAAAATCGAAGGACGTGATATTCCTTTGGCAAAACCCTTTGAAACCATTCACTTATTGACCCAAGGCTTAAGAAACAAACACAAAGAAAAAGGTTTTAATTACATCCAATAAGATTAGTGCAAATGGGAGTGAAGCCCCTACAAAAGAAGGATTAAACACTTTCATTCTTATGGTTTTGAGAGACATTACACATTACGCTCTACGACATCCAAGACTCCCTATTAATTTCCATAGATTTTAGTTTTTGCACTAGCCCAATATCGTTTGATATCCAAATTTGACCATCTCTCTTAGAGTCAAAAACATCTTAGATGCCTTAGTTTTGCAAATCAAAACTCATAACTACAAGATGAACACATGATCCATCCCAATAGCTTCAATTTACAAAATCTATTACAAAGCCATGAAAACTACGTTTACATCTAAATCCCTGATCCATAGTAAAAAAAGGTGAAACTCTACTCTTACAAATGGATCTAATAGAATCCAATATTGTTGTCCCAAAATCCATTAAATGGAAAGACATCAACTTACCTGAGGAATGGATACCTGAGGGTACAACAAATCCAAGTCCACAAGTGCCTTTGAATCCAAATACCAAAATTGGATTTTACTTCCAGACAACAAGGTAAAATTATCTTTTACTATAAAATTTGTGAGCTAAAGATTTGATGATAGCGTTTCAACATCAACCATTGACCTAAGAAGAGTCTCTAAGAGTCCATCTATGATAAATATCGACAATAAAGACTTGCCTAAGCAATTAACATTCATCATTCAACATTCTGTCTTCAAGTCTTTAAGGAGTAGATTACAATAAAAACATTTCATAACCTATTTACAAAAATAGTGAATGCAATCTCCTCTAACATCTCCATCCTTCTCTTTAATAACTAAAAATGTGAACTATGAGTTGTACGTCTTAGAAAATGATTTTAACGTGAAAAAAATATTTGCATGATGATTTTTACTCTTTAGAAAGCAAAGAAAAAAGATTATGATTTTTTAACAACTTAGAACAATGAAAACAAATTCAAGAAAAATATTATGAGTTTGCAACAACTATAGAGCAAATATTTTGTTCTTTGATTAGTTTGAATTGTACGCTTAGGAAAACAATATCGGATATCCTTTTAGAACCATTAACAATAATACCAAAACAAAGGTGCAGAAAACTACAATATGAGAAAAACTGTAGTAAAAGAAACCCTCCTTTCTGTGAGCTTGTATTCCTTACAAACAAAACATAGTTATAGCATTCCTTTTGAAAATCAAAAATGAAAGGGAAAAAGTGATTCCCAAAGACATTAAAAACATTATGTGCCAAAAAAATTATACCAACACTTATTTGGATTCTCTTGGAGGGACAACTATCTATAATAGAGAAAAGTTTAGAAAATTCCACTATGATCACTAAAATAGAATTGGTTAAAACTCTTATCTTTAAACCTAAGTCACCAACAACAATTTAAGCCAACTTAAGAAAAAAAATGAAGAGTTCCTCAATGTTATCCAAATATAATTGAATATTATTAACGAGAATAGAGTTTCTGATTATCCAAAGTTCTCAATATTTCAAACTTTAAACACCATTCAAACTAGGAGTCAAATTAGGGCCAAAGCTAGTAACTCCCAAGAAGTGAATATGATTGAGCAAGAGATCAATAGTGAAACAAAAAGCCTCCAACCTCCCAATTGTGAACAAACTTCATTGGTAACAAACCCCGTTGAGCAAAACCTATTACCCCTTATATAGATATATATATATAGATATAGATATAGATCAACAGCCTAATTTATTACAACAGACTAGGTGCAATGCTTCTTTTGTCTATTAATGGAATATTGATGGAACGTTTGAATACAACATTTTAAATATGCTTCAACAAATGACAATGGCAACTAACACCTATAGACCCTAATTAGGAACCTCTGACCATACAATTGCTGAGCTATTCGTAGCTTTGAATTTTTTTAGTAGCTAAAAGGTTGGTGGGATTACCACCTAACTGAATCTCAAAGATTAGAAATCCTTAAAGTTGTTAGGATGAATTAAGAAAGTGAGACCAATTTAGATGAAAATAGTGAGCCCATTTAGGATGCAGTCCTAACATTAATTTTAACAATCTCTTTACATTTTGTAGGAGACCCTTCTCATTTGAAAGATAAAAATGCCAAATTACTGTCAAACAATAGTTACAAAAGTCTCTCTAATTTCAAGTAGTACAAAGATATATTTTTTTTACTAGAGTAATGCTTAGAAAAGATTTAAATCAACCCTTTTGAAAGCAGAAATTCTTAATAGGATTACCTCCTCTATTAGGTTAAAAAAGAGAAACAAAATTAGAGAAACCCATAATGACCAAATCCCTTAAAATATATTAACCTATGGTGTGCTTATTTGTTATACCCAACATGAAGGTATAAAACTTTGCCAAGGCATGAAATTAAAAACATTAAAATAAAAAATGTTCAAAACCAAAAAGGAATTAGAATCTTTCTGCCAACAATTTGATATTTATCAAAACAGTAGCAAAAAACCTTGTAGAGAATCTAGTAAAGCCCAACATAGCAAACCTATAAATAAATTCCCATACAAAAGCATAGAAAATTCTTTAAAAAAAACCAGGCCCAATAAGAAATATGTGAACAAAACTCAAAACCTTCCTTCAATATTAAAATTTAGAAATATTACTTATAGGTGCAATAAAAAGGTCGTATAGCCAAATACAGTAAATTCAATAGGAAAATCCAACACCTAGATATAGATAAAGAAACATTAGACATGGTTTGGGTGGGCCCGCACTATTTTTATGTTTTGTCCCCTTTGGTTCAGCGAATTGAACTACAACTGTGAACCCTGTGGGTGTCTGGGGCTCGAACTCGAGATCTCAGGGTTTTGTTGGGTGCATGACCCACGCCTCACACCACTTAGGCTATAGCTCAAATGGTGTGAGGCGTGAGCCATGCACCCAACAAAACCTTGAGGTCTCGAGTTTGAGCCCCAGACACTCACAAGGTTTACAGTTGTAGTTTAACTCGCTGAACCACAGTTGTAGTTCAACTCGCTAAACCAAAGGGGACAAAACCTAAAAATGGTGCGAGCCCACCCAAACCAAGACAAAATCCAAGTCTTAATGATTTCTAATAGTGAATCCTCTGAGCAATATTTCGATGAAGATCTTAAAAACAAAGTGTTAGGATTAGAAACAGATAGCTTAATAAGTAGTGAAGAAACAATATAACAATCAAATTTAGAAAAATAAGTCAATGTGCTAACCAACGACCAAAAATTCCTTTAGGAAGTTATAAACCATATTCAAGAGCCTTAATTACAAAAAGAATATCTACAAAAACTCCATTAATCTTTTGAAAACCTTAGTCAAAGCCTACCTTCAACATCTCATAACACCTAAAAATTGACCAACATTTTAAACAAACCCAAGAAAAAATATTCAGAACCTATACTTTTCAACTTATAACAAGAAATTATAGTAATAAAACAAGAGCAAAAAAATACTCAAACAAAAAGAAGATAGTGAAACCATTAGGAATTTACTTCTACAATTCATAAGAGAAGAATGTGAGTCTAATGAAGAAATCAGTGACCCTTGAACTTAACAGTGTGGAAAAAATACATGGAGATTTTCTTTTCATTCTTAACTATATTACCTCATAAAATATTTGCTTAGGATAAACCTTAAAATTAGTGAAGACTTTAGTATATACACTATAGTATTATATGACAAAAGAGCCAATTTGAACTGCATTAAGTAAGAAATAATCCCCGCAAAATTGTTACAAAAAATCCAAGAAACATTTAAAGCTGCCAACAACTCAAAGCTTAGGATAAACCACATAACTGATTTTTATATTCAAGGTGAATTCTGTGTGAAAACTTCCTCTCTCTCTCTTTTTTTTTTTTTTTGCATACACAAGGAAAAGAAATTAAGCTACAGCAATAAAGCAACGCTCTAGGGTAAACTGCGCCATGCGCATCCCGGATGAGTAGCTCCTGGACTCCAAAAGGGGGCTTGCGAAGGATATGCAGGCTCGGCCGAAGAACGCCCGCGAGACGAGCGAGATGGTCCGCACACTAGTTGGCTTTTCGGAAAACATGCTACAGGTGGCATGACCACTTCCGTTGCAACAACTGCTGGATCCCTGTCACCAAAAATGAAACGTCGGTTAGAATAAGTAGCAGAGCAGTAATAAGATTAATAACCTCTTAGAAGATATTCATCACACGATTATCTTAGGAACTCCTTTTCATAAAACTGATTACCCCTTACATTATAAGCCACAATAATATTTCAACAAAAATCAACAACAAAATATTGTGTTTTCCTTTTATAGAAAAATAAAAAACTAGAAACGTCAACCTAATCAAAGTCTGTTCCATTTATGAAAACTAATTGAGCAACATTTTTGCACTTATTTACTATTGACACAACTTGTAGTGGATTGGCCTTGTCGCCTGTCAAGCTTTTATATTTGCTTTAATATTTGATATTTTCTCTTTTTATTAGCATATTGCATCTTTTAGTGGTTAGCTCTGCTACCTATCAGGGTGTGATATTACTTATTTACCTTAATATTTGCATTATTATCTATGTTGAGTATTACGCGGTTGGCCTTGCCGCCCATCACATATTCAATACTTACTCTTATTTGCTTGTTATGATATTCACAAAATTTTAAAAATTTTAAAAATATTTAAAAATAAGTACAACATCAACTTAGTAAACCTTCCGTTGATCACGAGGTTTAGGAAGATCTAATAATACGCAACCTTACACTTAAATGATAGAGAGGTTATATTCGATATGCCCACATAAAATATTATATATATATATATATATATTAAAATAATAAAGTAATCATGTCAACCTTATCTTTATTAATTTTTCATTAATATTAGAATATTTAAAAATAAGTGAGATTACAAAAAGAAAATCATAACTTTCCTTATTTAATATTTATCTTGATGAAACGTTTACGATTGGGAAACAATAAGGATTGTCTCAATGTGCTAAACATCTTTACTGATTTAGCTTATTTCCATGGACAAAACTTTGTCTCCGACTCTGTAAATCTTTGTTAATAAAAGATAAGATGCCTTGCGCTTGTGTGGCCATTCGAACATGAAAGTGATTGAAAGTGAACTAATAATTCCTCCCTTTGTCCGCTTATAATTCACTAGAATCCACCAAAAGTATACACTTGATAGCAACACGATCCCATATTGCAAATTAAACAAATTAGATTCCCTGAAAGATATATACCCATATCATACACTATTCACACACTCTCAAATCAATATGGGACCTTCCTCAGTTGAATTACATCAATTGTTTTATTACTATCTTTCAAAAGTAATAAAACATGAAACATAAGTTAGAAGACTCTCTCACATAAAAGATACGTTTTCCACATGGCTTAATCAATATGGTTAAAAGTGTGAAATTTAATATTTTCATTAAAATTATTTATTATTTTTAATGTATATTATTTATATCTTATTATTGGAGTTTACCTTCTAACACCTCTAAGATAATTCTTACGTATATATCTTATGCATTTTCTAGTTAAATAAAGTCAAATGTTAACTTTTAGTTTTAAGTTGCTTGGTGTTTTTTTTAAGAAAGGGAAATGATCATAAATGAAAGTGTTGACAAAACTCCAACTTAGAGTCAAACTTAAGACATCCAAAGCATATCTAACAAAAGGAAACAAGAGTTAGGTTAAAGGCACCCATAATTAAAGTCTTAAGGAAAGCATATTACATTAGAAATTATTGCCAAAAGGTTATAGTTAAGATTAGTGAGAGAGCCATACGATTTCTGAAGTGAGCATAATACATCCTTATATTGTTAATCATTTACGCTAGAAAGAGTTCCTTGTTTTTTTTATAAGATTATTAAAATCTGGTTGTTTTGCTCTCTCCATATGTCATAAACTAAGTTACACAGTGAAGTTTTGAAGAGCATATTATCTCCATCCCTCATATGATGCTTCTAACTACATTCATTGATTTCAATCCATTCCTTTGGGAGGTTAGTTACGTTGTAGGGTAGAAGCACACCATTCTCAAGTTGAAAATTGGAGCATCTATTAAGAATTGTAAATATTCTAAAAAGTCTATCCAAAATGCTTAATTTGCCTTTGATTTCTAATCATAAGATAAAAGAGGCTTTCAGATGGACATGCTTGAACCAGACAAGGATGTGCCATTTAACTTTAGTAATTGGAGTCCTCAATATATTCCTACAAGAGGCACTCGTGAAAGCATACGAAGGAGTGTCTCTCCAAGAGATTGCATCCTCTTTATTAGGATCCAGGTGAATGTTACATAACAAGTTAATAATTTGAAAGTCATGAAGTTGCTCTCTCATTCCCATTGCATAAAAATTCCTTAATTGTAGCTTTAGCAAGGACACTGGTTCAAATAAGAGAGCTCATTTAGCCTTCTTAGGAGTACAAAAGGACTCTAGTTGTCAAACCATAATGATAAGCTAGCACTATTACCCAATTTATGCAGGAATTCTAACATGATAATCTCTCTAAGTTTGAGGATATTCTTCATAGTCCAAGAAGAGTTTAATCTAGGCTTAATATTGTAAAAATGCTCATCCTATATGTGCCCATTTGAACTAGAGTGTTTCCTTGTCCTTGAACAACCTTTATAATTTATTAATCATCAGTGCTTTATAGGTGATTCTTAAAGTAGCACTTTTAACCCTTCTTCAGATTTTGGTGTACATATCCCAGACTAGTTAACCTTGTAGATTCCTTACGTAATTCTCAATTTATAGGAATCTTCTTAACAATCTATCAATGATTTTGACAATGTTCAAAGGGAAAACTAGGCAGGAAGCCCAATATACTGGTAAGTTGTTAAAGATATAACAAATTAGTTAAGCTCTACGTGAAAGTGATAAACATTTAGTGCTTCAATTGATGATCCTATTATGCATCTTCTCCACAAGTGGCTTAAAATCATTATAGGATTGATTATTGGAAGAGATAGGAACTCCCAAATATGTTAGGTGTAGCTTTAGAGGGTAAAGCAATGATGGAGGCAAACTAGAAAGCAAGGTTGTTAGCACTAGCAGATAGAAACATACCTTTCTTCCCTTTATCAATGTTCAAACCAAATAAGTTCTTAAACATGTTCATGTATGCCATTAAGGAGGTGAGGGAATTTTCATTAACTTTTGAGAAAAGGAATAGGTCATCTGCAAAAGTTAGGCTAATGATTTTAAGTGATACTTAAAGGGGTTGTCTTGCTGAAATATTCCCTTTAACAGGCTGTTTGGAAACCTTTGAATTGAATTCATTAATGAATTGGATTCAATTACATTAATGAGATTGAATTGAATTCAATTT
>JAOSBP010000004.1:21996639-22011779 GCA_027563825.1 Erythroxylum mucronatum | reverse complement strand
TTGCCTATAATTGGCAGCCGATTAGGCCCTGGTGGAAGATGCTGGTTGTCCCTTCTAAATCTCATTTTCTTTATGAATAAACCAATAAGTGGCATAAGTAATAAGAGGGGAAGCCATGGAGATGGGATGTTGAGGGCTCTCCAAGCTTCAATCAGAGATTTTCTGAGCATCCTCAAAACTGTTATGCAAAGTGGGAATCAAAAGTTTCTACTTGGATTCAGCTTGTTGTGTCTCAAATCTAATATAATTACGATATTACATGACTTTGAAATTTCTCTCACAAATACGCACGACTCTTGGAGACAAATACATAAGAACTGGTGGTTCAGGTTGGAATTGCCTTTTGCTAGGTGATAGACTAGGCAAGACTAGACAAGACCTCTTACCAACGAATCCCATGCTCCAATGTAAGCACATCAAATCTTCCTTCTTATTTTTTATTAAATCTCATCAATATATTTAGGTGATATATATATATAAAATAACACATTAGAAAATCTAATCCCCAAAGTAAGCAATATATTTGATGTACTATGACGTATCTTGTATAATTGAGGAATTCAATTATATTCCCTGCTTTACTCAAATAGTCACTTGACTTTAAGGAATTCAATTATATTCCTTGCTTTACTCAAATAGTTACTTGACTTTATTATTAGGCATCTAAATGATGGTTTTACTACTTAATCCTATTCTTAATTTTAACAACTGCAAGTGCACCATAATACTCTTAATTTATTATATTGACATTTAGTCTTCGTCTACTGTTGAAATCCTGAATTAGTTAGTCAGGTGAAATGCTTTCTGGGCTAATTTAGACATAAACTGCAAGAAATTAAATTACGGTTCTGCACAAAGGAGTTCGCTTGCTTAAACATAAAACATTATACGAATTAAAAGTGTCAATTTTTTTTGAATTTTTATCTTTTAAAATTTCTAATTGAGTATTTAAATTTTTAAAAATTAAATTACCTAACTCAAAAAATTATCTTTGTTATGAATGAAATAACATAAAAACTAAGATTTAGATATTTGGACATAAACAGCAAGAAATTAAATTACGGTTCTGCCCAAAGGAGTTCGCTTGCTTAAACATAAAACATTATACGAATTAAAAGTGTCAATTTTTTTTGAATTTTATTCGTTAATATAATTAGATTGTTTTGTGTGGTTACTTATTTTATATTAAAATAAAATGTAAAGAAGAAGATGTCATATAATCCTTTAATAATCAGCCTCTTAAGTATTTCATTAAGCACATCAATAAAATGTTAATTAAGATAATTTTTAAAATAAAATATCTAATTTTTAAAATTTTGAACATTTAATTAAAAATTTTATAAATATTAAAAACTTTGTAATTTATTTTAGAGACCCAAGGAGACAGGAGTGCATATCTCCTGAGGCTTGGCAATTGCAATGGACTTACAGGCTGTTTAGAAACCTTTGAATTGAATTCATTAATGAATTAGATTCAATTACATTAACGAGATTGAATTGAATTCAATTTACACTGTTTGGAACAAACTCAGTAATAATAGAAATGAATTCACACTGTTTGGAATAAGAATGAATATAGTGATAAATGAGAATGATTATTATTATTATTATTATAATGGTTGGTTAAGAGGAAGAAATGATTACTATTACCATTAACAGTAGTTGATTTGTAAAAAATATTGAGAAATAAAAATTTATTATATTTTAATTACTTATATTGTAATAAATCAATTACAATATATTAATTAATGAATGAATTGTATTTTAATTAATTATATTGTTGTTAATTAATTATTAATAATATTTTAATTAATAGTTTTTGGAATCTAATCAAGTGAAGCACAAGAGAGTGAGAAGTGAAGTAGTCCAAAGAATGAAAGAGCAAAAGAGCTTCAATGTAATTGAATTCCTATACTTGGAGTAGTGAATTCAATTTATAAAGAGATGGGTTTCAATTACATGCATGAATTGAATTCATTCCATTTTTATATTTCCAAAAAGCTGAATTGAATTCAATTACATACTTGAATTCAATTCAACCCTTTCCAAACGGGTTGTTAACGATTTTAAATGATACTTAAAGTAGTTTTCTTGCTAAAATATTCTCTTCAACAATTTAGTAAGAATTTCCATACTCAAAGGAAAAAAGATATAAAGAAATAGGGTCTCTTTGCCTCATTACTCTAGCCTCTTTAAATTGCTTTAAAGGAACCCCATTAACTATGACATTATATGACATAATGGATAAGCATTGGTCAATTTATTCAGCATATATTGAAGGAAATCCATAAGCTTTAAGAGTGTTAAGGATAAAAGAATAGTCCGTAGAGTCAAAGGCTTTATGGAAATCTATTTTAAGAGCACAATTCTTGCTAGCATTCATCCTATTGTAGTGGTTGAAGAGCTCTGGAGCAACTAAAATGTTATACCTAATTTGCATTCCACTCAAGAAAGCTCCTTAAGAAGCATCAATATGAGCATGAAGTATCATTTTTAATCTATTAACTATGAGCTTTGAAATAACTTTATAAATTATATTGCAACATGTAATAGTTCTAAAGTCTTTTAAGGTCTTAAGGGTATTACCTTTAAGAACAAGATAAGTGAAGGTTTTATTCAGCTCCTTTAATAATTTTCTCTCCTTAAAGAACTCTATAACAACATTTATTACTAATTTATTTGTATGAGTCCAATTTTTTTGAAAGAAGTTGGCAATCCACCCATCTGGACCAAGGGCTTTGTGAGGATTTAGAAAAAAAATATAGCATTTTCCAAATCAACCTTAGTAAAAGTCTTAGTAAGCAGATCAACTTCTTTATAAATTAGTTGGTCCCTTAATATCCTTGATTGAAGCAAATGATGACCTTGCTAAGTTTGGAGTACCTATGGAATTGGAGAATTTTCCTTTGAATATTTTCTTAGGAGGTGAGCATGGATGAGCTACTTTTTATAGCCACAATTTTATTTGAGGCATTTCTTGTAAGGACAATTCTTTGAAAAAAGGAGGCATTCTTATCCTCATCCCTAAGCTATAGAATTCTAAATCTTTGCATCAATAAAGAGTGGTTAATAGTGAGAGCCTGAAGATAATTCTATATTGCAATTTTCTTCATAAGTTTTAAAGCTGAACATCTAATATTATGACAAAAGAGCCACTTGAGCTATTTCAAGATCCTCTTTGACATTCTTTAGTAGTAGTTGAGTATTCCTAACTCTCTATATTTAGGAGTTTTAGTTCCTCTTTAACAATAGAGAGTTCACTTACATGAAAAAATTCCTTGAATCCTTATATCATAAGCCTCAGTCCCTTTTGATTGGCTTCTTCAAACCCTTTTAAATCAGTCAGGTAATCATTGAATCTAAAAGGGGATTTGTTTTTACGAAGAGAGTAGAGATATAAACAATGATTAGAGAGTAATCAGAGATCAAAGAGCTAGGAGAATTGGTTTTTAATACTTAGAAAGGTTTGGAATCAGTCAAAGTTAGCCATAGCTCTATATAATTTCTTCCTCAAATGCCACTTGCCTTTTTGGTTATTACACCAGGTGAAATGGTTCCCATATATATCAAGTCCATTGCATAAATACAATACAACAAAATTGGCCTTTAGCTATATTTTTTTTAATGAAGATTTGATGGTCACTAAAAGTGAGCTTTTGGCGATGATTTCAAATTTTATTGCCAAAAGTGAAGGTTTTTGCAACGTTTTACGATATTGTCGCAAAATTAATATCTTAGCAATGATTTATGTGAATCATCACAAAAGGTCTCTTTAGAACTTTTGTCGCAAAATGTTTAGCCTTAGGCGATGATTCCCTTAATCATCACAAAAAGTTTGACTTTTGGCTACAATTTTTCACACTCCGTGGCCAAAACATGACATTAAAGAATTTAAATGACGTTTTACTGTATCGTTGCTAAATATAGGTATTTAGCAATGATTTGTTTAAATTGTCGCAAAAGGTTGATATTAAAGTTTTTATATCTTATGTATTTCTTAGGAAAATTTTGATCATCTTTTTTTGCGATAGTATTCTTAAAAATAATAATGTTAAAAACATAATTTTTAGTGGTAAGTGTGCTTAATAATCCAAAGGTTAACTATAATTGACATTTATATGATTTTTCATATTTTCATTTTCCTTTTTTATAAATTTGTTTAAATAACTAACGCATTCAAAATCATTTGAATTTGTTTAAATATATGGATTTATACACAAATGGTTCTTTAATGATGCCTATTGTACATAGTACTACACCTCCGTTCATACAAATATTTCATAAAATATAATGGAGCATCTAAAAATTGTAAAATGTTTTCAAAGTTTTAATCATATTGTTGAAAAACACATGGTAGGTAATTTAAATTTTGAAAAGTAAATATTATTTGGATATAAAAAGATAAACATACCTAAAACTTTTGTAACACCCAATTCCCAACTGACATGTAAACGTGTGTCCATTGTATACACGTGTACATGCCTGTTAGAAATGACATGTTAACTATCTCATCTTCACTGTACATAACTTGGCATCATACACTAAACCATCAATCACACATTTGCTAAACCCAAAATGTTATCACATTATATCAAAATCCATAATTTACATTATTTCATATAACACTATAACAACCATGTTTTACAACATTATCCTATGAGCTTAAACAACTCAATACACACCAAATACAATAAACATGAAAGAAACAGCTAAGTCTTCAATCTCAGCTAACCGACCTCTGAGTCAAAACTGACTGTAACAGTTGTACAAAATATGCTTCTATGGAATCTTAGAAGCTAGGTCATCTCACTCTCGAATCCTGAAAAAGCAACGGTGCAATTTTGATGAGTTTTGCTAACTCAGCAGAGTAACCATCCTCGATGGTTCACTCATGTCATAAAACAAGATCAATTATAGCATGTAATCATACAGTTCAACTCCACTTGACAAGTGTCAAATACTATCACAAATGAATCATTTCTCAGTTATACAATTCAATCATATAACAACATTCACACAACATAGCAAATCATTTAATGAATTCAAATTATATGCGAATGCAACATGTATGAGACTCACATTCATTTTTATATTGTTGTGATTGTGTGCTTTTACAATATCTCGAATTACTGGGCTCAGTCAGTCAGTCTGTGACTTATTGATCACAGTAAGCTAGAGGCTCGAGCCACATATGTGGGAGCTTAATGCTCTTATAAGTAACAGTATCAGTAGCAACATCAATCACAACTCCTTTATATTACATACATTGGAATGAACTGCATGCCACAATTCAGTCATCAAATTCAATCACTTTCATTTGCATGTAATATAACAGTATATCAGTCACAGTATCAATTACAATAACAGTCACAGTAATAGTGGTCATCGGACTAGGTTCAACATTCAACCTTTCAGTTGAGAATCAGAAAATCATTTAAGTAGACGCTTTCATATTCAATCAGCACTTCCAATATCATTCTCATACATCAAAACGCCCCAGACAAATATTGTCCAGAATCTAGTACATAATCAACACCATTCAGTACAGTTCAAGGAGATCAAAATACAGTTCAATAATGTACAAAACAACAAGGTGAGACCATCTTAGGTTACTCACAATATGCTCCAAATAGTTATTGCCTTGAAGTTTCGACAATGTCTAGGTGTTGTCGCTCAATACGTTCCTCTATACATACAATACATACACATATCATAATATTGCAGAATTTTGTATTCATTAATGCACATTTATATATACTCCCTCCGATTCATAATAAGAGTCGTTTTAGAAGAATGCACGTTTATTAAGAAAGCTAATGAAATATCTGATATACCCTTATTAATTACATGTTAAAGTGCCTTGAAAATATAATCTGTGTAATCTGTGTAATTAAGATGTGAGAGAAATTAAAGGGTAATTTTGGAAGTAAAATTATAAATATGCATAAAAAGTCGCAAACGACACTTATTTTGAATAATTAAAATTCTTCTAAAAAGGCACTTATTATGAAACAGAGGGAGTACTAAATATGTACAATGCATGTTCATGACAATTCCAATTTTCTTAACATTTATTTTGTCACAATAATCATTCGGATATCCACATTCCATTGATTAACTCAGATTTGTTTAAAGGTACAATTTCAGGTCCATTTTGCACAATAAATTTCATCAGGAAAGTGATGGAATTTGGTAACACTTCCTTCTAACAAATTATTCTCTTATGTCTTAAGTCTCTATTGCTATCAAAATCATTCAATTTGGTTCATTATTCAATGAGTTATACTCAAAATACCACAGACTATGTACACGTGAAATTTTGGCTAATGCATGATCATGCATTCATGTTATACACCTCATATCTCTTAATTTCAGTATCCAAAAATTACAAACTTTATACCAATTTAAAGCTAGAGAATAAGCTACAACGTTTGTGAAGACACCTCAGTCTAATTTGGCCTACATCAATATAGTTTATTCAATAACTACAGGACATGATTTCTGTCACTGGTAGTGCTACTGCCTAAGCCAAGACTTACTTTCAAGCTAAACTTCAAGACCCTTAAGGACAGAATTCAAATTCAATTTCTCTTAACATTTGTAGCCAAATGCCTCTAGTTCAATTTAAATTAATAATCATTTCATTTAGAAATCTACATATCAAAATATAGCCAAAATATCGAAGCATGTTCAGTAAAAACATTTCAGTTATCAAATTTCAGTGCACCTCAGCATTTTCATCCTAGCACCCCCTTTCGGGATAACTTTGCATGATCATTATGACAAAGAAAATGGTGTATTTCAGTAACACTTTCTTCTAAACAATTGTTTCACTATGTTTCTAGTTTCTAATAACACCAAAATCATATAATTTGATTTAGTATATTGAAAGTTATACGCAAAATAGTTCAAACTGTTTTTCAACTGTACTAGAACTCCTAACTCTACTTCCAGCAAGATTTTGAAATTCTTATAGATCGAATTAACATTTGACTTCTTCAGGAAATTTGTAGACATATGTCTCTAGTTTTAGAAATCCACAGATCAAGTTATAATCAGAATACCAAAACATGTTCAGTGAAAGTTTTCCAGTTTATAATATTCCATCACACTTCCTCATCAACATCTTATACAATCTTTCCTAATTTAATCATTATAATCACATGCCTTAAAGATCAGATTTCTACTTACTTGTTAAGCTCACATTCTACGTCAAAACCTTAAGCTAATCCAGCCCTCCAAGCTTGCAAGATTGTCACAAAGTAAAGGGAAAAACAAGTTGATTTTTGGCTAGGACAAAGAACAACAAAAATCTGGTTCTTTGACTATCTTGTAAAGGTTAAAAATATGAAGTTGATGTAGTCATTTGGCAAGGTTGAAACCAAATGACAAAGATGTGTGTTAGCAATAACTTTCAGTGGAGAAAGGAGAAGAAGATGGTGGATTTTTCCGGCAGCAACTTAGTTGAATTAAACTAGGTGCAAGGTGTCTCCAAACTATCTTCATATGTGTCATTTGGCATGTAAGCCATTTATCTCCTTCTTAAGCTACCACATGTCTCCTAATTTGTCATTCACTCATGCTACCATTTGTCAACTAAGTAAGCAGTCCACGTGTCACAAAATAATTGGTCCATATTGCCAAAATATCCCAAATTTTTAGAAATTTTCTAAAATTTACCAAAAATTTCGAAATGATACTAATAGTCTCCAAATAAATTTCAGCTCAAAAAGTTCACAATTCACATTTTATTTTTTAACAACTAATTATACCTGGAAAATGTCAATAAATGCATGTACAAATAATTGTAATGTGCAAGATCAGTAGTGTCGTGTATGTATATGTCACATTATGCATAAGCATGAATTATGTTTCCTAATTTCTCATTAATCTCTAATAATCACCATTTTAACCCTAATTCAAGTGACAGGATGTTACAACTTTAATATTAATAAGATCAAAATATAATAAAATTTAAATTGACTATTATTCTTAATCATTAATATTTATTAATAATAAAATAATAATACATATAAATATTGAAATATGGTAAGCAATATAATATAATGATATATGGTAAGTAGTATAAGATTTTAATTAGAAATTTAACAATTCTTACACAAATATGTTAAATAAATAAAGTTTGACAATTATTCCATCGAAAAGGAAAAGAAATAGTTATTTTTTTGGATTCCAAGTAACATGAGACTTGATAGAAAAGGTAAAGGGGTTCCCTATATCTGGATTCCTAAAAAAGGTCCTTGCACGTTTGAAGGTTGACACCCTCTTCTAACAACTTCTTGATTTTAACTAAACTAGCAAAAGGTATAGTGAACAAATCTCCAAATGCAGTATGGATCACTGAATTAAATTAACCACCTGGACAATGCGTTTCACCTAAGAAACAATTAGTATAAAACTTAAATAGCTAATTAAGTCAAATGGTATAATGAACCCAAATTCGAACACATGTATACTTGATTGAACAGACATAATAATTGGAATGGACGATTGTTCCAAAATAACTGATTTCCCTAATCTTGCACCGACCATCAGTACATTGCCAACACCTCCATTTTCATCTATGTTCTCCTGAAAATTGGAGGAAGGTTTACACAACACATAGTATATACAATCAAGTGTTCATCTGATAGCTTCTTAATAGAAAATAAGATACAGATAATTAAGGAAGAGAGGCAATTCAGATGACACTAAGAACCTTTAAGAAGAAGATCGATCATTGAATACAAACGTGATTAGACTTTGATGAGGAGATTAGTTGTTCATAGATTTGTTCTTCTCTAAAGAGAATTTTGCCACATTCCTCCCCAGAGGAACCCATTTCTACCATTTGAAACTAGTTACTACGTCAACATTCCGTGATGAAAGGATGAGTTGACAGTTTTATTTTGAAAAGTCAATTTAGCATAAATTTCTTTAAGTTTAATTAAATTCTATTGGTAATTAAATGTCATAATTCTCAGAGATGGAATGAACTTATCCAAAATTGAATAGCTAAATGTTCGAAATAGAATGAAGTACATAAACATCCATTCCAGAAGTTAAACAATCTCACAGACCTTTCATCAAAAAGTTAGTAGGCTTTCCTTAAAGAAGCATTGATGTTGGAAAAAAATGTCAACCCATATACAACCAACACAGAAACACAATTGATCATCTTCCAAACACAAACAAAAATAAAAACCTATACAGTATAAAAAGAAAACAAAACCCACATAATATCTAAAATGTAGTAGGAAAACATAGCACAATAGAAGGAGGGTTCTTGAAAACAAAAAGAAAAGCAATACTAGCATAGGACACGATGCTCGTTCGATGGTGACGACCATAACACAGGACACAATGACTACATAAGAGATGACTCTTCTTTGAAATCACGATGGTTAACACGAAAACGAAGAGAGCTTCATTTTCATGTTTATAATAACCTAATATAAAATGACGTCGTTTATTGTTAATTCGTTTTTGAATAATTAGGAAGAAATATACTATTTGTTGACGATTAAGATAATCATCAACAAATGGTGGCCAATTACCATTTGGCTTGACCTTTGACAACATAATTATATGGAATATATAAATTTTTTATAACAGTACCAATTTTATATATAATAAATATAGAATTGTGATTAAATAGACTAATATATTACATAAGTAAGATATGAGAAAATTTATATATTATATATGCATTCATAAATCATTATACTAGTTACAATTATTATCTATACATTAATATAACATTATATTAATTACTATATATAATAATAATTATTGCAATTTAAGTAAAAAAATAATTGAAATATAGTAAAAAGCAGAAATCAATATTAAATATTAATATCATATTCTTAAAAATCAAATTTAATATTATTCACATTGATTGTAAGCCTAAAAATAAATTTATTGTAAGCCTAAAAATAAATTTAGTTAACAACAATGTCATATCTTCCAATTTATAAAACTAAAAACACAAAATTAATTAATTTATATTACATTAATTTATACTTTTTATTATTCTATTTTTAAATATATGATTTGAAACAAGTTTTTGTTGCCACAAAACTCTATTTATTATATATCAAATTATATACTATTTTATCTAAATGATATATTAATTTTTTTACTATATTTAAAAAATTATCATAAATAAGAAAAGATTTGTGACGATTTCACAAAATCTTAGTCAAATAGTCATCGATATTGCGACGATTACACCAGATCATCGCAAAAAGGCGTCAAAGTTGAACGACATCGTTGTGGGGCTTCGACTTCAATATTTTAAGATCAAACAAAACGATGTCGTTTATTTTAAGAAGAAATGACGTCGTTGGGGGGCTTCGGGTTAAACGTTTGTCGTCAAAGGAAAACGACCATGTGTTATAACAATGCCACGTACCATAATGTTTGTTTGAATTCAAACTTAGTTTATGAACTTAATAGTGATTAATCATTATGTTATATAGAACGAGGATTGCATTTAGTAATTCAGTTATTTACTTTTAATTGTATAGCTAAATGAACAAAAGTTGGATGTCTCATCGGAAATGGTCCATTGAATACTTAGAAGGAGTTAAGAGTTTCACGCAATTTGTAAGAGATTAAATGGGTACTTAATGTTGTATTCGTTGCCCACGTACAGATTGCTTAAATGTCAACATTCACAGTCAAGATGAGGTATATAATTACTTGCTAATCCAAGACATTGATAAATTCTATACTCTATGATTTTATCATGAAAAATGTTTGAAAGCAAGTTGTAGTAGAAGTGTTGATACAAGTGTTGAAGATAGTAATAATAATGATGTAGAAGATTGTGATATTAATGACGATGGTGATGATGGGATTTGTGAGATGTTAGAGGATTATGAGAATTATACGAAGACTATGAATGAAATTGGTACGCCTAACATAACTGGTAGTATTACCAAAGATAATTTGGGAAGTTATTGAAAGTTGCATAAGAAGAATTATATCTAGGATGCTTGAAATTCTCAGAGTTATCTTTTGTTATGAAGTTGTAACATTTGAAGGTCTATAATAAATGGAGTAACAAGTTTTTTGACATATTAATTGACTTGCTTAATGATGCATTACCCGTTGGACATAAATTGCCTGAACCTTACTATGAAGCAAAGAAATTGTTAAGGGATATAGGATTAGGATATCTATCAAATACATGCTTGTAAGTATGATTATGCTATATTTTGGAAGGATAGTAAAGATCTTGAAGAATGTCCCATTTATAGGACATCAAGGTGGCGAGTGGCGTGTGGCAAGTGGGAAAAAGATGCAGCATAAAATCTTGAAATACTTCCCTATTAAACTACGACTACAAAGGCTTTTTATCTCATCAAAAACAATCATAGTATGAGGTGACATAAAAAGAAACACATTGATGATAACATTATTCGTCATCTAGCAGACTTAATGGCATGGAAAGACCTTGATTGAAAGTTTCCATGGTTTGCAGAGGATTGTCGTAATACTAGACTCGGTTTAGCCTCAGATGGATTTAATCCATTTGGTAATACGAGTACTTCTTACGGCATGTAGCTGGTAATTCTAGTGTCATACAATTTACCTCAATGAAAGTGTATAAAGGAGTTTTTTTTATGTTATTGCCTTTACTTATTTTAGGACCAACTGCTCATGGTAAGAATATCGATGCATATTTCTCAAAGAAAAATAAAAATGAAATTCGAAACAAACATATTGATATAAATTATTTAGTTGTTAGAGAGATAATATTAAGGAAAAGACAATTATCGTCAAATATATCAATTTAGAGCTCATGGTAGCTAATTTTGTGACTAAAGATTTACTGACCTATTCATAAAAGGATTATGTGCAGAACATGAAATTGTCTGGTTGATTTTGATTTCAAGTTTAGGCTTATCACTTTGTTACAATAGAGATGACAAAATTTGTGTATAGACAATTTATTATTTCATCTTATTTGGTAAATCCAGAATGGAAGAAAATATATATTTTATTTATAAAATCAAAGTTCTCAATTTGTATTTCTTTGATATTGTAATGTATGAAAAGAAGTATTCATACCTTCAAAATATAACTCTCAAGATTCATATTAATAAAAATTTAAATTGGGAACTTTCCAGTACCATAGTTATTATATGATAAAAGTATTTATGAGCTAATGGGAGAATGTAGAATAAAATTTATGTTTTAAGTATGGCCTATACAGGCAATTAAAGTTTAAAGTGATTAAGGATAATATAACTAACTAAATTATTTACTTTAATTTAATCAAATCACATGAGACAATAAAAAACAAATAGTTATGCGTCATTAATCTAACTTCTATGAATATACGTGTACATCATCCTAACATAAATTAGAAGACTGTCCCTAATAAAAATGAATATTTTTTCAAAAATCTTTAAAATCAAATTTATATATAATAAATATAGAATTGTGATTAAATAGACTAATATATTACATAAGTAAGATATGAGAAAATTTATATATTATATATGCATTCATAAATCATTATACTAGTTACAATTATTATCTATACATTAATATAACATTATATTAATTACTATATATAATAATAATTATTGCAATTTAAGTAAAAAAATAATTGAAATATAGTAAAAAGCAGAAATCAATATTAAATATTAATATCATATTCTTAAAAATCAAATTTAATATTATTCACATTGATTGTAAGCCTAAAAATAAATTTATTGTAAGCCTAAAAATAAATTTAGTTAACAACAATGTCATATCTTCCAATTTATAAAACTAAAAACACAAAATTAATTAATTTATATTACATTAATTTATACTTTTTATTATTCTATTTTTAAATATATGATTTGAAACAAGTTTTTGTTGCCACAAAACTCTATTTATTATATATCAAATTATATACTATTTTATCTAAATGATATATTAATTTTTTTACTATATTTAAAAAATTATCATAAATAAGAAAAGATTTGTGACGATTTCACAAAATCTTAGTCAAATAGTCATCGATATTGCGACGATTACACCAGATCATCGCAAAAAGGCGTCAAAGTTGAACGACATCGTTGTGGGGCTTCGACTTCAATATTTTAAGATCAAACAAAACGATGTCGTTTATTTTAAGAAGAAATGACGTCGTTGGGGGGCTTCGGGTTAAACGTTTGTCGTCAAAGGAAAACGACCATGTGTTATAACAATGCCACGTACCATAATGTTTGTTTGAATTCAAACTTAGTTTATGAACTTAATAGTGATTAATCATTATGTTATATAGAACGAGGATTGCATTTAGTAATTCAGTTATTTACTTTTAATTGTATAGCTAAATGAACAAAAGTTGGATGTCTCATCGGAAATGGTCCATTGAATACTTAGAAGGAGTTAAGAGTTTCACGCAATTTGTAAGAGATTAAATGGGTACTTAATGTTGTATTCGTTGCCCACGTACAGATTGCTTAAATGTCAACATTCACAGTCAAGATGAGGTATATAATTACTTGCTAATCCAAGACATTGATAAATTCTATACTCTATGATTTTATCATGAAAAATGTTTGAAAGCAAGTTGTAGTAGAAGTGTTGATACAAGTGTTGAAGATAGTAATAATAATGATGTAGAAGATTGTGATATTAATGACGATGGTGATGATGGGATTTGTGAGATGTTAGAGGATTATGAGAATTATATGAAGACTATGAATAAAATTGGTATGCCTAACATAACTGGTGGTATAACCAAAGATAATTTAGGAAGTTATTGAAAGTTGCACAAGAAGAATTATATCTAGGATGCTTGAAATTCTTACAGTTATCTTTTGTTATGAAGTTATAGCATTTGAAGGTCTATAATAAATAGAGTAACAAGTTTTTTGACATGTTAATTGACTTGCTTAATGATGCATTACCTGTTGGACATAAATTGCCTGAACCTTACTATGAAGCAAATAAATTGTTAAGGGGCGTAGGTTTAAGATATCTATCAATACATGCTTGTAAGTATGATTGTGTTATATTTTGGAAAGATAGTAAAGATCTTGAAGAATGTCCCATTTATAGGACATCAAGGTGGCGAGTGGCGAGTGGGAAAAAGATACCACATAAAATCTTGAAATATTTCCCTATTAAACTACGACTACAAAGGCTTTTTATCTCAACAAAAACAATCATAGTATGAGGTGACATAAAAAGAAACACATTGATGATAACATTATGCGTCATCTAGCAGACGTAATGGCATGGAAAGACCTTGATTGAAAGTTTCCACGATTTATAGAGGATTGTCGTAATACTTTCCAGTACCATAGTTATTATATGATAAAAGTGTTTATGAGCTAATGGGAGAATGTAGAATAAAATTTATCTTTTAAGTATGGCCTATACAGACAATTAAAGTTTAAAGTGATTAAGGATAATACAACTAATTAAATTATTTAATTTAATTTAATCAAATCACATGATACCATAAAAAGCAAATAGTTACGAGTGATTAATCTAACTTCTATGAATATACGTGTACATCATCCTAACATAAATTAGAAGATTGTCCCTAATAAAAATGTACCCCTATTTTTAATATTTTATCGTAATTAATATAATTGAAGATACATGAACAACATAGAACATGACCAAACCATCGTCCTGCACAACACAGAACATCAACCAGAGGAACAACCGTTATATGGAAAGAAAGGCCATAGGATTATAGAATATAATATAAAAATTATATCCATACTATTGTGTCGTCTTAGTGAGGATTGAACGCAACTATTCTACATTAGCAGCGATGATTATTATTGCACCTGAAAATGGGCCTCAATACAGAGTCAACAGAACATTTATCAATTTTCACCAACTGAGTGTGACAAAATGGTAGACGTTCACTACAATAATAATAACATCGTTAGTTAAGAAGTCAACCGTTTTCACCTACTCTTGGACTTTGTTGTTTTCAACCCACTCACACATTCAGACATTCTCAATTAATTAACAACCTTGTTAACCCTAATGTTGTAACTATGGTTAATATCCGTGAGGGAGAAGACTTTTTTGTCCTCTTATCAATTTCTAAATCCAAATTCAACCGAATACTAATACAATACTCTTTTAGTGTTACCTAGAGGCTGCAT
>JAOSBP010000004.1:21977758-21996539 GCA_027563825.1 Erythroxylum mucronatum | reverse complement strand
TCCTCTTATCAATTTCTAAATCCAAATTCAACCGAATACTAATACAATACTCTTTTAGTGTTACCTAGAGGCTGCATATCTATATGCATTTTGTAAAATGTTTGACCGTACATGCAGGGGTCGTGCCTTTTAGTTAAGTGACAAAGTGAACTAATGATTAAATCCCGAGGGAAGTGAGGTAAATGGGGATAATTCGTCTTTGGATAATAGGTAATCTTTGGTATTTCTATGATTACTTTAATAGAAAATATTTATAGACACATCCAATTATTAGTTCCCCATTATAGGGTAAATAGAATCCCATACATAGATCGGTTAATAAAAAAATACAGACTCGTTTAATTTTACTTTTATTTTTCTATTATTAATATAGTTTTAGTTTTAATTTTAGTTTTAGTTTTCATTTGAGTTTTTATTTTCTTTTAAATGTAAACAAAAATGGGTTTGATTGTTAATATGTTATATTTTTATTCATATTGCTGATGATAATTACATATTAGATAAAATTTAATATATATAATCTCTTATATAATACTTATTAATAAGTTGTAAATTTTTTTATTTTATTAAATAAATAATTGTAAAATTAAATTTTATTTATAAAATAATATTTATTTATATATTTTAATTATTAAATAAAATTTTAGTTGATATATATATATATGTTGAAGATATTCTAAATTTAATTATATTTATTAATATTATTGTTCATAATGTTATTTAATTTAATAAAAATAAATAATATTAAATTGTTCATAATTTTAATTAATTAAATATAGTATTAAATTAAATTAATTCTTTTGTAATTCTTATTAATGATTAATATATTGAATATTAAATAATAAATATTTAGTTGATAGTAATTCAAAATATTAAAAAATAGAAACAGAAAATAAAAATCATTTTTTTGTGCTTTTCATAAATTTTGAAAGTTGGATGAAACTAAAAAGAAAACATAAATTAAAAACTTAAACAAACAATTTTTTACTAAATTTGAAAATACAAAACTAAAAATAAATAGAAACAAACAGGTGGTATACTTTATTTTTTAATGTTACTAATGATATGTTATGCAGGAACGGAAGTTTTAATTAGGGAAGGAAAAGAAATATATTATTAATTAAAATCATTTTATAATGCATTAATAATAAAATTGCTAATTTAAGGTTAATATAATCATGAAAAAATTATAGTATCAAGTGACTGATAGAATTAAAAGCTAAAATTGTATTAATATAGTTAAATGAGTCAAGTTTTAAGCTTATGTTCAATGTTTTCGTATAAATATATTTTTACAATAATACTTGATTAAATTTTTATTTATTATTGCATAAGAAATGAGTTATAATATTGAAATAAATTTAAATAAAAGCATAAAGATGTTTTTATTGTTATTAATTATACTTAGCAGTAGGAATGTCAATTTTGACTTAATCCGCTATATCTACGCTCGATTTTACCTAGAGTTGACTGAGACACAAGCCGAGCTCAGATCGGCCGGATCGACCTTTGGCCCATGGCCTTACCAGAACGTCAAAATCGTCCTCATTTTATCAAAAAAGTGTTTTTTAATTTTTTATTTTAAAATATAAGGTTAAACTAGGCCTGTCAATCATTGCTCGTCTAGCTACTGTTAAGTGACTGTTTTACCACAATAGCTTAAGCTATTGTGTGAGGCCAACTTAATTGGTTTTATATATTCACTAATACACCCCCTCAAGTGAAAGTCCTTTGGGCTTGAAACTTGCACAGGCCCACTCTATCTTGTGCTGAATAATAAGTGGGTGGTAGGATTTGAACTCACGACCACTTAGTCATAAAGGCTCTGATACCATGTTAAGTGACCGTTTCACCACAACAACTTAAGCTATTATATAAAGCCAACTTAATTGATTTTATATATTAACTAACAGTTACGGCTAGCCAGCCCCATCTTACCTAACCACTGGTCACCCAATTCGTATCTTACCTGACCCGACGTATGGACATCCTAATTAGCTGCTTATAATTACAGAGTAATTGTTTGCTGACGGTGAATATTACCTACTAAAATAAAAAACTGGACCATAGTTAACTAGGCCCAGTAGTTGGAATTGAATTGAAGTCCAACTGGCAAATCATCATCTCACCTAGCTCCTATTTCTACAAAAGGAATCAAAGATAGCGTTAAGCTATGTGATTTCACATTCGCCACGTACGTAGGATAAAGTCACCAACCTGCCACGTCAGCATCATTTTCCCAAACCCAAACGCATCCACAAACACTCGACCCCCAGAGGTCGACAACTACAACATAACTTGCCCCTTTCCCTTCCCCTCCCCTCCCTTCCCTTTCATTTTACTCCATTTTCCCGGAAGCGAAACTCATTATTTTCCCACCCTCTTCCTCTACATCTTCTTTTCCTTTTTCCTTTCTCAATTCTCACCTGTAGATGGCAGTTAAGTTGCAGTATCATAGCTTTGCTGTCTACAGGTCCTATATTCTCTCCTTTATTATTTTATCTCCTTCTCTCTTATTTGTGATTTACTCTTTGGCTCTGTGGCTGTTAGGTTTGGTTTGTGACTGTTTGGATGGTGTAAATCTGAAAAATTTTGAATATCCTTAACGTTGAGATGGATATTGTGCTGCTGTGATTACAAAATGCCTAAAAGGAAGTACAATTCAGTGTACATAATAGAGTACTTTTTGATATTTGTTTTGAAATATTTAAACGCATAATATTTTTACGATTAATTATGGTTTAGCTATTGTGTTGATTTTGCTTTTGAGTATCTTCTTTTTGGGGATTTTTACATTTATGCGATTGCGTTAATGATATTATGCTGTGATTGCTAAAATTACGTCTGTATGTAAGTTAATAAATCAAGTATCTGCTTATTACGTCGTGAATGTTTAGGTTCCCCCCTCTCAAAATGGAATGCTTACCCTGATTGCTTCTACATTGAAATGTCTATGAGTGTGCTGCTTGGAATTATTTGATTATTGTCAGATACAACATGACAGTTTCCTGCTAATATGTCATGAAAAACCTGCGAATTGGAAGTTCGTAGGCATAGTTGAAGGACTTACTGTATGCAATTGAATATCATTGGCCTGAATTGCTTGGTTTGATTATATAAACCAACAATATTTGGTCCGTGGTTACGGTTGAAAGTGTTGCTCAATGTGGATAGAGCTTATCCTCTACGTTTGTGTTTGCAGAACTTCAAATCCATGCCTTTCCCGAGATTCTATTGCATTTCGTGTTCGCCACAGAAGGACAGACCACTTGAATTATATTTTGGGCAACTGGGATAATCAAAGGAAAAGATGTCTTGCGATGCTTGCTTTGTTGGGTAAAAGTAATCCTGGTCTTACTTTCTGTCCGTTGGATCACAATAAACTGAACTCTGTCTGTCGGAAAGCAAGAAGGGTCATCCACATCCGTACCCTTGCATCTACTGATGATGGGGTAACTGTCAATGGAAGCCCTCCAGCAAGTACCATCAATGACAATGACGTGCAAGAAATGAGAGTCAAACTCAATCATTCACTACAAGACGAAGAATATGGTGGCAGACTTGTTCAATCTTTACATGACGCAGCCAGACTTTTAGAGCTAGCAATTAAAGAGCAAGGTTTGCTGTCAAAATTATCTTGGTTTTCAACAGCTTGGCTTGGTGTGGACAGGATCGCGTGGGTGAAAGCACTTTCTTATCAGGTTAGTGCTTAAGATTAATTTTGAGAAAGCATGCACTTCAAACCTGCCATCTTTGATCTATTGAAGTTGCGTGTGACCAGTCTACAAAATGGAGAAATAATTCTGCGTTTCATATTGTGCAATATCTCTCTGTAGTTAAAAGTTTGTTTCCAAGATTTCATGCATTTTTCATAATAGTTTCTAAAATTTCTCTTCTTGTTTTAAATTTATTGGTGTAGTTCAGATTAATGTGATTTATCTGACTCTTTGATTTTCACCTTCAATATTTAGATTTATGCAAGAACTTCCAAGAATTCTTATTTGTTATTCTTTATTCCACTTTCCTCCTGTTACAAGAAATTCAAATTAGGCCATTTGATGATTCCCCATCTCTCAGGCTTCTGTCTACTGCTTATTGCAAGCAGCATGCGAGGTTTCTTCCAGAGGAGATGGTAGAGACAGGGACATAAATATCTTCGTACATAAGAGGTATTCATTTGTTTCTATATCAGATACACAGCTTAAGAGGCTGATTCACATTACTTAGAATTTTGTTTACATCTTTCTCTATCATTCTATTGAATATCTCACATCAACTCTTGCCCATGCAATCAGCCCTTGTGCAATGTCCAAGGATTCATTTTGAAAGTATTTATAAAATGAAATAAGGGAAATCAAGTTGGGATTTTAATTATCTGGACCATGAGATTTTTCATCTGCTGTTTAAAAACTTTTTTAAGGATTGGTACAATTGAACCTTGCCCACTGCTCTTCCAAAACATATCTCTTGTTTGTCTCTCTCTAACTAATTTAGCTTTCATATAATATACAGCACCAGAACACGTATCTGAACTTAGCTAAGGCTTCATGTTAAACTCATGGATGAAAGCATCATTTTGGTTCTATGTTAGGATAAAGTAGTATTACTTTAAGATTCTCACAAATCTAGTTTTGTGGTTCTCAAACAGTCCTAAACTTCAGCATTTTTGCGCACAAGTTCCACTCTATCATTGAATTAACATCCCATCTACGTTGCTATGGGAGATTGCTGTTGTCTGGATTTTATTACTACATTCTTATCAACATTTAAGGATGATTTATGCACTGGATGATTTGCATGCTTTATTTCTATATGTGTTAGTATTTGTTTGATGCAGTTTACTTCGGCTATCTGCCCCTCTTGAGAGTTTAATCAGGGAAAAACTATCTGCTAAACAACCCAAAGCTTGTGACCGGTTTTGGAATGAGCAATTACCAGCTGTAGTAGCATCATTTTTGAACTATTTTGAAGGGGACGCACGTTTCAACACTGTTACAACTATGTATGATTCCGCCTTCATGCTATTTCACCTTATATTTTTTCTTGATCGTTGTATTTTTTTGATATCCAAGTGAAAATTTGGTTGTTGTGATCATTTCTAGGTCAGGAAATGGTGTTTTGTTGGAGTCGGGGAATGGAAGTGATATCTCGCTTCTTTTACTTGCCTTGACTTGCATTGCAGCAATCACAAAACTGGGCCCCACAAAAGTTTCTTGCCCACCATTCTTTTCCATGATTTCAGATATAACTGGTAGATTGATGGAAATGCTAGTTGATTTTATTCCCATATCCCAAGCTTATAGCTCTATAAAAGATATTGGTCTACAGAGAGAATTTCTTGTCCATTTTGGTCCTCGAGCTGCAGTTTGCAGAACCAAAGATGATCATGGTTCAGAAGAAGTTGTGTTCTGGGTTAATCTTGTGCAGAAACAGCTGCAGCGAGCTATAGATAGGGAGAGAATATGGTCGAGACTAACAACATCTGAAAGTATTGAGGTTGGTGTTGAGTGTCTTAATGAGCAATTTCAAACGCTAATATTGTGAACGCTGGCTGTCTGAATTCATGATTGAGAGTGAATGAGAAAACCCTGTGGTTGTAGTGATCCATTCTTTTATAATGTGTGAGAATCAGGTGCCAAGCATCAACCTCATGTGCCCATTTTTGAAAAATTACCCTGCATCATGGAAGTCGCAGTACGTGGTCAGTATAGTTGATAATACTTGCGAGTCCTGGTTGTTAATTTCTTTGGAATGTCAGAGTAAGACTGAGATGTTTCATCAGTCTTGTTTAATGGTTGAATGACAAGCATATGATTATGAGAATCAACCTTCACATATTTGTGTGGTAAAATAGTCCTTCAGTAGCTTTCTGTTGGTAGCCTTTCCAAGAGAATAAGTAGAATAACTTATGAATGGAAGGAATCATCTTACCTTCGGAATCACTTTCTGGAGCACATGGAAAGTTCATACAAGATCAGTATAGGTGGAGTTGGAATTTGGAATTCAGTCGATGTTAAGTCTTGAGTCAAAACATTTTTGGAATAGCAAGAAGTACTGATCTTTAGGCCACAAGTTAGGCTGCGTTGCCTTGCTCAAATAACATCCTAGCTTTATCTTTTACCTGAATGTCAACTAAAAACATGAGTCTCATTTGGCCTTTAAGAATGAGTTGGTACCATCAGGTAAATGTGCTTTTGTTATACAGATTCTGATGCTACAACATGTGGAAGTTATCTTGCTAACATCTGAAGAAAATAACCAATAGACAATTAAAGTTGCACTTATGTGGTAGTTATGTTAAAGTAATTGCTAATTTAATGCAGGTTTTAGAGAAGGATTTGGCTATATTTGGATTCTTTATTGCTTTAGGAAGGAATACACAGTCATTTTTATCTGCTAATGGGTTTGACGTGTTAGATGATCCCACCGAAGGCTTCATAAGGTAGCTTTTGACGCATGTATAACTGTCAATTCAATTAAAAATATTGCACTATTTTCCTTTGGTTGTGTTTGTATTACTGATTGCTTAACTGCAGGTACCTTATTGGAGGCAGTGTATTATACTATCCTCAGCTTTCATCAATTAGTTCTTATCAACTGTATGTGGAGGTCAGCTTGTTGAACTACTACTATACATATATATGAATCTTTGAGTAACTGTTGATGATTCCAATATGCATTTCGGTTCCATAGGTTGTCTGTGAAGAACTGGACTGGCTTCCTTTCTACCCAGGCAACTGCGGCTCCCCCTTACAATCTCATGGTGGCACAAACAAGAATGAGGGTCCTGCAAATGCTGAAGCTATCCATAAGGTATTAGATGTATGCTCTCACTGGATACAGAGCTTTATTAAATACAGTAAATGGCTGGAGAACCCTTCAAATGTTAAGGCCGCAAGATTTCTCTCCAAAGGGTAGGTGAATTGGACTTCCATTAACATGTAAAGTTACTAAACCTTCAATTCTTACAAGTTATGCATTTTTATTATTTAGGCACAAGAAATTGACCGAGTGTATGGAAGAACATGGGATGCCGCAGTAAGTTATTCAGGCATAAACTTTAGAAAATGAAAGATTGTCACAATGGTGATTCGAAATAAAAGTTAATGGAACGATACAGGATATTGCAAGAAAGCAATGGCAACAATTTTGTTGGATCAGAAATTGACTCATCATCAGTGGATAAGGAAATGGATTCCTTTGACAAGGTTTTCATCAACCTTTAGAATTTAACTCCATTACAATGTTTATCAGTATTTACTATTCATATTTGGAGCTCGAAAAGCACAACTTTTTATGTCATGTTAGGGATTAAAAAGTGACATCTCCTTCTTGAATGCTTTAATTCTTGTTTATGTGTTTCAGCTAGATTGTATTCCTTTCCCATATATTGTTCTCCATAAATTGCTGGTTGGTGCAAATGACCCAAATAATTCAAATCAGTTGCATTTATGATCTTGGAATTGATATGAAATTGGAATGAATGCTATTTCTCTTGAACTATATTCATGTACAAATATAGCTTTTTGAAAGGGGACAAAGACATTAACCAAATATGACAATTTTCTTCATAGGATTAGTAAAAGGGTGACATTATTTACAACCTTTAATAATTCTGTTTGTAAAAGGCACCTTTACTTTCTAATCTTCAATTTCCTCTTGACATTTTGGTCTTTTTCATATGTTTAGCAATTTTTACAGTTTTTTAGAATCTCCATATCCAAGAGTGTGCTATGTTTTACTTCTTCTGAATTTGGTCATATCGATCTGATTCTATGTTGCTTCCCTTAGGCATTGGAAAGTGTTGAGGAAGCCGTGATAAGACTGGAAAATTTGCTGCAAGAGTTGCATATGTCCAGCTCTAAATCTGGAAAAGAGCAACTAAAAGCTGCTTGCTCCGATCTTGAGAAAATAAGGAAACTTAAGAAAGAGGCAGTATTTCTGGAGGCATCTTTCAGGGCAAAAGCAGATTCCCTTCAGCAAGTATTCTTTCAACATTATTGTAGTAGTTGATAGATCTTGTATGAAACCGTATATGCTAACTGCATTCTTTGTCTCAAATTGAGCTGACTTGCAAAAATTAAAGAGTGTTTTACTGCGTGCAATCTTTTTCTTCCTGCATGGGTTCTCACTTGATGAAAAGGGAAAAAAAGGAAGAACCCATATAGCTTCTTTTTCACTTTTCTGCTTGTTTTAAAGTCATGTTGGTTTTTCTAGTAAGTTGCTATAATTTGAGTGTTATTATGTGCGTCTGAGTTGGCTGAATATGAGACAGTTTGGATGTTGGAAGTTCTTGTGTATTATACTGATAGTTTATAATTGTTCTGATAATTTAGGCAGAAGATGATAATGCTTCACTTTCTGTTAGTGAGCGAAAACAGCAATTAAAAGGAAAGCGGAGACAAAAGAATGATTTACAGTTAGATGGTGGCACCAGGTATGCAAGTTTGTATGCTGTTCTTATAGTGTTAAATTCTCACATAAAACTTTGCTTTCTTTCATCCTCAATATCTGCCTCTTTCTCACACTGACAGCAAATTGCAAGGAGTGTGGAACTTCTTTGTGCGCTCACCAACAAAGAAACTTGGTTCCAGCTTGCCAATTGCTGATGTACTCCTCTCTACAAATAGTCTAGATGGGTTATTTATTCTTATTTTTATATATAATTTTGTTATTATCTTGAGTTCAAACATCATCTGCTAGTCTCAGTTTGGGATTTATTGTAGACATGCTAAAGAAAACTAGGCGCAATGACATCTATCTTCAAGGAAAAGAACCACAAAGATTCTTTATCAAAATCCACAAATTTAACTGTTGTATCTGCTTCATTTTTCATTTTGATTCTCTTGAAGAGAAAACACAGAAACAGAAATAAGTTTCCATATGGAGGGGTTTATGTTCTCATCTTTCCTTATTACCTGCGTACCTTTTCTTCTTTAGAGATTGTACAACATCTCGTATGATAAGCTTGTATGGCTGCCCAATCATTATTTTCTTTTGGTCAAAATACCTTATTGCTCAGGTTTTCTGTATATCCTTTTTTCATAAACTCTAGTTATTAGTCGATGTTACTTAAAAAAATCCTGCTAGTACTGTATTAAAATAAAATATATAAACCCAAACTTGTGTGCTACGTGAAAACAATGTAAGACGTCCACATCATGATGTAGAGCATACCTTCTGATGTTATTTCATAATTGTTAACAATCACAATCTTAAGTCCACGTCATGATGTAGAGCATACCTTCTAATGTTGGTCCATAATTGTTAATAATCAGAATCTTATAACAAAACCTTGTATAAGAAGTTATAATCTTTGGGAAGAGTTGTAATTAGAGTTTAATTGAAACTTATCATCTTTTGATGATTGATGAAAGATACTGAAGAACTAATCAGGTGAACTAAGATGCAGTCCGATATATGAGCCTTGTTCTTTACTCTGCTATGTGTGGATATTTACTTTTTTACGTTATTTGTCATTATATCAGCTGATTTATCACAATTGGGAAGTAAGTATTTTTAAATGTTACATAGAATTTGTTTGACGGATGCAGGGAGATGAAGCTACTTCTGCTATTGAGGACTTGGAGTCAAATGAAATTCGTCGTTTTGAAGTTCTGAGGAATGAGCTTATGGAGCTAGAAAAACGAGTGCAAAAAAGTACCAATCAATCTGAAAATGAAGAGGTGTATCTCATGCTTTGAAAGATCTTCCTCATGAATGTTCTAAAAGTTTCATGTTATCTTTTAGAATTTTTACTTCGTGTTTTGATCAACATGGAATAACAAATATCCTGACATGGAGTGCGAAGGTTTAAAACAATTCCCTACTAATTTATGTTCATGGTGATCTCTGTCACAGCAAGCATTACCATCAGACTGTTTATGAAGTTTTTGCTTTCTTCTTGTAGTCTTCTTTTAAATAGTTTGAGTTTTTTTAATTAGTTTTTGTTTTTCCATGATCACTTTTCATTTACTCTCAGGTTTCCTTTTCTAATAAGCTAATTCTATATCTTTCAGGAATATAAGTTTAGAGATGACAGCGCTAATTACCTTGAAGATGCCAGAAGAACTCAATTGATTAAGGTTCAGAAGAAAGAAAATTTCATTGGAAAGTCATTGGATAAGCTCAAGGAAACTAGCACGGTATGGCTAGTGCATTCTATTTGCTAGTAAATAATCATTTGGGAGAGCTTATATTATTGGATCACCCTTAAAAGTTCAAGATCTATCCTCTTTATATACCAATTCCATTATTGGTATCTATAGTCTTATTAGCTGGGCCAATTATATTTTTGTTCTGCATACTTCCTCGGCATTATCCTTTGAGGTGCTAGAAATTTGCTGAGATGCACTAAAGGTAACTGAGTTCAGTGATTGTCTTTGTTGGAAGTGGAAAAGCCAACTCTAGATCCCTCCTGGATACTCCATCCATCACCTTTCCATCTCCCACTCTTTGTTAAGCTCTTTATTAAGAAATCATTCAGTAAAGTGTTTAAATTGCCCATGTCCCAAGAGTGGATTACATTTAACTCTAGTTATCTTCTCAAGGAGAAGCAATTGAGCTAAAAGTATCAATCAAGCACTGATCTGTGATTACCTTGAGGGGACTTAATCTTGAGAATGTTAGTCGTAAAAGCTATCATATTTGTTAGAAGTTATTCAATCCAAAAACTGAAGATGTTAGGTGAGGTTAATGACTGAATCATATATCACTGTTAACATTATTCTCTCCCCTCTCCTCCTTTGCTCTTTGACACATTCTTAATTATTTGCAACACTTGATTTGAGATTACTAACAATTAGGTCAAACTTTTTCAAATAAAAAGTTTGCATCACACTTTAGAAGTTGCATGATGGGAGACAGGTCAACTAGTCAAGGCGGCTGTTGATGGATAAAAGGTGAAACGGCAGCTGTGCTATTACAGATTAATTAATCATATTCGTTAGTTGATTATAGTTTTCCAGATAGACCCATATGTAATTAGTGGTTTGGCCCATTTTAGGATGGACTGTGTGGCTTATTAATATCTAACAAATTAGTTAGGCAGATGAGAAAAAAAAATGTGAATTGAATTGGTTCTCTATTTTCTCTCTTCTATGGTCCTCAATTTTCTCTCTTCTATGTACTTGTCCTCTCTTCTTCTCCAGTTCTATTCCTACTATCTTTTTCTTGTATAAATTTCCGTCATTTGGACCACTCTTTGTCTGTCCTCTTAACAGATATGCTTGTACTTGAGATATTTCCATCAGTATATGCTTGCTTTATATGACTGCTGTGTGGAAATTGTAATTATGTGTAATGGAGCAGAATTGAGAGCAATGTACATCTCATCCTTTGTAATGGTTGAGAATGAACATGTCATTCGATTTCTGTAATTATGTGTAATAGAGCAGAATGAGAACAATATACATCTTTTCCTTTGGAATGGTTGGGAAAGAACATCATTTCATTTGAATTTGAACCTGATCGTACCTATTTATGCTTGCAATAATATATCTGATAAAATGAATTTGAACCTGATAATACCTATTTATGCTTCCAATAGTAATATTTGAGAAAACTAATCCCAAGTCCACCCCAAAAGGCATCTTAATAGGAGGACTACCCAAGAATTATAGGGCTTGTTAGGCTCTTGCTCCTAGTTTATGTGGGAGATTAATACAAACTAGGCCTAACTCCATCCCAAAATGATAATCCAAGCCTTCTTATAAGGCTTGTTAGGTTCTTGTTGCAGTAATTGTTGGATTTTGGTACACTGCAATATCCATCTGTCTTGTTCTCTTGACTCTAGATGATCCATTATACTCGGGGTTTGAACTTTAATGTCTCTGTTTTATTTGTTTGTTAGTTTGTTAACATGTAAAATTGTGAACAGGATGTTTTGCAAGGAACTCAGCTTTTGGCTGTTGATGTTGCTGCTGCCACGGGGTTGCTGACAAGGGTGTTGATTGGAGATGAGTTAACAGAGAAAGAAAAAAGGGTTTTACGAAGAACTATGACTGATTTGGCATCTGTGGTTCCAATTGGCGTTTTGATGCTTCTTCCTGTAAGTGAGACTCTTCCATTGTTAATTTATTTTTCAGGTTGTTGGAATTTGCTACTCTTGCCTATAATGGTGAGTTCTGGCCATTACAATTCTTGCTGCTAATATTTTTCTTAACTTGCGGCACTAAGACATTGATAAGCATTCTGCCAAATTTTATACGTCTTGTCTCAAATTGTTGACTGGTTCTAGATTGCACTTGATCAAAATTTGAGACCTCCAACTTCTTTGCATTATCAAAAGCTTTCTAAATTTAGCTTGATTGAGCCATGGCTTAGTGTCACTCTCCCCATGTATTTATAACGTCATTATTGATTTTGGATAGGGATGGCATGAGCCGGCCTCCTTAATTTTTTTAAAATTAGAAGTGTAAAATATCTTTTCTTAAGTCCGTGCTTGGGTTGCTTAGGCCCAGACATACCCGAGGCCTAACTTTTTTAGGCAAAATGATGACGTTTTGGTTAGAAAAAGTAGACCTCGGACCAGTGTGGGCTTGGTTTGGCCCATGGGCTGGTATATTAAAAACACTTGAATTTAGGCCTATAGGCCAGTCCATTGCCATTCCTAATTTTGGATAATGGTAAGTTCTAATATATTTCTGCGCCATATATCATCACTGGGGTTTAATAGTTTTGCAGTTTACTCTGCTTATCAACATAATCACTTAAATTAAAAGGTAATTTGATTTTCACAGGTCACTGCTGTTGGGCATGCTGCAATTTTGGCTTTTATTCAGAGATATGTGCCAGCGTTGGTACGTTTGATTCTTGACCTTATCAGACTGCTGTTGCAGTCTCTTTAAATGTTAAATCCGCAGTTATCAGGGGTCAATAATAATTTTCTTTTGGCAGATACCTTCCACTTATGGGCCAGAAAGGTTGGATCTCTTGAGGCAGCTTGAGAAAGTAAAAGAAATGGAAGCAAGTGAAATGGATGCCAAAGAAAGTGGAGAGGAATTAGCCTAATAAGAAACAGCTAAAGTCATGTACAGATCCTGACTATAGACAATTTTTTAATTTTCACGATGGGGTAATAACTCTTTCCCGAATGTTACTTGGTTCGGAATCCAATTGACAGTAAATTAGCGTAAATAATTTCATTCCACAAGTCTGGTATTCCAGGTAGGCACCAGTGGCTGCAGTCTTGAGGAGCAGGAATTGGAGTCCCTGGTTCGCGATGCATTGAAGGGTGGCCATCATACCTGAACTGAGACAAATGTGTAATGTCTAAGAACCAAGCTCTCTTGTTTCCGTTTTCCATCTGTCTGATAACATTTGAGATATATTGATTGTAAATTGGCTCAGGTTCGATCTGACTGTGGTCTGTCACCGGTTGCCTATCTAAGTCACACCGACCACCATCATTCCATACCCCGTTCCTGCCAATTTACACATTAAAAATTTCATAGTAGCTAGGGTCAAACTCAATTTATGTAACGTATGGTTTGATCATACTAATATTATCGAATACAGTGATTTATTTTTTCTTATGCTCAAAATACTTGCCTGTAATGTACTGGGGAGTAGCTACGAAAGAAGATATGTGTCCTGTTGGAGTTTAATCTATCCAGTGCCCATGCCTTCCATGTTTGCAGAGATATTTCAAAAGCTTCTATTGAACTCATGGACATATTTACCTTCCCTCCCTCCTCAAAATAGCACCCCCTGGATATGGACAGAATAGTTTATCTTTCTCACATAAAGCTTGGCAATAATATTTAATAGGGAAGTTTTAGAGGAGAGAAGCCGTAGTAAGTAACAGCAGTCATGGGAGGAGAAAGAAAAGCTTGCAGTCCATACATGGTGACAGTTTTATCTTCATTCCACCAATGTCCAGCGTTGAAAATCATAACATCAGCACCTGCCCACTTCTGGGAGAACCAGTGCAATCGGTCGACTTTGATGGTGGTTTTGATGTCGGGGGAGGCATTCTGGGGTGGACGACCGATGGTTACTAAGAAAGGTGTCCTGTAGTATTGGACAGTAAGGTTGTAATCACTGAAACGCATTGAAAGGAAGCCCTTGTGTTTGGAAATCGGGTTCCCATTTTCTTCATATATTGTGGAGATGTTAGAAATTCCTTGTGCGAGCATGCATAAGAATGACTCCCACTGGTTTCGCCCGATGGAGTCTCCTGCAAATACTATTCTTCCGTTTCTGCTCCTCTGCAGAAGATCCGTTGCATTAAATCTGCATATAAACATTTGAGGCTTTTCTGTGAGCAGAACTGTTTGCCCTTTACTGCTAGTAGATACATTGCGTTAAAGTGCGTTTGGTCTTTCCATGACACTTGAGATCTTTCAGAACTGCAGGATTATGAGAATACCGGGGCTTTATCTATGTCGCACCACGCCAAGCCAAAAGTTTAAACCTTCCCAAGTTTAGTGTACAAACATATACTGACCAGACTCCGAAGGTTTGTAACAACGAAATTTTAAAATGGCTCTTTGCTCCATTTGTAAGGTGAAGACCACAACAAAAGAGTAGACCGTTAATTTTGTTGTCCAGAAATTTTCAAAGTGGGGCATAATATACTTCGATCAAGCGTACGTTTGGTTTTAGTTGGATGTGTTAAACACCAAAAGTACAATAGAAGTATAAATATTCATCATAATTTGTTAATTTGTAAAATATATCATTTTTGAAATTTACAAAATTAAGATTAATTTAAAAATATTATTAGTTGTTAAATAAATTTTAATTTTTTTAAGATTTGGGAACGTTTAAGTAATTGCTATCTAATTTTTCTAATAAATAATTTATAGAAATTTGTGAAATTATTTAGATGATTTTAAAACCAATTGATGCATTAAATTTTTCTAATATTGTATTAAAAAGGATTCTTTATTTAAATTTTTTTACTAAAAAGATTTATCAACCATGAAATGTTTATATTTAATAGATCAATTCAAAGCTCTTGTAATTATTTTAGTAACACAATATTTAATAATATTGAATTAGTCCTAATTATATTTATTTTCTTATATTTTTAAGACATTGTATGTATGATAATTTAATAAATAGTAGAAAATATACTTGTAAGAAGATTATTATAATTATTTGGGTTAATTATATTAAACTCTCCTATAGTTTGACCTTTTTATTTTAGTTCTTGTATTTTTAAAAAATTAATTATCTCCTTATTCATCATATTTAGCTGATTTTCCTTCCATTCATAAATATAAAACGATGTCACATTGAAATTGAAGAATTATGCTACTACATCATCTTGAGTGAAAAATAGATGAAAAGCTAATGAAATATAAGGAAAGGGGTTGTGTGATAGTTCAATAACATCATAGATGATATGATAATTTTCAAAATATAAGGACTAAAATAAAAACGGTCAAAACAAAAAGAATTTCTAGTGTGTTTAATCATAACTATTTCACATTTTAAAAGTAAATCAAAATTTAAACTTACAAATATTAAAGTTTTATTATAACAATTAACAATAAAAAATTTAAATGTATTTTAAGAACTAAATTTACTTCGAACAAACTTTAAATATCAATTTAAATTTGTTTTAAATTATACAAAAGAACCTTCATATATGTAGGCAATACTGAAATAAATATATCTTTCTGATATTCATATATTAAAAGAAATTAATATGATCTTAATACGTTTAAACCTTTTTAGTTAATATTCATATATACACAAGATGTATATAGATATTAAACACACACACACACACATATATATAAGTATTTATAAAAATCTTAAAAATAATTAATCTGTTTATTGATTATAACATATCAAATATTTAAAAGGATATAAAATTAACTTTATAATATAAATTATGCATTTATAGTACATTATGATGAAGCAACCGTTATTTTATTAAAAGTTAATATATACTATAAACATTAAAGTATGACATAAAAAATATTTTTGATATGTATTTAAAATAAACTGATCATATCTATTAGATATATGCATTATGATAAATTTATTATAAAGATTTTTATATGTATGTATAAAAAAAGTGAACGTAATTTTAAACTTGTAACATGTTAAATTTATGTTATAATTATTAAAATATCACATTAAAAGTAAAAAATTAAGATCTACTTATGTTAAGTGAAATAGACTTCAATACTATTTTTACATACTTAAATTGTTATTCTATACATTTATGTATTATAAGAAGTGTACGGAACTTTTTAAAGTAATTTTTAAAATTTATAATATAATTTTTTTTAAACTTTTCATATGTTTCTCAAAATTATAAATTGAAATATTATAAAGTGGGAAAACCTTTTTATATTTTCATATAAAAGAGTGCAAAGCTTAAATTATTGTTATAATATTTGTAAATTATATTTTTATCAAATTATCATTATTAGTTTTATATTTTAAATAATTACATTTTGTCAAAAATTAATTGGTACTAATCTCGTTCTTTTATGATTCATTTAAGAGGTTGATGGGGAATTTGAAGTAAAATAAAAATAATTTCTTAAGCATGCTTGTTGTTAAATATATAAAAAAAATAGTTTGAAATTTGTAAGCTTTATTTGAAATTTAAATTTATATTTACATACGAATTTATTAACTAATTTTATAATAAGTTAATATTCACTATAAAAACAATATATAAACTTTTTTTTATACTTAAATATATTGTGTTGTTTCAATATTTTTTTGCAAAATAAAATTGGTTATCATAAAACTATTCTTAATTTTCATACAGGAATTACTCTCCTGGTAATTTTGTGTCATAAAAATGTATATTTAAATGCAGGACAGGAGCAACGACATATTTGAAACATCAAATGGGTTGTAAGATGATAACGTCCACTTTGGTGAAAATAAGAAATACTTAAAATTCAATGAATATATATATAAGCTCCCTATTCTTAGGTTTAAGTCTACAGACAGAAAGAGATGAGATGATCCGACAATTGCGGAGACACCAAAGCCGATGCTATAGAACTCGTCACGCCATATTCCAAAATAAAGCTTGCTTAGGAATGTGACTGAAAGATGTGTCTAAGGAAATCAATTTTTTACTTTCTCAGGGTATAAATGTAGCACAAAGAATGAACTCCTAGGCTTAAAGAAAGCAACATAATTGTTAGTTTCTTCCAGGAGGTTGGTTTAATTGAAGTATCATCCGATTCTCCCTCAAGCTTTATGCAATTCGATCAGTTATATTTACCTGTAGTCCTAAAGAGTTTCCTTGGAGCAGTTGATACTATGATTTGAATGGATGTGCGTGCACTCAGAACTGGCATGCAAGAACACGAACATAGACATTCGCAGTAGTTTTTTTCTTTTTACGTACCTTGGTATATTGCAGCCTTCTGGTTGCCAACGCCAATTCATGTATTCTGCATCTTTTCTTCCATTCTCACGACATCGAAAACCCGGATCAAGAAATGGGCAGTTCTCGGTGTAGGATTGATCCTTGTAACTTTCGTCTGGAACCCATTTCCCAGAGGAATAGTTGCATTCTTTAGATCTTGAAGAAGAGAATTTGTGCAAGAAACCAAAGAGAAAGAGCGAACCAGGCTGAAGAGGTCCCTTAAGATCAAAGTAATAGAGGGAGGAGATTAAGATGACCAGGAAAAAGAGGACATATGCATGTTCTCTCTTGATTATGATGGGAAAAGAGAGAGGCTTGTACTTGTGTTGTTTCGGTGGTTGATGATCCATAAGAAGAGGGGGTAAAAAACAAAAGAAAGAGAGAAGGAGGGCTTTGTGGTGGCTACATATATATATATATATATTTGCCTAAAATTGTGAGAGATACTGAATTTTGGTTTGGAAAAAGAAAGAATATGCAAAAAATGACCCATTTTTGTTGTGTAGTCAATAAGAATTAGAATTAGATATTGATTTTATAAAGAAAAAGCTGAAGAAGACTTGGAGTCCTCTTGTCCACTACCACGTACTCAATAACTACATTATTATGATGAGAAAAAGAAACCACAGCAGAAGGATGATGAAGCTAAATGATTCTCCGGGTTGTTAAAAAATAATTTATTTAATAATTTTTAAATTTTTTTAAATGGAGTTTAACAAATATTAAAATAAAAATTAAGAATCTTATTTTTTTAATTTCCTGGGAGATGAATTATTCCATATCAAATTAAATTTATGTTCCTAATAAATACATCTAATTTTTTTCTCTTCGTTGTTGATTTTATTTTTTCATAAACTACGAGAAGCTCTGATGATTAATAAATCGAAGTGTTATACAAACACATTTTTAATAAAAATTATAAACAATTAACCCCTTCCTTTATCTTTAAGAAAGTGTTTTATCTTTAGCTAAATTACTTAAAAATTCATCAATTATATCATGAATTTTAGTTTATAACAAACAAGTCACCAATTTCTAGAAATTTTCATCTTTAACATGATGTAAGAGCATATTGACGTGCATAAAATGTACATGTATTTATTTAATATTTTAATATATTTTCTATTTAAATTACCTTCATTTAAATAATTTTATATTATGTTTTAGATAATTGTGGAGAAGATACTCAAGAGATGATATTGGTCAAAGATTAGAGAATTCCACAAGGTAAAACATGAAGAAACTCAGCTTTGCCTGAACAAGATGTGACACACGATCATATTCTAAGATGTATTCCTTAATGGACAGAAAAATGATAAGAAGATTAAACACGCTTTGACACATGACTATGTATCAAAACATATTCTTCACTAAACTTTAGTGCAGAAGACTTGACCTCCTATTTGGTCAAGTTAGAGCTCGTAA
>JAOSBP010000004.1:21955150-21970752 GCA_027563825.1 Erythroxylum mucronatum | reverse complement strand
TGACATGCGAAGGCTTTATGTCTTAAGTTTATTTTGATGTTGTTTTGATGCTTTATGTTTTAGGTACTATGAAAAATCTTGCTTTATGTTTTGATGTTTTATGTTTTAAGTTTATTTTGATGTTGATTTGATGCTTTATGTTTTAGATACTATGAGAAATCTTGCTTTATGTTTTGATGCTTTATGTTTTAAGTTATTTTGGTGTTGTTTTATGTTTTATATTCTATTTTGAATATGATATAGAAAAATGGTATTATATTATCTTTCATTCCTATTACTGCAACAAACCAAACAATATTATTGGTATTAATACAGAAACCCAAGTTATAAACCAAACATCATTTTTTAATTTTTCATACTCATTCCCATCCCCTTTCACTATTATACCCATATTTATACCCAACTCCGTGCTCAAACCAAACGCCCCCTAAATCACGAACAAAATAAACGTTAATTTCAATATGCTTTAATATGTCAATTTCACATCATATACGATAACATGCAATACCAAATAATGCAGAAATGATAATTTTTAAAATTCTATCACAAAACAAAAAATTTATGTTAACATCGAAACTTTTCGTGAAATTGTAAATTAAACTTTATCTTTTTACTTTTATTAAACTAAACGACCACTTAACGCAGCATTGATACCTTACACCTTTCTGTACATCAGTAACTTGCAGCGCACCGTTTTGTCTACTGAAACGGCACCGTAGAACCCGTCCTTTCCTCCCAACCTCTGTTTCTCTCAGTTGCGTGTTAAGTCTCTGCTAAGATTTTCCAAAACCCAAGTGACGGTTTGATCATGAAGGTGAGACAAGTTTCTAGGAAAGTGTGGGATTACATAAGGTTCGATCTTAAAGAAATTGCATTTCCATCTTCATTGCCTGACCCTCCTCACATCAAGAAGCGTCCCAAGTTGACTTGGAAAGAGCGTTTCCTTGTAAAGTCTCCAACTTTTACAACCTATCTTTTGCAGCTAGTATTTTATTATTTTAATGCTTGTTTTTTTTTTTATATTGGGTTTGCAATTCTTGGTTCGATACCAGTTTCTATGGATTTTTGTTTGTGTAGAGACTTAGCTCCAAGTGCTAAATATATTTGTGGGTGTTTAAGATTACGTGTCAAACTGCTTTCTTTCTTCCTTTGTTCTTTAAGATTTTGAAGGAGGCTTCCAGGCTTTATGCCGCCAGTTGGGTACGTGATATTGGTCCTGATCTTCGTCCAAACGATTTTAAGAAGGCTGAAGAAAGTGAGGATAATCCGAACGGAGCTAAGTCTACTAAGGCTCAAGTGAAAGACTCAGAACCCTCAGTTTTAGAGGATCTTGGTAACAATTTCTCTACCTTTCTGAATGGCATTTAATTGCTTGCATTCTGGGTAGCTAATCTTAGTTTGGAAGCTTTGCCAATTTCCTCAACTGGTGTCGATCCGAGAAAAAAACTGAGTAGGATGTCGTGGAATGGAGTAGGATTTCGTGGAATGTTTGTACGCGGGTTAGGGAAAACGGCGTTTCACTGAGAATTTCTTACTTTAAGCTAATGCAGTTCCTAGAAATGCATTAATTTCTAGGCAAGTTTCCGGGTGAAATGTCAATATGCTTATGAAATTTGAATAATTGGGATGGGTGAAAAAGAGAAATAGCTGTCTGGGTTTATGCTATCGTGATTATGGGGCAAACTGTTCCGTGACTACATAATTTGCATCCGCAAAATCAACTAAAACTGCAATCAAGTTCCCCTTTTCTATTTAGTGCCAATATTGGTGGTTCTCTAAGCTCATTGTTCTCTCACATAGACACTACAGATAGGTAGTTAGAATAAAGATGCACGGGGAGATGAAGTTGTCCTAGAGTATTGCTTACTTCCCTTATTTCTTACTGTTTTCTTTTACTTTTTCCTACCATTAAATTACCAGCGGTGGCGGCAAGAGGAGGTATGGAAACATTAAGGCCTGCTTTACAGCGTTTGTATATGACGAGGGCTTCTGCGTACAGAGATGCTCTGAAAAGTTTTATAGAAGGTTATCAGGAAGGTGTCCAGCAGGTGATGGAAAAGAAAGAAAATTCTGAAACTCAGCGACAGGATGATACTTCTAAGAAGTCAACTTGACAATTTATGGGCACTGACGAAGCAATATAAGTTTTCTCTCAAACATAGGAAGCACACTGCAAGGTTTAGACTTTGCTATGCCTAAACCATGTGAAGAAGTATTACTTTAGATAACAGAATATGCGATGGGTAGTAGTAGTATGCTTCTCCCCTTTGAGAGCAATCCATAATTTGTGCAGCAAGTGCATTGCTAATACTTATGTATCCAGTAAATGATGTAGCTTTTCACTGTGATGGTTTATTGTTGGAATTGATGTTCCCCGCCAATTGCTCACATTTCCTGCACATTTCATGATGCTTAACACCTGTATATCTTTTTCTGATTTTTGTAACCATGTCTTATTTCTTGAGCATTTCAGGATATGTAAGGCTTCCGAATCTTATATTGTTTTCTGGCAATAGCAATTCATATACTGTGCGAAATTGTAATCCACGGTTAAATTATGCTTATTCTTCATGGAGCTCTTTAGATTAATATGGATTAGTTTTTAGATTTCCCAGTATATTGAATCAGTCAGTGTAGATCATAATCCCTAAATTTGTCCAGTAAAGCTGCATAGTACGACCGTTAAAGGATGCGGTAAGACGATCTTCACTCTGAAGTTAATTGAACACATATAGAAAGAATAAATGAATTACACATATTCATGAAGCTGGCTTTTCATGCTTGTGGAATCTTCGACCTGATTTTGAGGAATGCAACTGTTGATCTTTCTTTTCCAAGAATTGCCATGATGAATCTTTGTTTTTTGTTACTCTCTTATATCCAACTATTTTAGGGTCAGCTGATTATCCTGTATTTCTATTCAAGAGATTAGGCTACGACGAGTGAAAATGCATTTATTTAGGAAGTCCATTTCGATTGTGTGAACACTTGTAATATGACTATTGCAGAACAGCGCCTTGTCACTTCAGTTTTAAGAGTTTTTCGGTTGTGTAACAAAAGCTGTTGCTTTCTATTGTTGTAACACCTATAGAAGCTATGGTAGGCTGGAATTTGTTGACGATTCCAATGTTCATATTAGCTATTTTTAGACTTGCTCCCACTATAAGACTTTTTTGCAAGTGATCATGGAATTCCCACATGGAACTTCTGCTTAATGGCTGGGTTTTACTTCAGGTTCTTTTCAAGCACATGGCCCTTCGCTTCAAGTCTTCGCTGGCGCAAGCATCATGCCATCAGTACTCCATTCTAATAACAAATGCCTTTCATGTCAGTTGGTGGAGCCTTATTGGTGAGAGATTGGGATTTTTCTTGTCCAACAGGTCTTTTCGTATCCCAACAAATGCTTGTTTCCAAGATTGAGTTCGGTGGTGTTGATATAGATGTTCATTCGTAATTCTCGAGTGTATCAATCTCATTACTCATTTACATTCCTCAGGTGAAGCTGGTCTCTTTTCAAGGTATTGCCTTCAGTCCTTCGGTAGTTACCAAAGAAGGTGACAGGAGGTTGACCCAACACCTCCAAAAAGCCGAAAGCTTGATGGTAGGAAAAGTTGGAAGTGGAGTAAAAAGAAAATGCCCACATGATGGTTCATAAATGTACTGTTCTGAGTCATATGCATGACTACTGAATGATTCTCACAGGACATTTCCATTATATTTCAGGAAGAGACTCCTCATTCCTCTTTGATTGGCACCATATTATACCAATCATAGCACAATATAATATACGATCTCTTCCCCACTTAAAGCACTTATTTTCGGACACCGCCGCTTGTGGAGGTCAATGGTATCTCTCAACTTTATAGATGTTTTTGGGTCCCAAATGATCCACTTAACACTGTTTTTGGTCATTCATTCAGGTGATTCACACATCTCCGCAAAACCTTTTTCACTTGCTCAACTTATTGGACAAATTCCACTACATGTCTTTGTCAGTTGGATTTGCAAGTTGTGCTGATTTTGCGGTGAGAAGTTCAAGGCCTATGGCGTGATCGTTTACCTTTGCAGTTGGTACTTAAATTTGCCAACTGCCCTTCTGTCCTCGGTGCACTATAATGCCGGAAAATGGTCATATCCTGAACTAACTACATTCCCACGTTGGTGACTTGACAATTTACACTTGCTGTCTTTTAAGTTGAGAATCAATCGCACGTTAAAGTCAGTAAATCCTCCAAAAACCAGGGTTCAAATAAAAGAAATTTAGGATGCAGTCCATAGTATACAATATAAACTTCAAGCTTAAGAACGCAGAATCCCCAGTAAGTTTACTGATGGGTGAGGCGTTACCACCTCTTTTAGCACTCTGATGAACAGGCTGACAGTGGTTTTCTAGTCTTACGTAAGTATATACTATATAACAAAAACATTAAAAAAAATACTAATAACTTGAGACCAGAGCTTTAGTCAAGCATATTCTGAAAAGATTCATTCTTTTACCATAAAATCACGAAGTTACAAACACTAATTAGTGATCTTTTTAACCTTGGTCTTGGTTTCCCGTTATGTTTTGTTCTTGTTGTATGCTTGTACTTTAGATAAAGCTCGAAGCCCACATTTCTGAAACTTGTAAACTTTTTTCTCCTCTGACTTGCAGTGAGTGACGATAACAATCAAGGGGAAAAAGAGAAGAAGGTAAAAGAACAGACTCTTCCTTCTCCTGTGTTCCTACCAGAGTTGGAGCATTAAACAAAAAAAGAGGAGTGGGCTGCTCTGCTGCCAAATACTACTACCACTAAAGACTACCACTAGTCCTGGGTTGTCATCAATCTATTCAAAGTCCCACCAAGAACCTGAACCACCACCATACCCTATTCCCATTCTTCTTCTTCTTATTATTATCAATTGATTTGATCTTTGAGCCTTTCAGTTTCACTTTTCTTAAGAAAGGAAAAATCTTGAGGCAGAATCTCAACAGTGCCCTGCCCAGGTAAGATTCTTTTGCTGATTTTCACCACCACTTCCATAAGTTCTCCAAGTTATCGTTGTTGACGTCATCATGGGCCTTTCTTGAAGTGGACCCCAATCCACAGTAATTCCTCCGCCATCCAATCCCAATACATACACTTAAATAAATAATTTGTTTTTACCATAAATTCTTCTTTGACATTTCCACTGCTTTAATTAGGTCAAATCGAGGGGACGTCGCATCGCATCCACAGATCTTATCCTCGACGATTGCTCATCTGCTTGAAATCTTGTAAGAAAGTGGCATCCGCATTCTGTTAACACACACACACACACGTCTTGCAAATTAAAACATATTTCATGTGTTTACCCCACTAGACTAGACCATCTTATCTCATCCAAGTATTTTTTGTTCCAATGTTTATGCTTCGGCGACCAAAATTAGTCAAGATTAAACTCGAGTAGCCTAATAAATATCTACTGCTAGTAAGGATTCCATTATCTGTTCTTGAGAGAGTGCCATTTAAACTAGATTAAACAATTCTTTTAGAAATCGATAAAATTGTCTTCGGACTTGATCTGAATTCATTATACGTGTATGAAATTCATTGCGAGAGAGGGTACCACTGTCCTATATTGGTCAACTAATTCGAAAGGGCATTGACATTGATTTGTGTGTACGAGTTTGGATTTGGTCGGTCTGGTTTTGCGTGCCTTACTTCAATTCTCAAACTTTGAAACGCCTATCATCAGCATATTTTTCTGCCCTTTTCTTTTTCACGTCCTAATCATCGACTTAAAACTCCACATTTACGCATTTACCTTACTCCTGTTTGCTCCCTTTTTAAAAACTGAAGACCATCCACAGCAAAATCATATAAAATCAAGTACACGTCTCATCAAAAGAGAAAGTGCAAAATATATGAAAGGGGGAAGCTACTAATCAGAAAGGGTTGAGCTTAGTTAATTAAATGTGGGCTGCGTTCAGCCAACATGGACTCGTATGAAACCTTTTTTATTATTCATTGTAAGGACCAGAAAAGAGTTAAAAGGAGAAGAAGACGAGATAATTATATAGTATCATCGTCATCATCTTAAACTTCTTTACTAGATCACTTTAGTTAATTATTTATACAATTGACTTGGTTCATTGACTTACCATGTGACCGCTAGTGTCTGTCGGAAAAGGACATTGGGACTGGAGCTGCTGCAGGGTTTGACCATGGCTCGACAAAGAGGAAACATCTGGTGTGGAAGGTTCAGAATCATCAAGCTGGCACTCCAAGTTGACACCAAATAGCCTAAGCCTTCTCTTTGAGTTATTACCTAGTGTTGTCGAGTGGTTAGCCATTGACCCTGCAATGATAATGGAATAACATGCTACTACAGTACTATAATGCAAACATACTGGAAAGACACAAACAAGATAGAAAAGGGTTGCCATCTCCAATGCCATTTTAAGCTACCAAAATGCTTTCTCTTGCTCTCTTTCCATTGGGGCAACTATTTAATAGATTGTTGCGGTGAGATGGAACATATACATATGAAAATATAGCACCAGTAGATTTGATAATTACTTCATTTGATGATAAAGCGGATATAATCTTGACAGAGATCAAATCTCTCACGCGCCAAATTTCCTGAAACCACACACATTCCTCCAAACTTATTGGAATGTGTTCCACACGCACTCTAATGCAAGTATGCAATTTTTTTCAAGACAAATATAACAAGACTATACTAATACTACTATACCTGCATGAAGACAGTGAGGTTGGTATGGCACACAACTAGTAGTAGTAGAAACATTTGACCCATGGCCATGTTGCATACTATTACTACTGGAAGGATAAGGCTGGTGATGACAAGATGTTGATGATGATGATGAGGAGGAAGAAGAAGAATATAATCCTCTACTCCACACCGCACTGTTACTTCCCTGCACCACTACTCCACTGCTATTATCTCCTCTCCTCCTCCATCCTATAAACAATCTATCACCGTCCCTGCCAAACAACACCACATCACCAGCTTCCAGTTGCTTCTCCTTCACGTACCTGCTCCAACCCTTAGTCAACACATAGCTTTGGCTACTGTTCCAATACGAGTAGCGAAACCTCCAACACTTGCCTGACTCGTCCTCGAAACTCAGCAACAATCCCGATTCGCTCGAGTCACCGTTGAGCGGGAAGTACCTTTCAGCATGTTGTTTAGGGATTACTAGACGGTTTAGCTTCCCCACGTCGCTTGGTGTTAAGGGTTTCTCGAACATGGGCTCTTTGTCCACTACAAGCGCTTCTACTTTATGTGGATTTTGTGGTTGTCGTCGATGCTGTTCTTCTTGGTCGACGTTGAGTTCGTGCTTGAGATTGAATTTTAAAGTTGGGTTTTGGGTAGGGAACGTGGAGTGTGGTTGCTGTGGATGGTTGTAGGAGTTAAGCCAAGTTTGGTGATGGTGATAGATATGTGGAGGGCAAGAGGAATTGGGGTGAGGGAGGTGCGACGTGTGTGGTTTAGAGGAAGGAGTAGTACTGGTTTGATTCTGTTCCATGGTGGGGTGTTGCTGCTGTTTTCCCCACCAAAACATTTCCGGAATGTCTGTAGAAAATTGGTTCATTGACATTTGAGAGAGAGAGGGAGGAGAAAGTGATGTGTTCTGGTGATGAGTAGAGAAGAAAAGAGAATAAATGGAAAGGATATATGGTGGTTGCAACTTGCAAAGTCTAAAGAGGCGTGAGGATTATGGGGTTTGATGTGGAATCTGTGTTTTTCTGTATGTATGTGTAGGAACTGTTTGATACGTATAGGTTTTGCTTCTCAGTCTCAGGTCTTGGGACATTTATGACATTGCATAAGTGTGTTGTGTCATGTACATGTGTGTGTGTGTGAGAGAGAGAGAGAGAGAGAGAGAGAGAGAGGAGACGGGTTGAGGGTTTTTGTTCGCAAGTACAAGAGTACTTTAAGGTTTTGCGTGCTGAAAAAAAAAAGGAACTGAGTCATTATTATCAGTGTAATTTAAGACATTTCTGCGTTCCAAAATAATGAAATGACAATCTCTCTGCTACTTTAAAAAATTGACATGGTGAATGTCGATATCAAATCTTCTGGTCATCTTTATTTTGTCTTATTTTGTCTCATAAAATTTTAGTTATTTATTTTACGGGATTCACGCGGGTTTTATACAGACCCTACATAAGTAAATAGCTAAAATTTATTAGACATAATAAGATACCATAATATTGGATAGAAAATCTGGACTTGTGTATGTCGTATGTGTATACAGCAGGTCTAACATGTATAACAGATGAACTTTGAGAATGAAAAAGATTCAATGGAGTGAGGGTGAATACGATTAAATTATACATTGAGTTTGATGTATTATTAATTAAATGTTCTATGTTGCTATTATAAGCATCCCATGTTACTGCATTGGCAAACAAATCTAAGAGTGGGACCAAACCCCCTGACGTACTCATAATCTGTTTTCCCATCCAACGCCTTGCTTACCACTTTGTTTTTGCGTTTGCATATACTCATTCATTCACTCAGCACATGCAAAATCTTACGCTTCTTTCCTGCCTGTAGCTTCTGCTTCTATATAATATCTCCTCAAGCATTTTCATATCTACTCCTTCTCACTTTTCACCCTTGCCTTCTCCATTGCCTGTTATGATCGCTCTCTGTCTATCAAATATCTGAAATAAGTGTTGAACATATAGAGGGTCTGGGTGGTCCTTGTATTTCATTATTTAACGACAAGGAAAAGAGTAAAGATAAGATTCCATCAAAGTTTGAATCTTGATTGAGTATGGGACTTTGAACTTGTTTTTTCTTTTGCTCATTATAATAAGCTCCTCACACTAGATGAAATGGTGGGTGGTCCTTCACTTTGTTGCTGCAAGGTTCCAAAACTAAGTGCAGGCCGCATAAGAGTTAAGGATAAACTAGCAAGTGTCCTAGAGTTAACTGGTGTGGTTTTCCGGCTTGCCAGAGCCTATAGACTATTTGGAGTCCATCAACTGATGAGTATTGCATAAGATTCCATCACCAGAATGCAAATTTAGAGAAGGATTATTGGTGGAGAATGGTCCTTTTTTTTTTTTTGGTCACGTGCATGACAGAATTATTGATGTTTGGCCATAAGGCAAAGGGTTGGGAGCTACAAGTAGTTATCAATAAGAGTATATAAATTCAGAGAGATCGGTCCATTCCCTTTCCAATGAGCAGAGATTGATAAATGAGATAAGATTTGTCTCTTTTTGGTCAGTCGTGTTTGAATCCTCTCCTCACACACGCATATATCTCGAATACAAAAACAAATACATTAGTCATAAGCACTCAAGCTTACGTCTCTCTTGCAGTCTGGTATTTGTGTCTGACCATTATTTTAATGCTACTTGTGTCTTTTGTACGAGTTTCAGACAAAACCCACCTCAATTTCCAGGAAGATTCAGACGCCTTTTCATTAGGTGGACTAGTTGTTAATTCGAGTACATGTTGGGGACACATAATAGAGACTGTTGGGTTTTGTCACAAATTATAAAATTCAAACAACAATTTTATATCCATTTATAAATGCTAAACATTATATTATATAGTTGTTTTGTGTGTATGTCGCACTGTCAATCATCGGGTAGCTACTTATTTGAACCATGCAATTCACCTCAATCATGGGCTGATTGGACAAGTCATCTAGTCTTTATGAGTGGTCCAAATTTCTTATTATTATTACAACTTTTACTTATAATCAAAAAGTAATTAAATAAATCCAATGGTGTGTTTGAGTGGGAGGGACTTATCCATTCTTAACCAAAGGTTAAGGGTTCGATCCTTGACTTTGGGTATAGAGCAGCCTTAAATCCTTGGGCCAGCTGTCTCACCCTGTGAGGTGTCTACAAACCAACGAGGGGATTAGTCACTGAGTCCGCCGGTGGATATCCTGGTTTAAAACAAAAAAAAAGTAATTAAATAAAAAACTAAAGAAATTTAAAAAAATAATAAAAGGAAACGAGAGTGAATATTAACTCTCACTTGCCGTACCAGCCTCACTGCAAGATCAAATAGTAATCTAGTCTAAAAATCTGCGGTGAACATACATTGAAATGGCCAAACCAGAAACTTTAGCAAGGATGCGTGTTTGAACCAAGTAGAGGAATCAATGACCATAAAGAAAATCACAGGTTGGTTGAGGAATCTGGTATGTAGTCTATAGAGGGATTTCTGCTGTGATGAAAAAATCTGTTTATCCTATTACAGGGAATGGGAAGAAGACAGACCCAATGAATTAGACATTTAAGGAAAGTGTTGAGTGATGACAGACATGATGTTGCAACAAATAAGAGTTCAAAATTTTCCATATCCGGAGTTCTCAATTCCCAAGCAAACCCACCACCAGCTGCTGCTAGGAGGTGAAGGACGGAGACCTCCAAAACTCTCTTTTTGCCTTAAAAGAATGTAATCTATAGTCAAGCAAGAAGGAAAATAAGATGCAATTCCTTATTACCGTTCAAACTTCTAAATTGTCCACAATTGTGGTTTCAGTTGATATGATTGTACTCCTAACAATTTCAAGCTCTACATTAATGAATCAGGCTAATTCATTGCTCCTGCAGTATTCTACTACTATGACAAAATTGATTGACTTGTGAATTATAACCAGCTATCATGCGACCTTATCAGCAATTATTCTTGATCTGAAATTGAGATTAATTTAGAAAGATTCTGCCTTCAGATTGGATCAGTTCAATGTAGAAATGTAAGACATGAGGTGAAGGCCAAGAACAATGCACCATACAAAGTGTGATACGTATCTTTAAATCATGGCCTTAAGTAGATTAATAAAGCAATCAAGTGATAAAAGTACAATAATTGTTTTATGTCTTGATTCTCAGCATCTGTAGTATTCTCTGCTTATAAGATTTGACAAAGGTCAGTAAGCAAGCAAAATTAGTTGATAAAATCATACCTACAAGTTGTCAATTTCTCTTGGGACACATAATCAAGCCACTACCACAAATTGGCAAAGACAGGCCGATCCTGAAAAAGAAGGTAAAAGTAGATCATGAAATTGATTAGACAGATCCTGAAATTTAAAATCCTGATCGATGCCTGAGTTTAAACGCCTGAGTTAATTTACATTTTCTACGAACCCAATATAAGCACAGATACACCTTACCATGCTCGTTAATAGAAATAACGCTTTTTTGGAACTTGATGTCCGTACTTTGCTGAGTTTTTGGCTTCTTTGTTATCTTATAGTATTAGTTAGGGACAACAATTGAGACAAGGCTCTTGCCTATATAAAGAGGTTACTATCTCCTTATTTAATGCACTAAAATAAAGTCAAAGATTTGTGTGACCAATTTGACTTTAGTTAAATTTCTCTTTTAAGGTAAGAGTTGGAGAGTTTGTCTTGAGAATTTCTTTGTAGATGTGTTGGTGTATTAGGAGATTGGGTGAGAGGAAAGATTGTGTGATTGTAAGGATTTTTCACATAGTGAATTTTCTTCTCAGTGCCTGTAATTTTTTTCCGATTTGAGAGTTTCCACGTAAGTTCTTTTGTGTTATTATTTTCTGATATTTTTATCTATCAAATACCCTTGGATGTGAGTTTGGGAGGCCTAAATTCCCAACATACTATGTGCAAGATTTGATCTAACAGTGTTTTTTAAAGGTTTTTTTTTTCTTTCTCTTGTTTAAGTTCAGAGATAAGAGTAGTAAAAAAACAGGTCTGAAACTTTAAGAGGGCTCATCAACTCCGTGAGAACTTGGCATCGTCAGAATATGGAATTATGAACATACCAAAAGAACTTGCCATCCTAATATATGCTAAGTTCAATTGATCATTAAAGGGGAAGTAAGATACATGTAAAACAGGAAGATTCTCATGTTGGATTAAAAAGTAAACTACTATACAGGGCATATCGTTTGTCTCAACGTGAATCCACGGTGAAATGTTGGTTCAATTTTCTTTCTTTTCTTTTTAAAATTTCAGGATGGTAGTCAGCTTTTTTTTTTTCACGAAACATCTTAGGAAAGTTTTAACTATAGAAAGACACCTTTAAACTATTCATTTCTAGACCAATTCTTGCTCAAATCGAGTAGGTCATTTGCAAGAGGCAAAACTCTGGCTCCAAATTTTAAACGATTGCATACATAAAGATGGTTCGAACTTGCGATCTTACTTAAATCAAAAAAGTCCCTTACTAACTCACCTACACCCTGGAATTAGTCAACTTCTATTTTATTCATCAAAGTAAACCTTTTTTTTTAATCAAGAAAGATTGCTAATTTATCGGGAGCTCCTTCCAAGTCACTTGACTCACTGGTTTAAACATCGATGTTATGCAAAGGAAGTGAATGCTCCAATTTTTTCTCTCTACAAAGAGAATCAAAAATCCAACTTTACTAATTTTAGAGTCACGTACTCATAATGATGGGTTCAAATCACCTGCCTTGATTATTCTGTTCCTATCATATTTTACGAGCATCTATTAATTTAATTTTTTTAACTATAAAGGGATGAATATTTATAAAACAGAGAGAGCAGATAGTCTGTTCCTATGATGATACAGGTCAAATCAATGTATTTAAAGCTCAAAGGTATAACCTTCACCGTTTAAAACTGGGATCAATTTTGGCTCCTTTTGTCTTAGATTCATGAAGCATGACATGCGTATAATCAATCTTCCAATAAGTTGGAAAGCAATCGAGAGTCTCTTTAGGAGCAATGAAATAATATTACTGGGGCTCACAAAAAGAAAAAAATTTCAAAGATGGGAGCTTTCATGTGGGGACCTAGGGTTGAGTCTAATCATGGAGCCGATATCTTAGACCAAATATTTGGCAGGTCCCCAAATAAGCACTTGCGATTTTTTTATACATATGATATGCTTGTCGTTCCATAATAACACACGTTTACTTGAAGACAATGTGTATTTAATGATGAGGGGGGGCAGACTATAGATGAAACCATTGGTTCCAAAGCCAGAATTTCCTCTGTAAACTGTGGTTTAGTCATATATTCCTGCCAAATGCAGGTAATTTCACGGGTGACGAATAGGACTAGAAGTCAATATCAAGAAGAAGAAAAATAATTGAGCACCATAGAGTCATAGGAGCCCAATCATACTCGAGCAACATGCATATGATGGCTCCAATATTGCCATTTTCGCATACTTTGTTGAACGTGGAAGTCCGAAATAGAATCCATACGAGGCGGTTGTTTGAACAAATTTGTGATGCACTAAAGGTAACCATGATAGGGTATCAAAATCTCCATAAAAGTAATTTTTCATTATCATTTTTTAAGCTATTAAAGTTATATTTGGAAATTAACCTAAGATCGGAATACAAAAGGCAACTAATCAGAGTCAACAACTATTTCACATGCATAAGCTTGGGGCTTTCATGACATACGAAATTGTTCAGAAATGCCAGATGTGTGGAAGAGACCACGCCTCCTCTTTTTTTCACTGCCAGATTTGGCTTCACGAAATCATCAAGCAAAAAGCAAGCGTGGGCTCATATAATCAGGCTAGAAGGGCCCCACCAGATCCAAAATTTCAATGTTTATTTTTTCACTTTTTACACGGAGCAGATAGCGACGGTGGGTGGGTGATTGACATGTGGCGACTGTGGTGTAGGACTACGGGGGGTAGGATAGTGGGCGGTGGGTGGTAGGACGCGGTGGTGGTGATAGATGGGAGACAAATAACAGAAGGCATAAGTATGATTGGACACCATTTGCCGTGGAATACTGGAATTTGGAAAAACAAAACTATTTACTTGCCCTGCACAGGTGCCAGGAGGGCCGGTGATAAGCTGACCTGTCAAATGCTCGATCACTTTCAGGTCATGATTCGTATTCGGAAACAGCAGCAAGTAATGACTTTTGTTTGATATTGAAAACCATGATTTGATGAGAATGGTTCATAAGTCTTAAACATCGGAGCTATTAGTTCTTTTATCTATAATTAAATTCAAATTGCATTTGTCCATGAACTTCCACTTTCCAAGACGTCTTCTTCTCAATCCCCAAGTCTACATTGTTGATTGACCTGTCTCATTTATTCGCCTAACTTGCTGCATGCTTATCCTTTAACAGTGAAGAGATAGGTAGACATATCAGCAAGCCACTCATTTCTGTACCTAATATAATTATCAAATCAGAGACAACCCAAGTTTAGTGACGATGTCGCCTTCTAAACTTGACTAGGCCGTCCTAATTAGGAAGCTACCGCATCTCCAAGCTTGGGCTACAGCACTAGTCGGTGTCAATATGGTGAATGCCTTAAGGACTGACCTTTCGATTAAAGTTTCAATGTACAGGAAAAGTGGGCTATGTGTGGTTACATTAAATGCAATTGTCAAGTTTTACTTTACATCATGAGGACTTGAATTTCAGTTCATACTCATTCTTGAGTAAAGACAATCTTTTTAATGCCCCGTTAAGAACATGGAGTTTTGCAAATTCTTTCGACGAGTAGCTGTCGCACAGATTACTCAGCAGAATAACTTTTGCACTTTTCTTCCATATTAGCAGAAGACCTTTTCATAAAAATCACATCAGCTTTTAGCTATGAACGAACAGATGGCAACCAGCAGTACGAAATAATCAAATGGAGAAAGCAAAGTATCTTTCTTTGCCAGCAACAAATTCAACATTGTATACCTATTTCATGGTCTTGTATGCAGCCAGCAAAGTCTTCTCATTTCTCCTACTTATTTTAATTTTATGTTTAGCTCATATATAATATCTTAATAAAAGTCGTAGTCTAAGATCAAGACTTGCAAAACCCAATATGCAGATAGCCCACCACATCTACACGCCTACTTAATGAAACAAGTCAATCTAGGATTGCCATATGATATGATACGAAAAACTTTTAAGGAAAAGAGAACCCTAAAACTAAGGCTAAAATTGGGATTTCATCTGCAATTGGACATTGAATTAATCGAATTAGATACAGACTTTGTCAATTTGTAGTTGTGTCACTAACTAATTGGATCGAGCTGTGTTGATATGATGATGGGATAGCTGACCCCATACTAACAAAATCATATTTGTATGAAGATCTGAATTTTTTGCTATAAGTTGTTTTATGTTTGATATTTTTTTTGGTAAAGTTTTATGTTTGATATTGCCACGCAAGATTATAAATAAATAAATAAATAATATTATTAGTATTATTATTACTATCATTAATAATAAAAATAAAAATAAAAATAAAAATAATAAGTATTATTACTTATTAATATTTTGCACAATAACTATTATTATAATTTTCTACATATTATTATTACAATCTTGTTATAATAAAGAAATGCAATTCATTATCCAAGAGATAAGAAAATAAAAAACTTATGAGTGATATAGTTATGGGCATTCTTCAAATCTGATTTGCTTATGATTTAAGGACAATGAAAACATAAGTAACTTGGTGAACATTTTGGACTGGGCAATATACTTCTGTTGGTGAGCCCATCCTCCTCCTAAAGCTAAGCACAAATGGGAGATTTAAAGTTCCTTGTAGTGTGTGTAAGCCCACATCCTATCATACATAAAAATGAAAATGATCTTTTTCCAATTTGGTTGGAGCAGACAGGTGACTATGCGTAGGCCAAGTCAGCGTAGT
>JAOSBP010000004.1:21929789-21948935 GCA_027563825.1 Erythroxylum mucronatum | reverse complement strand
AGAGCAAAGCTCGAATGAGCTATATATAGGCATCCTAGCTTAGAGTCACAGATTCTCACTAAATCTGAACTACCTAAGATCACGTCTATCTCTATCAGATAAGATCTCATGAAGCAATTGGATGACAGCCCCATCCAAATAGGACTCTAACTGATAAGATAGAATTTAACAAGATAATATAAAGATAAAGTTTACATTTATCTAGAACACTATCTAGAACACTAACATCCTTATCCGCGAAGATCTCCACTATCTTCAGATGTTGAGTTTTACTGTAACTCTAACTCCCAATCGTCGCCACATCATCCAAGATCTCCTTGTGATCTCTATCCGTTGATGATGCAATGTGATATCGCTGAAGCCCACTAGCACACTGGCCTGATTTAATACTTCCCACAATAAGTTTGTTAGTCGTGGTCTATCCATCCGAGCGTAGCTAAGTCCTTTGTCCGTCAAGTCCTAACCTAGGTCGAGTCAATCTCTACAAGGTCCGAGACTCTACCAAATTCGTACCAAGTTTGATTCCATTCGCCCCTGTTTGCCTTAATGTTTCCACCACAGCCTATCCGCACATAGGTCCATCAATGCACGTCCATGGATAAGTCTATCTTTCATGATCAAGCTCTCTCATAGTGCAGTCTCGTCGCTCCATGACTTAGTATATGTCACAAACTGAGTTAGCATAAAATCTCTCACGGTTCACATACCTTCAACCTGCCTCGCCGAAGTCTAGTGCCTAAGTTCCTCGTCGGGCTCGTATGCCTTCGTGCATCCTCGCGGGGTCTTACATGCCCTTGTACCTTCTCGCGCACCCTTGGGTCTCGCATGACTTAGTTTGCCAACTCCGCGTGGCCTCGCATCCGAATCTTACTTCTTGTCTAAGATTTTCGCCAATGTACGCCTACGCATGCCCACGCGTATCGAATCTTGCCTACTCTTGAGATCTTTACCAATACTTCCCGCATACATCGCCTACTTTGCAAGTTCCTCGAGTTTTGATCGCCAACTCGCAAGACTTCACCTTGTTCTCTCGTCAACACGCCTTCCTCGTGCTAACTTGCGTGTTAAGCATTGGCCAAGGCTCGCTAACACTCGCACGATCCCGCAGTCTGAACTTAGGGGTCTAACACTAACCACCTAATAAATACAATACATCCTAATGCACCCTTCAAGTTAGAGCCTATATGTCATGGATGCCCAACTTGTGTAGGAAAAATTGAAATTGATGCTTACTAAAGGCCTTGGTAAGGATATTAGTAAGAAGAACAAACATGTGAGGTAATAATAAGCCCTTTCTAAATCCACTCACAAATAGTGACAATTGATTTTAATGTGCTAGCTGCGTTCATGAAAAATTAAGTTAACAACAATGTATAATGCTGCTTGACTAGCATAGAAAAGCTGCATTTGGTTGCTAATGTAGGATTCCAAAGTATACAGTAGCGAATTAAGCTATACAAGCTTATAAGAAGTGGTGGTTATATAGCTATACTTGGCCTCCATTGATGATTGAGATACATTGTTTTATTTCTTTGTCTTCCAAGAAATAATAGGAGTGTGACCAAGCATGACGTAATAACCAATTAATGACCAACGAGTCACTTGACAACTTCTCCGATCAGAATCCTAAAAAGCATAAAACTGGAAATCATTAGCAATAAGAAGAAAAAATGTCCTGGCCAAGATGAATCTTTAAATATTGAAGGACACACATTAGGGCATCCATATGTGCTTGAAGAGGCAATTGTATGAACTGTAGAATTGAGGTCAAGGAGTGCTATAATTCCTATAATGATCAGGATCACCAATAAATTGACCTGTAGCAAGAGTGAGCTTATGATTTTATTCAATGAGAAAATCAACAAGTTTGACTCCTAAGACACTACACTCAGCAAGAATAGACATCATATATTTCCATTGACTCAAGACCATGCTCTCAGGACTGTGAGCTACCTTATTGCCTAGAAAGTCTTTTATAGAGCCTAAGTCCTTATGATAGCAACGATGAAAATGTTGCTTGAATTTAATGAGAGTCGCATAGTTACTTCTTGTCAAAATTAAATCATCAACATAGACAAGAACATACAATAGGTGCATGTAGATCTCTCCATGAAAATCCTCATAGAGAAATACGTTGTCAACATTCATTTGGTGAATTTTCCAACCCTAGGTAACAATAATAGTAAGAAAATTACAGACGCTCACCGTCTTAGCAATAGGGGCAAAAGTCCTAAAATAATTAATACCAACAACCTGAGTATTGCTGAAAATAACCAAGCAAGTTTTTAACGTTCAATAGTGCCATCTGAGTTGTATTTAATCTTATAAACCCATTTGCAACCAACTGCTTTCTTATCAAGAGGGAGATCCTCAATTGTTTAAGTTCCATGACATTTTAAGGCATCAATTTCAACAGAAATGGCGATACACCAACTATGAGCATTCACAACGTCTTTATAAGAAGTAGGATCAAAATATGCGGTAACAGTTGCAAGGAATAGTTTGTGTGCTCAGAAAATTAGTACAAATCACGTAATTAGCTATAAGATAAGGCATACCTAAGGAACCAGAAGGAGAAGATGAGATGAGAGAGGGGTCTATATAGAATCCTGTGTTGCAAACATAATCTTGCACGCAAGTGAGGGCCTTTTAAGTACGCTATCAACATTCAAAAGTAGTATCAAACTGAACAATAGAAGGTTCATTAGTGAAAATTGCATTACTGGGAGTTGTTGCTTCATCTAAATCCCCTTACTACATTCATATCAACAGCCGTCAGACTCCCCTTGTTTAGATGTTGTAAACTAGAAGCAAATTTCATAAGGGGCTATTTTGAAAGAGAGGTTGGAGAAGATGATTGGGATGAAGGAGAGGTTGGTAATTCATCAACAAAATTGGGGGGCATGAGAAGGCAAGACATTGGATTATATGGGTTGGGTTTCAACAAGTTCTAGGAATGGAAATTGAGACTTGAGAAGGTGACATCTTGAGACATAAAATTTACACCTTTTTCTAAGTCGTATATTCATCACTTCTTCTTCCACTGAGGGTAACCTTGAAAAACACACTTACGAGCAACAGATGTAAACTTGGGATATATTATATATATTAGGTAGTTATTATCATATAGATATTTTATGAGATATTGTAAGGGAGATTTATTCTAAAAAAATTATATACGTGGTATGTATATTGAGATTGTACAAAAAAGGAAGGATGAGAATTTCTAACTCACAGATTTCTCTATTAATCTGAAAAGAGTAAGAAATGGTTCACTTATTTTAGAGAACCAATTTTGTTTTATGCCAAAGAAGTTCACAGCAGCTGCTTTACACCTCTTTAAATGATTAATGGAATATTATAGGGACATATAAAGGGACATACATATGGTTTTCATTAAATTAGAAAAGGCTTATGATAGGGAACTTAGGGAAGTCATGCGAAGATATTTAAAGGCAGAGGGAGTTCTTATGACCTATATGAAGGGTTATTAGGGATATGTATGAAAGTGTTAATATTAGAGTAAGGATGACGAGAGGAGATACAAAGCATTTTTCTATTAATATCATACTACTTCAAGGATTCTCATTGGGCCCCTTCCTATTTGTAATAGTTATGGATGAACTGACCAAGAATATTCAAGTGGATGTGCCTTGATATATGTTGTTTGTTGATGAAATTGTTTTGGTGGATGAAACAAAAGAGGGTGTTAATGTCAAGCTAGAATTTTAGAGAGATACACTCAAGTCGAAGGACTTTAAGTTGAGCTAGACTAAGACTGAGTACCTAAAGTACAACTTTTCAGGTCACAAGGCTGCACACAGTGTGCACATAAAGATTAGTTCAAAATTTATACCACAAAAGATTATTTTAAGTACTTCGGATCTATCATATAAAACAATAGATGATGACATAGTTTACCATATCAAATCTAGGACACTTATATGGAGGGTTGGATCAGGAGTTTTATGTGATAAGAAGATATCACCCAAGTTAAAAGGTAAATTTAACAATTAGGCTAACTATGCTTTATAGGTTAGAGTGTTAGCTTATCAAATAAATGCATACTCATAAGTTAACGGTAGTAAAGATGAGAATGCTGCATTGGTTGTGCAATCTTATAAGAAGAGATAAGGTCAAGAATGTAGTGATAAGAGACAAATTGAGATGGCTAACATTGATGGTAAGTTAAGAGAGACAAGGCTTAGGTAGTTTGGATATGTTAAAAGGAGACATCTCTACGCTCCAATAAAAAGATGCAAGAAGATTGCACTTAGAGACTATAAGAAAAGAAGGGAAAAGTTTAAGAAGAATTGAGGGAGGTGATCAAGTATGATATGACCCTACTAAAGCTTACCGAGTACTTGACTCTTGATAAGAAACTTTGACAAACTAGGATAGAGGTAGCAGATCTTAAATAGGGAGGCCATTATCTTTTCATAAATATGTCCGTTTGTTTTTATAGGCCTTTAAAATTTTTTCCTTCTTTTTTCTTCATTTCTTATATCTTGTAATTATTTTGAATACTTCTTTTTGTAGTATTCGTACTTTAGTTATTTTATTTATTTCATATTTATTTTACTTTTTTCTCTTTCAATTTCATGTTTATTCTATTTAATTATTTGTTGTCTTTTTTAACTATTTATTTATTACTTACTTTATATTTATATTTATATATTTTGAATTTATTTATTTTAATCTCTACTTTTACTTTTATTTATTTATGCCATTATTTTTATGTATTTAGTTATTTTTTCCTCTTCAATTCATTTTCAAAATTTTTCTTTCTTTTTTATAGATCTATTGGAAACAACCTTTTTACTAGTTTATAGGTAAGGCTGCATACTACTAGACCTTCTTAAGCTCCATAATTCAGCATGATTTCTACTAAATCTCTTGTTATGGTATCAAAGCTTGGTTTTCCACCTAGCCTCTAGTTATGCAAACAATATTATATCTTGTTTGATTTAGTTTATTTAGTTTTTATCATTTGGCTATAGTAGGAGGAAATAAGCTAATTGATCAATCCTCTCCTCTCTTTCTTCATTCATTTGATGACTCCTTACCACCCAAATTCTCAAAGGTGAATCAAAATTAAATATACGGGAGAAGTCCATTTGTTTAGAGCTCATATTGAAGGAAAAATTAGGTCTAGCAGATTGTAGTATTCCCAAGCTTGAACATAAGAAACTTTTGAACCAATAGGAAATGTTCAACTTGATGATAGTCTTATGGATCCTCAATTCTATTGATCTAAAAACAAAGAGAAGTGTTGGATTTATTGAGAATGCCTAGCAACTGTGGAACGAACTTCAAGAGCAATATTCAACCGAGAATGGAATGAATGTTTTCAATTTAAAATAACACAGTGTCACAGAAGCAGCCCAAACTCTTTGTCATTAAGTATTTTACGCAATTGAAAGGTACATGGAATGAACTTGATAATAAGAATGATCTCCCGAAATGTTCCTATAGTAAATGTTATTATAATGTGAATAAGAAAATTATTAATAAACATGAGAGATATAAGACTTCAAAATTTTCAATAGTCCTTGATGCTACTACACTTGGGACAATAAGAACCTAAATACTAGGTACATAACCTTTGTCCTCAATGAACAAGATGTACCTACCCGGCTCGAGCGGGGATTAGTCTGGGGTGTGGACATAAGGTATTGGTGCGAAGCAAGGACGACCAATAAGAGGTCATAAGCTTTCAATTTAAGCCTCGCCTAAGTCGTCATTAACTTGTCCAGCCACATGTACATGTTATGCATTCTGAGTCAAATAGTAGGACAAGAGCCTCTGTTTTGCACTTATACTTGGTCATGGAATTTTTTCCCGTTATCAATTTAATGGTTTTCTAAATCATGGAGGACAATCCTTTCATGGAAGAGGATGTAGTGGAAGCAATGGTTCTAGACTAGGAAATGGTGGACAAAAGATGCTGTAATTTACAATAGCCCATATCACGGCAGGTAGCAACACATTTCCCCTCAAGTTATTGATAATGAATGAGAAATTCTTGGGAGACAAATTCATAAATCTCTAAAAAAATTTACCAAATATTAACGAGAAGAAAGAACTCTCCTTCTCGCACCAAAAGAACTCTCCTTCTCGCAGCAACAGAAAATATAAAAAGAAACTAAACAATAAAACAAACACTAAGTTTTAACGTAGAAAACCCTCTCGTGTAGAGGGAAAAAAAAAGAGATAAATCGATTAAAAAATCCACTCAACTTAATAAGGATTCACAAGAAAAGTTGATCTCTCACTCCCACGATAACAAGTTGTCTTATAAGTTTCCAGATTGAAACTTAAGTTGATTTCACAATTAACAATTACTCAAACCAATCCCCAAACACAATTAAACAAGGATTAGAATATAACACTCTTTGGCCTCGCTTAGTTTTTCCTTACTTTTGGACGTCATGACCGCACTCTCTACCTCTATTCTCCTAGGGTAAGGCTCAAATAAGCTATTTATCCACCTCTTTGCTTTACAATTCAGAATACTAATTAAACTAAACTAACTAGATTACTTTTATCCTTATCAAATTATATCACACTAGCTAATTAGATGACACTCTCATCTAAATAAGACTCTATTTGAAATGATTTATCTACATCTTAACTAACAAGATAAGAGATTATATTTAATTAGGAATGATACATCTATATCTATAAAGGACTCTACTATCTTCAGATGATCCTCCCACATAACCTTTATCTTTTAAAGCTGATGTATATCTATTGTGATCTTATCCACCACATCATCTAAGATCTCTCTTTGATCTCTATCTATTAATGATGAGTCATCTAAGCCCAAAGCCTTTCATAGCACACTAGTACACAGTCTCCACGCATAGTCATGTATCTTCACACCTTTATAAAGATTTACACGGTTGGTCTACATGGTTATGTAAGTTAGGACACGAACCATAAAGTCATCTACGATCACCAAAAAACTCAAAATATGGTTGGACACTTAACAGAAATGGGGGACAAAAGATTCAGCAAGCTACAACGACCTATATCATGTCAAGTAGCAGCGCATCTTTTCCTCAAGTCACCGATAATGAACTTGATCGAAACAGGTTGCCTATGCTTATTAATGAAATGTGACAACAACTTATAATTGCACTGGAGAATCAGAGTATTATCTCCTATAATATCTTTATTATAATGACTACCTAATATATACAATACTTCTTAATGGTAACATAGAATGCTATATACACTCAATAATAACCAATACATATCTAGGTGATTATCTAAAATATTTCAACCATTATCACAAGCGATTTCTGGAAGCTAAGTCAAGATCTTTGGTTCATATAATTTTCACATTATCCTCTTTCATTTGATATAATAAAAGTGTTATAAATGTGTATTGCCTTTTTATTACATTACTTGGAGTCTTTTAATAATGGGTTAATTGTCAAAAAAAGCTCAAACTTTTATCAAAATTTCAATTATAGTCTGAACTTTAAAAATTAACAATAAAATGCTCAAACATTCAATTTTTTCAATTTTAGCTTGAACTTCAAAAAGTAGCAATAAAATGCTCAAACTTTCAATTTTGTTAAATTCTAGCCTGACGTTATCTATTATTCTCCCAAAGCCCTCAGCCATTATTTGTTCTTCTAACGTCCCAAACTACTCTCGCATTACATTGTATTACATCAGTAAGGTCGTCGGGGTTGTATAATCTGATTTAGATCATTTTTATATTACTACTTTTTGAAGTTTGGGCAAAAATTGAAAAAAAATAAAAGTTTGGACATTTTATTGTGTTTTTTAAAGTTTGGGCTATAATTAAAAAATTGAAAAAAGTTTGGGCTTTTTTTATGTAATTAACCCTTTAATAATTCCTTTACAAATCCTAATTAAATATATTTTTAATTAATTTTTTACATATAATAAAAAATAGTCTTGTAATTTAAACATGCGATAAGTAAAATATTTTGAAATAAAAATTTATTATTTTCATTAAAATATATGAAATAATATTGTGATATTATTCAATTAACTATACGTACGTTAATGTATTAAAATATTATAAATAATTAAGTCTTAACAATATTATCTTAATCCCTGCAAACTGCATTGTATCAGCACATTGATTGCCTTCTCTTAAAGTATGGGCAATAGAACAGGCCCAATTCTTCTGTAAATAAAACAAAATATCCTCAACAACTATCAGATAAGGATGAGATGGGGGCATTCATGAGTAACTAACTTGATAGCATCCAACGAATCCGATTGAATCAAAGTATGGGCAAACTGCATTGTTAAAAGTATATTCCTAGAAGCAAGTTTCTCTCGTCCTCCCATCCAAAGCATTTGGGCAATATATTTACTCTTCCACAAACTGAAGCTCAATAAACTAAACTAAACTAAAACTGTCATATCGATGCAAAATTTAAATTGATGTTAGAAAATTAAGAATACTTTGCCATCTTAATTAAAGTTTTCTTTGACCATTCGACGAATATTTCTTTCTAGTGTCATGTTTTTGGATAAATAAGCATACCGAACATTTAAATAATATTTTTAAGTAAGTTATTCAATAAGTTAATTATTTAAAACTTATAAATATAATATATCTTTACTTATTTTTATATTATTAAAATATAAAAATAGTCTTATCATAACTTAGTATTTGTGATCTTTAAATTAATAAGCAAAGGAAATGAATTCTGCCGAGACCGCCATTCAAGTTTCACCGACTTGGTTATATATGTCGTTTGGAAAACATGTATACTTACTCAATTTGCCAATGGGTCCAACAAGAGTCAAGACGTAAACTCCCAACTCCAGATATTCCGACATCACAAGTCAGAATGTCGCGGGTCAGAAAATGTCCAACTCAAAGCAGCGAAAAACCCAAAATCCCTATACCACTTGATCATCCTACAACAGAGACTGCTCAAACACTGATCACGCACACCAACTCCTTTTATTGGTCCCTCACGACGTAATCCACTTTTCCAACCCGCAGGGGATCATTCCTCTTTCTCTTTATACCCAAACTTGGCTTAGAGTATTTGACTATAGTCTGTATCGAATCAAAACACAGCCACACTTCTGAAACTAGTAGTGGAAGCCATCAAAACATCCAAAAAGCTCTCAAATTTGTATCTTTTAGACTTCCCTCTCTCTCTCTTTGATTTCATTCTCTCTGTCTTTCCCTTTCCCATTTCCCGATTCAAATTATACCTTCAGTTTCAAATAATCCCATTTTCAGGCATACCGAAAAGAATAGCACCATGATGAGCAAAACCAAAACTTGGGGTTTAGTTTACGTGGTTAAGATTAGATTTTTACTTCATTGAGAGTAGAGAACAGTGGTTTCTATTGTTACTTCAGTGGCTGAGATCTGTGGAAGAGTAAAGTTGCGAGCTTTTGATAATGCCAAGGCAGAACAGAACTGGGATTGATGAGTTGCTTCCTGGGAAAATCCGAAAACGAGGGTGTTCCTCATCGGCTTCGTCCTCGTCGTCGATAATCCAGAATTACAGGTTCAAAAGGGCGATTCTAGTGGGGAAGAGAGGTGGATCTGGTACGCCTGTGCCGACGTGGAAGCTGATGGGGACTATACGGACGCCATCATCGGCGTTGCGGGCCGTGGATTCGCCGAAATATGCGCCGTCGTTGAACGGCGGAAAGGGTAAGCAGCAGCAGCTGCTGCAACAGCCGGTGTCGGCAAGGAAGCTGGCGGCGACGCTGTGGGAGATGAATGAGATGCCTTCGCCGAAGATGAAGGAGGAAGGGATGAGAGGGTTAGATGAGAGGAGGCTGAGGAGAGAGGCTAGGGTTAGAGAAAGAACGAGATCGGTGAATTCAGGTTCTTTGCCTCCTCATTTGTCTGATCCGTCTCATAGTCCCGTCTCTGAGGTGGGTTTGATTATCTTTTTCTTGTTTTTGATGTTTGGTCTGGTGTGCAGTTCATGGTCATGGATCAATTGTAATGTTGTTGTAGTGCTGTGTGACAATTTGTGTTTGTTTTTGTACTATTGGTGTTTCCAATTGTTTTCTTTGCTGACGCTCCTTAGTTTTGAAAATTGTGTTTCCTTAATAGATTTATTGCTTCAATGCGTTTCCTTAATATATTTAGTCTTGGATGTAAATACAGATGTTGCCATATTGTGTTTGTAAATTATCGTATTCTGAGTAGCATGTGAATTGGAATATTTAGTTGGTATTTAAAGCTTCAAGCTGTTGCCACTAAATACAAGTTAGCTTTTTGCAGTCTAGTTTGTGTTAGTTTATGCTATTAGTCTCCGAAGTAGCTTTTCTTTGTCTGGTAAGGATATTTAGCCATGGAATCATAAGCTGTGATGGTTTGGTTTAATGAACTGAGTGACAATTGTGTTAGGTTTGGCAGTCTATCTAATGTTTCATTTGTTTCTTGACTTCATTAAGTTTTGAAATTATGTTTTGTATATTTATTTTCTTTTATTTGAAATGAAGTTAAGCCATTAGAACTCTCTCTCATATTTAATTATTTTTTTCCAGAGGATTGATCGATCTGGAACAGGAAGTCGCCATAGAAGAGTACCTTCTAACTCCCAAAGGCTTAGGCTTATGGATAATACTGTTGGAGCATTTGACTCCATTAGCAATGGAAGCTTAATGGAGGTACATTAGATCTAAATGGACTTGGAGTTTCATGGCCCCAGATTCTTAAAAAATGTTCCTATTTTCTATTCTCTCTCAGAGTAAAAACTCTTGGCTTCTTACATCTGTACTCTTCCTTTATTCCTCTGTGTTTTGACTTATTCGAAAATTGAATTAATATTCTCATTTATACATAATCAAGCAAAATAATTATGAAGTTCATGTTTCCATTTATATGTTCATAGTCGGGAATTTGACTCTGAAATTCCTAAAGCTTTTCCAAAGGATGACAGCTACATGAATTTTCAATGTAATTTTAGTACATGACCCCAAGAAAAGTATAAGAAGGTAACTTGTTTTAAGTAATTTCTCCATGATTCTGTGTTCTGTCTCTAGAAATTGTTTTCTTTCTAAAAATTGCATTTAATTGCACCCTTTTATTGTGTAACACACTGATCAGATTACCTTTCATTGTTATTATTTGGATATTGTGCATTTTTATCGCTTCATCTTCTTCTTCTTCTTCTTTTACATGAGTTCTTCCCTTCTATGCATTAGATCTTTGGTTTTTTTCTCTGTATGTCATATTATACCTTTCCTTACATTCTTTGGGAAAGTTGTCCTTCCTTTGCCCAGGTCCCACCTGCGTGCTTTTGAGTAGAATTACAAGATGTTAATGCTTATTTTTAAATATTACTTTGGAGATGTGGATATATTCATTGTCAGTATCTTTGGTTGTTTGACTTACCTTTGCCATAATTATGCAGATTGAGACAAGATCTCGAGCACAAACTCCGTCTGGGTCTAGTATTGGGGCTAAGAATCGGTTGAAGGATGTCAGCAATGCTCTGACTACATCCAAAGAACTGCTGAAAATCATCAACCGTGTATGGGGTACTGAGGATCGGCCTCCCTCCAGCTTATCTCTTATCTCTGCCTTGCATGCAGAGCTTGAAAGAGCTCGCTTGCAGGTTAATCATCTCATCCATGAGCAGCGGTCAGATCAAAATGAGATTAATTATCTGATGAAGTGCTTTGCTGAGGAAAAGGCAGCATGGAAAAACAAAGAACAAAAAGTGGTTGAGACTGCTATTGAATCTATTGCTAGAGAACTTGAGGTAGAAAAGAAGCTACGAAGACGGTTTGAAAGCCTGAATAAGAAGCTTGGCAAGGAATTATCTGAAACTAAGTCTTCACTGGTGAAGGCTGTGAAAGAACTTGAGAACGAGAAAAGAGAGAGAGTTGTAATTGAGCAAGTATGCGATGAATTAGTGCAAGATATTGGTGAAGACAAAGCCGAAGTTGAAGAATTAAAGAGAGAATCAGCAAAACTTTGTGAAGAGGTTGAAAAAGAAAGGGAGATGATGCAGTTGGCTGATGTGTTACGTGAAGAACGAGTCCAAATGAAACTTTGTGATGCTAAATATCATCTTGAGGAGAGAAATGCTGCTGTTGACAAGCTCAGGAGTCAACTTGAAGCTTTTCTGGGATCAAAAAGAACCAAAGAAAAAGGGCGCAGTTCCTTCAGTCATCTAAATGATGAAGAGGTTGCATCTTACTTAAATAAAGCTCGCATGATTTCTCAAAGGCACGATGCTATTCTGGAGGATGGAGAAGTGGAAGATGGGTTGGAATGTGAGGAAGACATAGCAGAAAATGATCTTCATTCCATAGAATTGAATGCGGATAACAATGGTAAGAGCTATAAGTGGATATATCCTTCTGGCACCCCTCGTGATTCAGTGAATGTAGCAATTGAAGAAACCAAAGGGAGGAAGTCCACGTCTGGTAAAGCATCTAGGAGAAGTACTTCTCTTCAGAGGAGCATATCAGATGGAGTTGACTTGGGCATTTCAAATGAGAGACTCCCAAGTTCAGGAGATGGGCTAGATTGGGGAAGACTTTCTGAGCTTGAGAGGTCATTGCAAGGGAAAGGTCATGGCGATCAAATGCATGGATATCAATCGGTGAAAGGTCTTAGGGAGTATTTGTTGTCTGGTTCAAGAGTAGATTCTCCTCGAGGTTATGCAAGTCCTTCACGACATATAGGACAACTTCGGTCTGCAAGAGATCCTAATGATTCAGCTCTAGAAAGACCTCCTATGGTGCCTGGAAATAACACAAAATCAAGGCTATTAGATGCCATAGGCGAGGGGCTGAATATAAGAAAGTCGAAGCGGTGAAAATGCCGGAGAGGAATTCTGAGTTGTGACTAGCTAGTGTCCTAATGTATGGAAAGTTAGGCATTATGAAGTAAAACCCTTTTGCTGATGAATGCTTTTCTAGGGGTTCTTAGAACTTGCTCTAGCTGCAGTTGTGGCTGCTTGACATGCAATTAAACTTTTGGACTGCTCTGTTGTGTTTCCTGTTTATAGAGTTGCTGCCGACAAAGCAGATGTTGTACCTATCCTGCAAAGTTTCTCATGTACAAATTCTTCCGGCATAATTGAGGTTGATATGCTAGAAGCTCTTAAGATTTGGTCTTTTTTTAACTGCTCCTTCGTTTTCTCGTTTGTTTTTTGATGAATTACATTAACCACCAAGGTGATGAGTACTGGTTAGAAAATTGTCCGGTATTTGCTTATACTGTACTGGGCTTCTACTCGGGTATGATAGACTAAAATGTAAATTGTAAAAAATTTAAGGATTAAAATTAAAATATTTAAATTTATATAAAACGCCATCTTCTCCTTTGCACAATGATGCAGGCGTGCAGCTCCTTCATTCTCCTCGTCTCCCGTTCTCTAGTTTTTAGTTCCTTTGCTGTTAAAACTAATGCAAACTTGCCTCTGGAGTTAGGTAGTCCATCAATGAAATCTATGGATATATCCGTCCAAGTTTGAGATGGAATTGAAAGTGGTTGTAGCAATCTCGCTAGCGAAGTGTACTCCCGTTTTTTGTTGTTGGCATGTCTCGCTTAGACGAATTTGAGTCTTGACATTTTCATTTATTTTGCCCCAATAAAAGACTGACTGGATTCAGTGGAAAGTCTTATGGTACCTTTCATGAGTGCTGGAGTGGAATTCCTTTAAAATAACGGGACTTAATGGAGAATATTTCAAGAAGAAGATACTATTTTTGAAGAAAATCGCTCCTCCCTTATAATCCCATGGTCCCAAATCTTCACCTTCCTAAATATTCTGCACAAGTTTCTGCAGTTTCGAATTGGTTGGATGATGACTACCCATTGTGGAAGCGGTGTTGAAAAAGCCATGAACTCTCCTTGTTCTTCTCTTTTAGACAAAGAATCTGCCTTCCTAGACTTGCATTTAATCACAAAGTCATAACCCATGAGGAGAATCAACCATTTTTGTTGAGTAGAAGTGGTAATTTCCTGTTCCCACAAATATTTTAAACTTCTTTGATTAGTCTTACCAACAAGTTTTTAACCCAGCAAATAATGTCTCCAACGTTGCCCTGCAAGCACTAAAGCCAACATTCCTCTTTCATAATTAGATAAAAATAAAATTTTACCATTAATTGCCTGGCATAAGAAAGCATTTGGCCTTTTTTTCTTGTATTAGTACAACTCTAATTCCTGACCTGAGGCATCACACTCCACTGTAAATTGCCTTGAAAAATTTGGTAAGGCTAAAACAAGTGCTCGAGTCATATCCTTCATGAGTTGCTCAAATGCTGCTTTTAATCTGGAATCCCATGTGTAGTTCCCCTTCTTCAGCATACTTGTGAGAGGTGCCGAATCTTTCCATAGTGTTGTATAAACTTGCGGTAGTAATCGGTCGGCCCTAAGAATCTTCTTAAAGCCTTGATTGTATCTACTTTCGGCCACTGAATCATAGCCGATATTTTGTTGGGGTCAACTACTACACCTTGGTTGCTAATAACATGCCCTAAATACTTCCCCTCAACTTGACAAAAACTGCACTTCTGACTTTTTTCATATAGCTTATGAGCCCTTAGAATGGAAAATACGAGGTTAATCTATTTTAAGTGCTCCTCCAATCTTTTACTATATACAAAAATATCATCAAAGAAGACCGAACATAAACTTAGAAGGTACTTTTGGAAGATTGGATTTATCAAGGGCTGAAATGATAAAGGAGCATTTGTTAAACCGAAAGGCATTATTAGCAATCTGTAGTGGTCATGATGAGTGCAGAAAGCTATTTTCTAGATGTCACTAAGATTCAATCGAGCCTGGTGGTATCCAGACCTCAGGTCAAGCTTAGTGAAGAACTTTGCCCTATGCAGCTTATTTAACAACTCATTGATCAAGGTATTAGAAATTTGTCCTTCACAGTTAATTGGTTGAGTGCCTTATAATTCACGTAAATTCGCCATGACTGATGTTGCTTTTTAACCCTCAGAACTGGCTACGAATATGGGTTGTTGCTCGGTCTAATATTTGAACTCAAAAGCTCTGTAATAATCTTTTCAATCTCTTCTTTTTGGTAACGTGATAGCGGTAAGGTCGGGCTGAAACTGGTCTACTTCCTTCCTTGAGCATTATTCAGTGATCATGAGACCTTTAAGGAGGAAGTCTAGATGGTGCTTAGAAAATATCCTCGTAATCGTGCATCAACTGATTGAATTTTGCTGAAGCATCGTAGGGAATTTTAGGAGATAGAGCACCTTTTGGGTTATTCATGCCCAAAGCATAAATTTGTAGTAAATGACCATATTGCCCCCTTTTTTTTATCTCCTTGTTGAATTGTTCTTCATTAACAATTTTGTTTTCAGGTTCCTTCAAACCTTTTAGGTCCACTTTCTTGTTGTCCACTGTAATTACCATACAATGCTTGGAGAAGTCCCATAAAATGGGTCTTAATATACCCAACCATTGAGCCCCTAAAACTGCACCATATCCTTCTAGCGATAATAAGTAAAAATCAACTTTAATTGGAACTCCTTGTACGACCATGCAGACATCCTTGCAAAGGCCCTCATTGGATAATTTTTCTCTATTAGCTACAATAACTTCAAATCTTCTAGCAACATTAGGAGTTACTCCCACCTTCTTGGCAATTTTAGTATTTAGAAAATTATGAGTGCTTCCCAAGCCTATCAAGATCAAGGACGTTACTTGTTTATCACCCACTAGGCTTTGTACTTGCAGAGTTTGTGGGTTACGTGCTCTTGATATTGCATGAATAGAAATTTCAAGTACCTAATTTTTCATAGTTGTAACCTCTTCACTGGAATGTAGCTCATCTTTATATTCTGAGCAATATGCTTCAAAGAAAAACAATTTCTTCAATTTGTGTCGAGGCTAAATTTTTCATTGCAATTGAAACATAAACCCTTTGTGTACCACAATAGCTTAAGTTGTTGTGTGAAACTAACTTAATTAGTTTTATATATTCACTAACACACTCCCTCAAGTGAAAGCCCTTTAGACTTGAAACTTGCACAGGTTCACTTTACCTTGTGCTGAATAATAGGTGGGTGGTAGGATTTGAAATCACGACCACTTAGTCACAAAGGATTTGATACTATGTTAAGTGACCGTTTCACAAAAATAGCTTAAGTTGTTGTGTGAGGCCAATTTAATTGGTTTTATATATTCACTAACACTTTGATCGCCGCTTACTATACTCAGTGGGGGAGCATCGACTGATAGTTCTTCTAGAATTACTAGGTATTGCTATTGTTGCTGTAAGTGTCTTCTTTGGTTCTGTGCTTGTTATGGCCTTAGACCGAGCAGTTTCATACAAGCGGGCAATGCCTATAGTAGCACAAGGTGTACTGAGCTTTATAACTTGAAAATCTACTTTAAAACTTTCTCTGATTCTGTTAACAAAACACTTAACGTGCTACATATGATACAATCGCCTTACACGAATTAACAACCTTTAAACTGTGTTTAATACTCCCAAATTGAACCAGCTTGTTGCAGTTTCATCAAATCGCTAGAGAAATCCTGATATTGAGTTGGACCATACCTTGCATGAAGTTGATCCTTAAAATCTTTCCGAGCGACTAGTTTGTCACTGTCTTTCATTAATTGATACCATAACTGCACCACCTTCTGGATTGAAAGAAGTAGGTGATACCTTCTCTTCTTCCAGCATTGGGTGAAACTATAAAAATTAGTTCGCTCTACAAATCCAATTTGTATGTTCTTCATTGTTGTTGAATTTCAGAAAATATGACTTCACCATCTTGGGGATGTAAGACTCTATTGATTCTATTTTGCCATTCAATCTGCCACCGAACTGAGACTATTTGATCCTTCAATCTGATCACAACTAGCATTCACTACAGTAGAAAGTGATGCCATGGATACTTGTAACTCCTTGAATTGTCTCTTTTGCTCCTCCTTCAAGCTTCTGAATTCAGACTAGAGGCGTTTATACTGCTGGTCAGCCATGCCAGGCTCTAATACCAAGTTGTTACTATTTATATGGCCACATTTTACTATTTAATTTTACTATACTAGTTCCCTAAATATTTTACAAGAAAATAATATGAATTTACTGTAATATAAATACTTTAATTGTAACATCCCGTTTCCATACAAAGGGTTAGAACTCCAAATTTTGTTTGGTATATGTGAGATCAATCAAAGAAATGAGGAAAACACAGCTCATGCTCGCATTGCATAAGGTGCATATGCACAAGAATAATGAATCTTTCCACATAACAATAATTGTACATGCATTAATTAACATTCTAGATATATTTGTTAATAAATGTGATTGTTACTGAGAACTTTGATTTATTGGTATTGAAAATTGTCTTGGAGAGTGTAATTGTTGACTTAAAATTTTTGGAGAATTATGGGAAAAATTTGGGAAAATTTCTGGACTAGGAAAAATGCCAAGTGGCAAGACAATTGTTAATTGGTAGTAGAAGTTACTATCAAATGGCAATGGAAATTTAGATAAATGATTTTTGGATTTATTAATTAGTGCCATTGAAATTTTGGGGGAACAATTGGAGTAGAAATTGATGGGATTAGTTAAATGAAAGAACCGATTAAATGCTTTAGGAGTGGACATGTGGCAAGTGATAAACATCACTTGCCAAACAATGCCTTAAACCCACTACTCTTTTAATTAAAAGCCTCCCCCTTTTGGTTTTGTCATTGACGATGCTCCCTCTCTCTTGAAAAGCCATTGGTGTTTTATTTGGTTTTCTCCATCATTTTCGTAGCCTGTCTTCTTCATGACTTTTAACCTTTCAAATCTCATCTTTCATGCTAAGCTTCCACCTTGCCCTCTCCTTCATTCTCACTAAAAGACCCAACCAATTCCTCCATGAAAGTTGATGATCGTGGAGATGAAAGAGTTAGGGTTAATGGTGATTTTGAAGAATTGGAAGCTAAATCAAGTAAGTATCTTGTCAAAAATCATAGGTTTTGGTTAAATGAAGCACTTGTGATGACTTGGTTTGCAATGTTCATGTATGTGTTGTACTTGTGGGTGATGAAAAATTATGTGCATGTTAGGATGAGTATGAATTTATGGTAAATGGGTTGATTGAAATGGAGTAGAAAAGCAATAAATAAAAATTTGAAGTGTTTGATTTTAGAGAATGAAATCTGGAAATTTTATGGGAATGAACAGTAACAGTGTTGAGTTTTTGAGCTGAAACTTTCATGAACTTTTATGTGTTTATTTAGGCAGATTTTGACAAAATTGTCTCCCTGAAAGTTGTAGATCTTTCTTTTATCTTTCAATTGATATAAAGTATACAATTTTTGGACATTGGAGTTGAGAGATATGATATTTTGAAGTCTGTGATTTTTCATGGGATGGGCTTATGGGACAGCTGCATTAGTTTGAATTTTAAGCCCCTTTTGAGGTAAATTTTGGTTTTTGAGGTCTTCATGGAAGTTGTAGGTCTAGAAGTCTTATTCAAAATGGTTTTTTAATCACCTTGATCCGATATTTGTAGCAAAAGTTATGCCTATTTTACTAAGACAGGTCGGAGGAAGAAAAGAGGAAAGTCGCGATTGCGATTCGCGCAGGCGCGTGCGAGTCCCGACCACGACCCGCAGGCCCTCCTTTCAGCCTGAACATGTTTTACTATTTTGGCTATAACTTTTTCGTCTGACCTCCAAATGACCTGATTTTTGAAGCATTAGATTTCTAACACATTCCTCTATCTCTTCACAAACATTTATAGCTTTTGGCTTTGATTTGAAAAAGATTGATTGAATCTAAGTGAGGGGATCAGTGGGAAGAGTATGAGTTTGATATTTTCATTGAACATGCTTCAGTATTTTGGTGATATTTTAATTTTTAGGACTCCAATTGAGATGATTTTTGATTTGGAGTAAACTAGAGAAATAGGGCTACAAATCATATGAGAATCTGAATCTTGATTCAGTCTCTAAGGTGTTCAATTTCTAGATGGAAATTGTATATAGTAAACTGTTTTTGATTAAGAATAATCCGAAAATATTTAAGGTATATCTTCCAAATTACTAAACCGAATTGAGTGATTTTGGTGTCAATGGAAAGATAAGACATAGGGGAACACTTTTCTAGAAGAGAGTATGACCAAATTACATTAGTTTCACTTTCTAATTGAATGTGAATAGTAGACTCGAAGGTT
>JAOSBP010000004.1:21916629-21928429 GCA_027563825.1 Erythroxylum mucronatum | reverse complement strand
TTCTTAACTTATATTTGTTAATGTTATTGTTTTTGTTGTTATGAAAATAATAATAACAATTATTATTATTGTTATTCGTGATTAATTTGTAATTTTTCCAACCGGTAATAGTTAATTTTGTCCCTAATACTCTCCATTCATAAATAAAGTAAAAATGAATAATATATTTCTAATCATATTAAGGACCAAAGGCATATTCGTCATTTGGAAAACATTATCATTCTGTCCCCAGCAATCAAATACTTCCGTCCTCGAGACAGAGACAGTTTTCTCTGTTCTGTCCACCATAACCAAACAGCTCACTGTCTCCATTTTTTGTTTCGTTCCGTCTTCGGGGATTCTTTTTTGTTTCGTCTCCAGCTACTGGAGACAGCAACCATACGAGCCGTTAGCCTAGCTCTAGCCACCATCGTCTCTCCCTCACTACCTCACATGTTTTTATTGCTAGCCACACCATTTTCATCTCTCTCTCTCTCTCTCTCTCCTCTTTACCCATTTTCAACATTCTCCCTTCCTCCGACGTTCGCTGTTGTCAGCCACCCACTGCCACTATGCCACCACCTACAACCATTGCCATCACACCAATCCACGCTCCACCGTCAAACCTGCCCAAGAGATAATCTCAATATTGTCAAAGAGATAATCTCAATATTGGCATAGAAATCTAGATCTGAATCTCACAACATCAAGAAAGAAAAGACCAAATAATCATGACAAATGAGATTCAACTTTGAAGCTAGAAGCCAATGATAGAGACACCAAAAAATCATACACCTAAAAATATCCCACAAACTTCAACTTATAAAGAAACAGAAACTCAACTACAAAATGTGAAAACTAAAACTATGCGGTAGTTTGGTGGAGGTGAATTTTAGTCTTATAGAAGAGAGAAATGGTGGCGTTTTACGAACCGAGCAATCATACTATGACACGCCATGTTTTTGTAGCTAACAAATGTTGTGCTTACTCTTGTTTACTTAATCGGTTTCAACTTATGAGGTCCATACATTAAGAATATGATAATCTTTAATTATGAGTCAACTCTAACAAGATGTGTGTGTGTGTGTGTGTGTGTGTGTGTGGTACATACATTAATAGTATGATAGTCTCTAATTACGAGTCAACTCTAACATATATATATATATATAGCTTTAAAATATAAAAAAGCACTTCTTTTTCTATTTTTTAAATAAGTAATTATAGTGTATTATTCTTTATTATGTTTATTGCTCTAGACATGTTAGTGACTATTGTTTGATATATATAGGAGAGAAGCTTAGTATTTAATCTTGTATAGATTTTTTTAATTTATGAATTGGGATTTGTATTTATAAGTTATTTTAAATTAATTCTAATATATGCTTTTGGGAGACATGGTTGATGTAACATTATAAATTATGCAGTACAACATATTGAATGACTATTTTGCAATTTTAAAAAAATAGGGACTATTTTATAAATTTAAAATTGATCCGAAACGCTCAATATTGACCAAATATCGGTACAATACCGTGACATAACAAAATTTGGTACTGGATGGTACTCATAACATTCACAAGAAGGTATTATACTGGCCAAAAAATGGTACGAAATTCAGTTGTTTGGCAATGGAAGGTATTTGAAATATCGGTTCCGCAAAGTTTAAAAATTGAGGGACTTATTTGCAAAAACAAAAAATTAAATCACAAAGACAAAACCAAAAGGCAACTAACATAACTAGTAGGTAATTGATTGGCAACATCCCGACCGAGTAAACGCCATGATACACAGTGCCAAAAGTGCCACACACAATGACACTCTTAATAATAAGCTTAAAAAGGTCAATCTCCCATTCCTGCCTCACCTTCTTGAAAGTGGTGGTACTAACCTTACTTATTGGGGCGACGGTCGCTGTGAGATTCCCATCGTCATCCCTCTTATTCGGTTGTTCCTGTCCAAAGTCAATACTTTGTTGAGATGCCTCTTAAGTTGCTCATTGATACTTTTGATATCAACCTAATCTGCTCTCATAAACCTATCACTAGTTTCCTTCCTTCTACCTAAAGGTCGAATCTTTTTCTGGAGCAAACTTCTCTTCTATGTTTTCCACAAAGTAGAGTGTTGTATTTTAATACACCTTGTGTACTTTAGCATTCCGTTCTTCTTGTTCTTCTGGTTAAATAATAACAAATAATACCAAGAAAAAAAGGGAAATGAATGAGTAGAAAATGAGTTCTTTTGGTATTTGTCTTCTTTTGGCTTTTTAAAGAGAACTTATTTGTGGCTTATGGAATTTAAACTTTCTGGTAAGAGTATTTAACTATTTGTATGGTTATCTTAAGTGTACATTTATATATGTAAAATTAATGGTGGAAGTGGTGGTGACGGCGAAGACGGACATGGTGGTGGTGGTGTGGAGTGGCGCAATAAATTTGAATGATAGTGAGATGGAAGATAAGCTTGGATGAAAAAGTACTGACATGTCATTTGGTGTAATAAAATTAAATGATGCCGGTGATAAGGCTTCTCTCAATGATGAGAATTTTGTACGAAATGAGAATAAAGGTCAATGCAATTTGAGCAGGTATTTAAGTAAACAAAATTTCATGTTTTTTTTCTTCTCTTCTTTTACTTTCACTTATATTTAATGTACATGTTAAATTCTATATATGCAATATAATTGTAAATATTTTTGTTTCAGGTTTCATTTTTTGTTGACTCTTCGACACAAACTCTTGTTGTAATTGTAATTGTTAGATAGTCAATTTTTATATTTCTATGATGATTAAATAATCTTTTTATATTAATTGTAGTTATTATTTATATGTGAAAAATAATATTAATAACAATAAATAAATTGTTATTTTTTAAATTTCTATTATTATGATTATTGAAGACAGGGTTGATGTAAAATTATAAATTATACAGTATAATATATTGAAAAACTATTTTGTAATTTTCAAAAAATTCGAGGACTATTTTTAAATTTAAAAAATATTTGAAATGGTACCCAGTATTGATCGGTATTAGTATATTATTGTACCATAACCAAATCTGGTATTGGTACTGGCACAATATTTATAACATTTGGTCAACCACTTATATAATTATAGTGTTTTTTCACATAATTGATCATATTCAAAGAATTATCTAAGGCTATGTTGTTGGGAAACCGGGTCGGAATCAGATCGTGATCGTACTACTTTTCTAAAATTAATTATGAATCAATATAATTATTAATCTTAATCAAATTAAGAAAAATAATTGTGTTAATTTTGAAATTGATTTGATGATTAATATAATTTAATAATTCAACGTCTCGAAAAATTAAACTAACTCCTCAAACATTTCTAATAAAATTAACCCTAGAAAATAATTTTCAAATAATTAAAACCACCTTTTAAAACCCATTCTTCATCTCTATGCAACTTTTTATTCCTATGTACTATTCATTGATGGGACAAATAAACTTTTCACGATGCATGTTGTTTGTTCTGGGTTTCGAGAACCAAAGAAAACACAACAAAGTGGCGTAAAAAGGAATCTTATGAGGCAGTTGTTGAATGCATTGAAGAAGGAACTAAAGAAAAAGCACCGAAGCACGTCTAAACATGGGTGAGCCGGAGAAGTCTTCTGCTCCGTATCTAAAGTTCGTCGAGAAAAGCCACTCAGACCGTGGCAAGCGTGTCGCCTCCGCACCAACACCGACGAACACCACACCCACCCATGTCTAGTTAGACTTATTCATGGAACCATACCGTTTAAGCACTTTGGTCTTGAAGAGAAGAGTTAGGGTCTCTTGGATTTTCTTTCAGATTCTTGAGTTATAGGCTTCGGGATTTCAAAAACAAAGTCCCAAAAACTATTTCTAATGAGGCAGTTCACAACAAACAAACCCAAAACCCATCGAGTTTTCCCAGAAAACGCAAACAGCCACTTATGCGAAATTCAACCAAATTCGCAAATATTATGGATTTCTATTGTTTAATAAATTGTTTAACACTTAAACAACTTCAATTCCAAAATTTATCGTCAATAACGATAAAAATTTTAATCAAATTATAGAATTAAAAACTCGCTTTGATATCACTGTTAGAAAATCGGGTTGAAATCTAATCCCGATCGCAGCAGAATAATCATGAAACTTTTTCGTGAATTTTGATTTCCCGAAAACTAAGATCTATTTAATTCTATAAACTGATTAACATGAATCATAATAAAGCGAAAATTTAATTTGTACCTTATTCCGAAGCTTGATCTTTATCTTGTTGTATCTCTCGAACTATTTCCGAAATCGATCCGTCTTAACCACCGTAGTCGCACAAGTGTCTGGCCTTTAACAATATTCATAGAATGAGTTGAGAGAACTCTATAACTCTTATAGAAAGGGTTAAGCAAGAAATGCTAGCTCCATAAAGCTTAAGCCTATTTATAATAAGTTTTGGACGTTTTAGTAATTTAATTAAATTAAATTCTAATTTCAATTAAACTTTAATTAGAATTATAAATAATTTTAATTAAATACCAATTATGCTCATATAAGATTCAACATCCTATACTGATCCTTATTTATTAAATATTTCATATTTAATCATAAAGTTTCTTAAACTTTACAATCAAGTCCAACTTGATTAAATTAAGTTTACTCTCTTCAACCTATTCTATATGTAAGACCCATTAGGTTCCCAAATATGTTGGCAATGATTATAAAACCTAATTTTAATTCATAACTAAAATTAGATAAATTAAAACTTCTTCTAATTTATCTTTAATTCTCTAATTAAACAATTTATAATCATAGATTAAGATTGACATCTAGCAACGTATCATGACCGCTCAAATATTTAGGAATGTCAAAATAATTTTGACTAACCTTTCTGTGCATAATTTTTTTCGTATAATTCAATCCTTTAATGATACAATGTTTCGATTAGACATAGAACATGAAATTAATATTTACTCTATTTTGGGTCTAATCATATTAGTTCTCTGTCATTAGCTATTGATTTAATTAATAAAATTTGTAAACTATTTACAAAACATCATTTCATTTTAGCCAAGGATTTCTTGAATTAATACTAATCGAGAACAACGAAACATTCTCCCTAATTATTTTAGGGTGATGTATCTTACCTTCATCACTCAACTATCTCCATATAGTTCATGTTACATCCAATGACTACTAATTAAATAACCCATGATTAAATAGATCATAAGTAGTATCAAAATATAGCAATCCCCATATAAGATAACTTTGATGACCTCAAGTCAAAAGATCATTTATACAATCATCAAAATGAGAATTTCATAGACATATAAGTAATATTTCAAATAGATTTCTTATATCGGGTCTATTCAGTGAACTTGTTCTTTAACAAATACTCACACATTTGTTTAAGTATTTCTATATTGTTTAAGTATCTCTATACTTTAATCTATGAAATCGACTACTTTCTTTATAAGAAAAAACAAAACGTGTGCTAGTATTTTTACGTTTTATTAACGCACAATCTTAATAGAACAATGACTAGGAATATTTAGGAATAATACATAAATACAATATAAATCTCATAATTATAATCTCATTATAATTTCATTTGTAATGTATAATTATCTTATGAATTTTATCATATATATTTAAACATGTACAAGATAAAAAATGTTTTTAAATAATTTATCACTAAATTACGACTAAAGCCAACTAAAGACTAGACCCGAATTTATCGAAGATGGATTGGGAATACTTATGCAAACGGGTCTCCGAACAGAGTCGAGTTTATTGGTGACAATCCATGGTCGGGTCTGGCGGAGGAGCCAAAGCAAGGTGTGCCGTAGTTCATTTTTCAAATGGGCAATTCCGTAGCACACGGCGCGTGGTATTCTGATCCACTTGAAGTCGGCCTCCGACGTTTGTCTCGGTGGGCGATGGGTTTTCGCTTCATTTGGTGGCTGAAGGGTTTATGACCAGATTGTGGGAGGTTGGTTGCGTTGCTGCGATCTCCTTAGTATTTTGTCAGCCTTATTCAAGCCCTCTTTCTCTAACACGGGACACACTCTGCTTTCCAACTTCTTATGAAACGAACGAGCAGAACTGAGGTGAAGATTTTTTAGTTGTGTGTTGTGCTCAGGAGATCCTCAGTCACTCTCTTTGACCAAGGTGTCATATTATTTTAACAATAAATAAGTAATTCATGCGATTTTAAGTGAATAAAACTTCAGTTCATGCCTCATAAGACAAGACAGTTTAAGAATCCATTCCATGACAATCAGATGTCTAACATTCCAATTCTCCAAGTACCAATCAAAGGATAAAGAAGTACAGCAGTACAAGATACCATAGATAGATAGCCTAAATAGTAAAAACAAAAACAAAACCTGAACTGAAGATGACAATAGCAATAGGAACTAATTGTCGATCAACTTTCGGAAACGCTCTTTGACATAATCGCTACGGGCTTTGGCACGAGCTTGTTGAGGGGCTATGTTGAGCAAGGACAAATAAGCTCCGTAGGTGGCCAGAGAAGCGCCGCTCACAAACACAACGATTGTGGCCGCCAGTTGCTTGGGCGTTGGTGGGTAAGACCAAAGCACCATTTTCTCTCTATCTCTCTCTAAATCGCTTTGTAGGACTAGGAGAGCAGTTGGCCCATTATTTATTATGTATTCGTATTTTAAGTGGGCCATAAATACAACAATCTAGTAGGCATAGCCCATTTCATTTGATTTTGATTTCTAGAGAAAAAGCGCGAGTCGCCGCAATGAGATTGAGAAATCGATGCCTGTATGCTCTAGCCCGTCAATCCTCACTCTTCTCAGATCCTGCAAAAACGAGTTCCAACTCCACCAACTCCACGCACACATCATACGTAAAGGTTTTGAACAAGACCACTTTGTGGTTTCCCGGCTTCTTTCACTTTCCACTTCAGTTTCATATTCCAAGTCGATCTTCGACCGCGTGTTTGCTCCTTCTACTGTCCTTTATAACATCCTTCTCAACATATACTCCAAGAGATCGCATTTTGACAAGGCCATTTCGCTTTTTGTTCGTATGAAGCTTTGCCCACAGGCTCTGCCTGATAAATACACCTACCCTTCGCTTATTAAGTCGTGTTCGAATGAGTGTAAATTGAAGGAAGGTGAGGTATTTCATGGGATGGCTATTAGGTGTGGGGTTAGTCTTGATGTGTATGTCGGGTCAAGTTTGATTGATTTGTATGGTAAGTGCAAGGAGATTGTGTCTGCGCATAGAGTGTTCAGCGAAATGAGTCAAAGAAATGTTGTTTCTTGGACTGCATTGATTGTTGGGTATGTCAATGTTGGGGATTTGGGCAACGGGAAGAGGATGTTTGATTTAATGCCGGAGAGGAACGTGATGTCGTGGAATGCTATGATTGATGGGTGTGTGAAAGGGGGAGATTTGTCTACTGCTAGGAAGTTGTTTGATGAAATGCCCGAAAGAGACGTTGTCTCGTATACCGCTATGATTGATGGTTATGCAAAGGCAGGGGATATGGAATCTGCAAGGTCTCTGTTTGAGGAAGCTCCAAAAAGAGATATAGTTGCATGGTCGGCATTGATATGGGGATATGCTCAGAACGGGCAGCCTAATGAAGCTGTGGATATGTTCATGCAAATGCTGCGAACAAATGTTAAGCCCGATAAGTTTGTAATGGTGAGTTTGATGTCAGCTTGTTCTCAAGTGGCTAATTTGGATTTGGCTAAATGGGTTGATGGTTATTTGAGCCAGAGCTCGATAGACACTGGTCAAGCTCATGTTGCCACTGCACTTGTTGACATGAACGCTAAGTGTGGGAACATGGATAGAGCAAAAAAATTGTTTGCAGAGATGCCAACACGTGATCTGATCGCTTATTGTTCTATGATACAAGGATTGACCATTCATGGGCGAACTGATCAAGCTGTTGTATTGTTTGATAGGATGCTGAATGAGGGCATAACTCCAGATGAAGGAGCATTTACTGTCATTTTGACTGCCTGTAGCCGAGGAGGCCTTGTCAATCAGGGTTGGTACTATTTTCGAATCATGAAAGATAAGTACTCTGTTGTTCCCACTCCAGACCACTATGCGTGCATGGTTGATCTTCTTGGCAGGGCGGGCCGGCTAAATTCAGCTTATGAGCTTCTGAAGTCAGTCCCTGTGAGTTCTAATGTGTGTGCCTGGGGTGCACTTCTTGGGGCTTGCAAGCTGTACTGTGATGTTGAACTTGGGCAGATTGTTGCCAATGAGCTTTTTGAGCTTGAGCCTCAAAACGCTGCTAATTATGTGCTTTTATCCAATATCTATGCTGCAGCTGATCGGTGGTTGGATGTTTCTTTGGTTAGAGAAAAAATGAACGAGAGAGGGGTGAGAAAAATACCTGGTCGGAGTTGGATATAGTTTGTAAACAAGTATATGTTTTTTCTTCAGTTACACGGCCCACCTAGAGTCTCATTCAGGATAATATGACAATTACACAATCTGTTGCGCAGATGTGAGGAACTTAAACTGTGGATTCCAAGGTGGACTGGACTGAAACTGCATCTAAGTTGAGGGGTTCTGTGCATCCTGTTCCTAACCTATAGTTCCTTTTGTAATTGATCATAAAGGAGTTGAACGTTGTCTGCAGTAACGCTTGATGTTCACATTTGCTAGTGTGACTGTACTATAGAGTCTTCGGAGTTTTCATGTAACATCATTGTTTGTTGTTGGTGCGTTTGCGCCCCCCAACAACTTCGTAAGTAACACCTGGACATGCAACCGAATGATCCAATTAACATAGTGTGGTTGACTGCTTCAGTTTCTCTAATGCCGGAGCATGCGTTTCTAGATTTACTGGCGTTACAATGGGAAGGGTTTGTGATTCTTGATATGATTGAAATATACTTTGTTAAGGACTTGCACTGCAAAATCACCGTGATTCTCCCAACTCCTGCAATGGCAAGCAAGAATGATAGACTTGCAGATTTTGGTTCCTCATAGCATCCAAAAAAGTCAGGAAGCAGTGGGCGGGTCTAAGAACATTTCAGAGCATCTTGATCAACACCTTCACATGGAGATAACTGTCTATGCTCTTATGGTTGGATTCAGCATCTATAAAGAATAAAGATCCTCTCAAGGTTTATTTATTTTGTTGACAACTGATATGATAAAATGTCACAAAGCTCAGTTAGGAAGCGTCTTGTGTTCTTTTGCTGATGTACAAAAATGGATCGGTCTAGGAATTGGCTGTATCTATTATTTAATCCTTTCCTCAACATAAGCCAACTTTCTTATTATTTTGGGGACATTCTTTTTTGGATAGTAAACAATAAGATTAAGTGGAAATTTTGCCTTATTTAGACATTTTCTTCGGCTTCCAAGAACGCATTATTGAAACAACCAACCCTCCATTCTCAAAGTCCGACTAAATGGTGGTTGTTCCAAAAGTCGAAAACAACTGAGATTCCTCGCAAGTCTCCGCGGCATGGTTGTCTAAGTATGCAATTGCCACAGCAGCATTAAAAGCTGCACCTATTGGAAAAGCCTCCTCATCGATAAAGAAGTAAGGAGTGTGAAGCGGGTGATGTGATTCCAGCGTTTCATTCTTTATACCAATCACAAAGATTGCAGCAGGCATCTTTTGTGAGAAGAAACTGAAATCCTCTGCTCCCATGGTCACTGGAAGCAGCTGGACGTTAGGTTCTCCAAGTAGGATCTCCCCAACCTTCTTTCCATGGTTGTAAAGTGTTTCATCATTAACCATTGGTGGATGTGGAAGATGTTTCTCTTCCCTGAAATCTACCATGGCATTACATCGATGCACTACAGCCTGACTCTCTATGATCTGCAAGCAAAACATGATCGTAAGTTCAAATTAGTCTGCACGTTCACTTGAATGTAAAATTAGATGACTTCAAAGTTCATCCCATGAATGCATATTTTACCTCTTTAATCCTTTTCTGGAGGTACGATAAACCTTCATTGGTCAAACTCCTGAATGTTCCACCAAATTTCACTGATTCTGGAATTATATTTCCGGCTTTTCCTCCCTCTATATAACCCACCGTCACCACCTAAACCATCGAAGCAAATCAGATTCATTCAGTGACAACTTTTGTCGAAAGGTTAAAATATGTTGCAACTAGATTCACGCATTAAGTGGCTGGTGGTAAGTTGGGAGAGGATGTTATTTCTTAAGGTTAATATTCAGGGTCTCAGTAAGGATTTGACTGTGATCAGTTCGATTACGACTAGTGAAGAGGTGGTGGAAGTGAATTTACTTGACTTCAATGAGTTAGAAAGCAATGAACATGTACAAGCATTTGTCTTAGGGAGTCCATTAAAATGATGATAGAGGTGGAAAAAGGATTACCGCAGCCTCCAGAGGATCTGTCTCCCGAGATACAATCTGCTGTAGAGAAGTAATTGCAGATGATGCAGCAAGAATTGGGTCTTTAGCCATATGAGGGGAAGATGCATGCGCTCCTTGCCCTTCAATTACTGCATCAAAAAGACCAACACCAGCGAGTATTGGACCAGGTCTTGAAGCAATGGCACCAGTAGGTGTTGATGGTAGGACATGTACACTCAAGATGGCATCAAGGTCGTCCAGACAACCATCTTGTAACATGTGGTAGGCACCTGCAAAACCCTCTTCTCCTGGCTGGAATACAAGCTTCACAGTTCCCTTCCCAAAAGGCATGTGAAATGAAGGTGTTAAAAAAAAAAAGATAAAACAGTTTTTGGTGTTAATAATCATTAAAAGATGTTCATGTTCAGTTTTACCTTCAATTTGTCTCTTTTCCCATGGAGTAATTTTGCTGCTCCAAGTAGCATCGCGACGTGAGAATCATGGCCACAGGCGTGCATCTTTCCGTCTATCTTGCTCTTGTATTCCCAATCTACTTTTTCCTTTAGAAGGAGAGCAAAAGCAAACGTATCGTTTTAGATAATTATGTATTGAAAATAAAAGAGAACTTGACTTGCTACAGTTAAGCCTTGGCACAGTCTAATCGTCTCCTACAATACGTGTGTTGTGTGCTTGTGTCATTTTGTTAGGACAAAAGAAGGAAAAAGGGAGCGACTTGAAGAGGAAGGGCGTCCATGTCAGCTCTGAGAGCAAAAACTGGCTTTTCACCGGACCCAATAGAAGCCACAATCCCGGTTTTGGCGACAGGCCATTTGTAATCAATCCCAAGCAAATCGAGCTCTCTCCTAATAATCTCGCTGGTTCTGTGCTCTTCAAATCCCAGTTCTGGGTACACATGAATTCTTCTCCTGATTCCTCTCATCCACTCAAAGAATCCTGCCTCTCTCGCAGTTGACAACAATTCATTGGTAAGCCACTCAAGTCCTAATCCTTTGTCTGTCCCCAAAGCCACAGATTGGAGGCAAAGCCAACTGGTGAGGAGCATTAACAAGCAGGCGAAACCCATGTGAGAAGCAAGTGAAGACAGACGAACGACCCGTTCAATTTGTAAGTTCAATGGGGCTTTCGCACACAATGAATCGTAGTTTAGGATCCGTGTTGGTGAGAAAACGACACACATGCGTGTCGTTACGTTGTTCATTTTCAGGGTGATTAGACTTGTCCCCAGGGGCGGATCCAGATATTATTTTGAGTGGGGGCAAAATATTTAAAGTACTTTTACATTACTGAAAATTTTTTAATTTTAATTATTATTTTAAATTTTAATTTTATTAAAAAATTAAAATTTTGCCCCATTAATTTAATTGGTGAAAATAATAATTATTATTATTATAAATATATTAAGATATCAAATAAAAAATAAAATCTGAACCCATCTATTTTTATTCATAAGGGCATCTAGATACTTCTTT
>JAOSBP010000004.1:21883335-21910449 GCA_027563825.1 Erythroxylum mucronatum | reverse complement strand
TTTAATGGGCATTTCAAGCCACAATACATCATAATCCAAAAATACAAAGTTTACATAAACTAGAATTGCTCAAAATGCGACTAAAACCTTGTTTTACAAAAACAACTTAAAATACAAAATAAGCATAATTCGGAGGAATGCCTTTATGCTCGATCACTCGATCTGACAAGTTTATAATGAGTAACGAGCAAAACCATTCAAAATGTTCATTGTCATAGAAAATTCTTATTGAATCATAAAACACATGTTTCTCAAATTCTTATCATATAATAAAATTCACAAACAACACAATTTATGCATTCTTCAACTTGTTCACAAATCATAAATACATAAGCACATCAGAATAGTTTGGGTAGGTCCATAAACAGAACATACTAACATAATTCTATAAAATGGTCTTGTGTAGCCATGAACATAACGTACTATCGCAATCCCACATAATGGTTTTGCATAGCCGTGAACTTAGGGAAGTCCGTGAAGGAGCTCCATGCCACTAGCTGGCAGGCGGGAGAAGCCTTTAGTTAAAGTGTACTTAACATATAGAATGGACCAAACCAAACCCATATAATCATGCATTTCACAACATATAAACATGTTGTTCAAAATGGCACTTTTTTGAAATTTGATTTCATAAACATAAAGTCTTTTAAAAATCATTTCCATATTCAGTTAGTAATTCATCCACAAAATTCATATACAAAACATGTAGCACTTTCTCAAAGCATTTAGAGAACAATAAATGCACATTTGTAAAGTAGTTGGAAATCATTTAATTCCATTTATTTGAAAGAAAAATTTATGGCTTCTTTACTTAATTATAAAAATGTAACCCACCTTGAATTTCTTGCTTGAAGACTTGCTCAAAGATGCCTCTCCTCTTACTCCTCTTGCCTTTCTTGATTCCCTTCATCAATGATAAAATTTTCCATTCAATAGGAATTCAATTGAGAACCCAAAGAAACATATTCATAAAATTGATCCTAGAAAGCTTAAACTCATGCATTTCCTAAGCTTTTTGAACCAAAAATCTTCCAAAAATCCAAAAGATTCAAAATGGACTTACCTTGAATCTTCACCAAACAATGAGTTTCTTGACTCTAATGGAAGCTCTAATCTTCCTCTTTCTTTTTCCCTTCTTGAACAATTTCAAAATTTCACTCTTTAAAACTAAGAAAAATTGAAACCTAGCTTAGCTTTCTCTTCTTTTCTCTCCTTCCACGACACTCTCTCTTTTCTCTCTTTAATTTTGGTTTTCTTCTTCTTCAATTGCAAGACAACCATTCTTCGTCCCTTTGTTACCCTTAATGAGTCCAAAAAGTCCATTTTACCCTTCCTTATAAGCTTATGTTCTTTCATCCTTAAGAGAACTACCAAAAATGCCCTTGAACATTCTTACTACCTTAATACTTTAATTCAATTGACACATGCAATAAATCCTACTAAATTTGACTTACTAATTAACTCTAAAATTAATTTATCAAACCTCATAATAAATTTAAATCATGCTTAATCAATAAGAAAAAGAATTCGAGGGCTAACATTTCTCATCCTCTTAAAAGAATTTCGTCCTCATAATTCTTACCTGAGTTATTGAAGAGTTGTGGATACTTCTCTTTTATGGCTTCCAAAGGCTCCCACGTGGCCTCTTTCACAGAATGGTTTCTCCACAGGACTTTGACTGGTTGAACTGTTTTGTTCCTGAGGACCTTTCCCTTAGTGTCCAAAATCTCCACTAGAATCTCCTCATAACTTAGATCATCTCTCAATTCAACCTCAGTGGTCTGAATGATGTGGGAGGGATCCAATCTATACCTCCTCAACATGGACATGAAAGACGTCATGTATCTATGAAAATTCTAGTGGCAGTGCCAACCTATAGGCTAACGGTTCAATCCTCTCTATAATCTCATAGAGATCTACATATTTCGGACTCAACTTGCCCTTCTTGCCAAACCTCATGACTCCTTTCCAAGGAAGTGTCTTAAGAAAGACTTTTTCACCAACTTTATACTCCGTTTCCTTCCGGTATGCATCAGTATAACTTTTCATTCTATCCTGTGCTACTTTAAGCTGTTGCTTAACCAGATTGACCTTATCAACTATCATTTGGAGTAACTCTGGTCTAATTAATTTCCTTTCTCTTTCCTCATCCCAGCATATATGAGTTTTACATCTCCTTCCATACAGTGCTTCATATGGAGCCATCTGGATGCTCGAGTGGTACAAATTATTGAAAGCAAATTCGACCAATGGCAAATGCTCGTCCCAAGCTTATTTGAAATCCATCATATATGTCCTGAGCATTCCCTCAAGGGTTCGAATGGTCCTCTGATATTGACCATCTATTTGGGGATGAAAAGTAGTGCTAAAATTCAACTTGGTCGATGAAGAACTAACACATTCCGTTGGTAAGCTAAGTTAGCGATGCAATTTACCGACGAAGTAAGGCGTTGGAGAAACGGTCGTAGGTAATAATTTCGACAAATCAAAAAATTTTCCCACTAATTTACAGACATATATTTTGTGTTCCTGTCACTAAATTTACCGATGGATATTTTGTGTTCCTATCGCTAAATTTACTGACAAAATGATGGTTTTAGTCGGTAAATGTACTGATGCACAAATCCTATCTGTTGGTAAATTTACCAATGGATTTGGTTATTCTATCGGTAATTTAACGACCGACGGAACCTAGTTACCCATTGATAAATTGAATAGATTCTACCGACGAACTTGATTTTTTTGTTAGTAAATTTACTAAAAAAAATTTAATTTTTCTTGCATTTAATTTTATTTGATAATCTTATGGTTGATGCATAATTTATACACTTATCTGTTGAAAATATTTTGATTTGTTTCTACATTTAATTTTTTAAAACATAAAGTTGATTAATGGTATAAATTAAAAATTATCTTAATTGATAATAGAAAACAACATTAAGTATTTAATTCATACGAAATGACTACAAATACATTATTCATTTGGTGAATGCAGATGATCTAACTGTTGCGATGAGGTGTTGCCACTCCCCTTCAACTCATCCACCTCATTACAGAGCTGGGCTATGTACACCATTGACTGTTGCAACTGAGTTATCAATGTTTATACTGTGCTCCAAAGCTCATGGACTTTATTGGATGCAGACCGCCTACTAGATGTTGTTGTATTGGATATGGTGGAATGTAAATAACATGTGTTTGCAAATGAACCTAAACCGAATATCCTTCCACGACAATCTGTACTACCCACTGCATAAAGATAGGTTTGACTCTCATCAACATCTTCAGACTGCTGAGACTATCGTTGAATGCTTTCTTGTAATTGGTCTTATCAAAAGGCAATGTTTATGTTAATAAGTGACAATTATTAAGCATTAATATTAAATCATAAATTTCATATACATTTAGTTCTCTACATCAGGTGTTGACGAAGGTCACACTGTCATGCTTCTTAGTGTGCATATGCAAAAAGATCTGATGAGGTGTAGGCTTCATGCCCATAGACTTTTCTTGCATCAGAATAAAATGTTACAAATGAACTACAATTTTTAACAATTTTGGTAAAGTTTCCTCTATTTTTATGATATTTACCCCCTGTTGAACAAAGAAATTAACTCAACAACATAGTCATATATGGCATCAGACATATATAAGATTGTCATTCTCCATAATACACATATTTTCATTCCAAAATTCACACATCAAATTAAATTGAAATACATCAAAGTAAAAAAATCAGAATATAAGTGTAAAGTGTAGGTACGTAAAGTCTCTCTGCATGCTCGTGGTGGGTAATAGATCCTCCAATATGTACAGAAAGACTCTCTCCCTATAGTCCTCCATGTCTGTTGGTAAAATATGCTCTAAAATGGACATTGCCTTGAGTGATGTCCAATAATGCTGCTAACGACTCCATATTTATTTAGAAATATAAGGCAGTCGTACACTAGTCTTGTGTATCGCACCAACAAAGTCTCAATAATGAGTACGTGCTCGTCTCTCCCATACTTTATAGATGACCGTGTCAAATTTAGAATCCCAAAAAAGTCTTTCTCACAAAAAGGAAAAAATACGATAAGTACTTATAATCTACACTATTTATTTAATTAATGTATAAAAATTAATTAAAAATACAAAAAATATTTTTTACGTTAAACACGTGATAATAAAAATTCTTTGTCTCCTAAGAGATATTCTTCTATATATAACCCTCAAGATCAATCTTCTCCTTGAATTTGGATGTCATGTTTCATGAGTATGGTCCAGACGGAATCAACCTAATATTATAACAATTAAGTTTATATCATTTTTAAATTTAAACCTATAACTTAATTATAAACATATGGTGTTTTATGTATTTTCACTTACAAATTGTTGACAATTGTGTTGTAAGTTCTTCCATCAACTCCCTCAGCTCTAGGCTAGAGGTTGCCTTCTTCATTTTCTTCGTTTTCCCCGGATATTACGGTCAGTATCGGGGTGGTGGATGGTGTAGCAATAAGTACGGAAGGTGATGTCTCATCTACAAGTGTAGTAGCTAGTGGTACAACATCTGATTCGGTTGTAGCTGTAGAATGTGATGCTTCACCTAGACAGTAACTGGCTCCAAATCGTGGTCTGAACCTTGATCACATCATATCATGTTTTCTCTTTGGTGGCATATTTTAACCTACAATTCATATTTTATTGAATATTCCAGAAATATAACAATTTCAATTCAATATATAACAATATATTTTTGATTTAATAATAAATTTATTAAATATAATATTCTACTAAAAACACAAATTAATCGCTATTAACACTTAATTATAAATCAAAATCATCATCATCATCTTTTTCTGAAGAATTAGAATCAAACTTAGGCTCCTCTTCAGATCTCTCGCTCTCCTCATCCTCTTCAGATGAAATTTCAACATATTCATTATTTGGATCGTTCAAAGGTTCATTCTCTTCATATGTAACATATGCATTTATTTCATAAACATCTTCCTAAAGCACTTCACTTTCAATTCTATGTTTTCTTTTTCCATGTGATTCAAAAATACCTCTAAGTTTAACTTTGCAAATGGCCAACCAATCTGACTTATCTTGTTGTAAGTTGAGAAAAGGGACATAATACACCTAGATTGCTTGCATTGCCAACACAAAAAGTTCAAATTGTCTAAATTTTCTTCGCTAGTTGATTTTAACTAGATTGTATCGACTATGCACTTTTGTACTAACATTAGGAGTTGGATAAAACCAATCACACTTAAATGTCACACTCTGCTTTATTGGCAATACATGGTACTCAATTTTTCACCGATAAGCCTCAGGGGAGTTGCATCGTGGGTTTCCATCCTATATACCGTCCTAGGGGTTTATTATGCAAAGAACTGTCTTGTCTATTAAAACTATGAATTTCTTGTGTTAATACTAAGTTTACATTAATCACATTGAAGTTGAAGTATTTGTGTTTGAATTAATCACCTACAATTGATTTCATTACTATGGTACGTGGCATTGTTTATACCTATGAATCAAGAAAGCAAGTTCTTGCTGTAACTCCTAGGCTCATAGAATTTTACACCGATAAGCCTCACGGGAGCTGCATCACGAGTTTCCAGCCCATCCTAGGATTTTATTGTGCAAAGAACTGTCTTGTCTATTAAACATATGAATTTCTTGTGTTAATACTAAGTTTGCATTAATCACATTGAAGTTCAAGTATTAATCAATTGTAAGTATTAATCAATTGAATTAATCACTTACAATTGATTTCAATACTATGATACGTGGCATTATTTACACCTGTGAATCAAGAATGCAAGTTCTCATTGTGACTCCTAAGCTCATGGAAATTTTCACCAATAATCCTCATGGGAGCTGCATCACGGGTTTCCAGCTTATATACCGTCCTAGGAACTTAGTTATGCCTCAAATCATCCATAAGATCTCAAAGTCATTCCACATACAGTAAATACTTAGACTATTAAAGAAAAACATAAAAGCTCATTAATGATTATAAGAATATTCTAAATAACAACATAAAATCAAGACCTCCTTTGCATTCACGCAAAACCCAAATGCATTACAATCGTATTATTAAAGCAATACATATGATAGACATGAGTTGGATGACTACGGACAACTCCAGACTACAAAGAAGAAGGATGATTGACACTTTTCAACACAATATAGGGCCTGCGAAAAAGAATATTTCGTAAAAAGAAGGGTAAATTATTCAAAAATAAAAATGTGTGTGAGTTCTTTTTATTATTTATATATCAAAATTTTAAAATTATATAATTAACAACAAAGTATTATCAATTATAATAATCAAAATTAACCCTAACAATTTAAATACTTAAAACCTTTATAAAACTAGTCTTTCATCAACAATTAATCAATTATGTAATAACAAATTAAATTACACAATTTAAGTTATCAAAGGTATAGCAAATTGTCTTACATTTTCATCCTACCAATCTTACCTTTCTTCTTTGAATCTTTCCCTAAATCTGTAAAATTTGTCATAAGCCTAGGCAATTATTTAGATGAGCATGATTAGGTGCTTAACACCTTCCCTATTCTGCAATCAATCCCCAAACTTTCATTCTTAGATTAGGACTTTATAGTTCCTTTTCTTTTAGAGCAAGAACAAAAACAAACTTAAAGAGCGAACAAATAATGACATCCAAGAATAAGTCTTTTTTTCTCCAAGTCCGACAGCACCAAAGCAGGAAATTAAATAGTTAGAACCATCCACATTCCACAATGGTTATTTGAAATCTAAAGCAAAGCTAACAGTCTAAAACGAGTTAATTAATGACATTACTTGAGCAAAAGAAACCCCTTTTCTATAAGTTGGAAAGAGAATAATGAAAACTAATAAAATATACCATTTCCTTTCCTTTAATTTAATTGAATGAATGTGAGTATATAAATCCTATGATCCTACAATTTAGTGACGTAATAAAGAACTGAAAACAATTGAAAATAATTAGGTTAATTTTAAATGCAATGTAAATAGTGCTTCTAATACGAATAATAAGTGTAGAATAATAAATTATGCTAATTTAACACATGAAAAATAAATCTTAAATTTATCGTTGCATAGGAAACTTTACAATCTTCAAATATAAAGAGAATATATGAAAGATGTTTTACTTATAAATAGGCTAAATCTTAAGTGCAACCCCATAGATAGGTAGATTTGTTGATGGATTTTTCTTTAGGTTTTTCTAGTTCTAGAAATGGTAAGGATTCAATATTTATAGTACTAGATAGGTTTTGTAAAATGGAGCACTCATTATAAGTCAAAAAGTCAATTGTTTGTTTTAATTGTTTTACCATAAGTGCATAATGTAGTTGTAGCTAACAATGCAAGTACAGATAAATCCCATGAGGATTCTTAATTAACTACCCACTATCCATAAACTTAGCAAGATATATCAACATTTATAAATGATTGGATAAATAAAATAAAGCAAAAATCTAAATACTAATGCAAAGAAATAATCAAGAATATACCAAACTATGAATTAGCTAAATTTAGGTCAGATTCCCTTAAAGCTCTACTATATTTAGTTTCACTATTGATTAATAAATTATTCTAGTTCTTGGACCAGTAAGAGTTCCTAATTTTGATGATTATCTTTAGAGGAGCTACTAATTACTGTATAACATGCAATTGCTACACCCCTGACAAAGTATATTATTAAGGAGCCTCAAGGCAAGATAAGGTCATTTTTTCTTATAAAAGGACTTCATCCTAACTGTAGAAGTGTAGATACTACGAGTAGCACTTTTATCTTTCATTCTCAAATAAAGTTTATGGACTTGATTGAAGTATTCATATCCAACCAATATATTCGTAATGACATTACAAGATCATACAAATGGTTCACAATTATAGAAGTCCATTCTCTCAAAAACGTTAGTAACTTTTTCTTTCTTTCCATAACTTGTCATTGCTTCAATATTTACCGTCACCATTAAAGTTCTATCAACAGTCATCCTCATTTTTATAAGCGTACACTCTATGTCTCTAATTGACCATGAATCCAAGCTTGTCAACCATGCATTTATAAGTAATAAATGTGTGTGCAAATCCATCTTCATCTTTAATAGAATTAAACATTTCAAGTGCTTGAAGAGGGTACTTTTGGTATTTCATGATAGAAGTACGATGGAGTAACTCTAAATCAAATGAAATCCCGACCAATGGTAATAAAAAGTTATTAAAAAGCAAGTAAATTAAACAAATAAACTAATGGCCTCGTAATCAAACCGACTATAGATCATCATAAAAGGAAAATTTATGAAATTCATACTAAAAATAAAGAACTGAAATCATTTTTTCAGAGAATAGACATTTCATCAAACACCTTACATACATCAGAAATTCATTCTAACATCACAACCAAAATCACGTTTTGTCCCTTCTATCACTAATATTTATACCTTAAAATTGTTTTCCAATCACAGAATAGACAAATAAACGAAAGTAATCAAATACTCAAATTAACTTTCATCCATTATACGAAAAAATAGATAACAGTGGCTGCAAAAATACCTCCATCGAAGGATACGATGATAGTGACCGAAAAAGACAAACACTGACAAGGAGAAAAGGAGTCCATGGTAAAGAAACCGAAGAGAAGAAAATCAAACGAGAGGAGAGATGAAGTAGACGAAGAAGAAGACGCAAGTGAGGGGGGAGGAGGAGCTTTTAGGTGAGTTAAATGTAAAAGAAAGTGACATCATTTGGTGTTAAACCAAACGACGTCATTTTGGTTTACTTTAAAATGCTAAAGCCAAAGCAGACGATGACGTTTACCCTGAAAATTGACCGACGACATTTACCGACGGACAAATTTCCTTTGGTAAACTCAAAAAATTTTATTCCGCCAATAACTTCTTTACCAATAAGCATTTTATATCGTCACTAAAGTCTTTCGAAAATTTTGCCATGATGATTTCTCTCTATATTTACTGACGAATATTAATACCGTCGTTAAATGAAAATTTTCCCGTCAATGTTACCTATAGAAATTAATTTTCTGTCATAATTTTTCATCGCTAATTCTTACTTTTCTTGTAGTAATTGTTGTTTACCACCTCTACCATGATTAGAGGATATATGATTGAAGGACATAGTTTAGTAAGCTATTGGTTAAATGGATTCTTTGATGGACTTATCACTTGTAAAACTTTCTTCTTCACTTAATAGAAGGCTAAAAAGATCATCAAAGGAGATAACATGTAATCCATATTCCAATGAACTCATAAATGGTCTATAAATAGGTCTCATGCCATTGATAATGACTTGAACTAAGTCGTCTTCTAGAATTGGGCTATGAAGGCTACAAGTCGATCATATATGCTTTTTACTTGTTGTACATAGAGAGTAATAGCTTCCCTCGTGTCTCTATTCAACTTATAAAATTTAGACTTAATAGTTTGTATTTGTGCTTTGAAACTAGCTGTATAAATGGATATAAGTTTTAGTCATGCATCTCTATCATTAATGGCACCAACTCCTTGTGGCACAAAACTTTTTTTCATAAAACTAATGATCCAACTGAGAACAAGTTGATCTTGATGGAATCAGGAATTGAAGTCTAGATTAGGTTTATTATCATTGATCATTTTGGGTGGTGGTGTAAGGATACTATCTATATATTATACAAGATCAAAAATTTAATAAAGGGTAGCAATTATGCTTGCCATAACAAAAAATTGGTTGAATTCAATTTGATAAGTAACTAATGAGCAATATCCGATAGGGAAGAAATATTCATTGTTCTAGATGTGGCTGTTATAAAAGAAGTGGCTTGGACACTTTGTAATATGCCTTTAGCTGTTGTGGGATTAAAAAAAGAAGAGCTAATTATTAGTAGGCCTTGAGAAGCTCTAATACCATGAAAACTTTACTATTAACTTTTTATAACTTAAATTAATGTGTACTATATGTGGTACATATAGAATACATGATAGGCATAAACTAACGAAATATGAACAACCCTATCTAATTATGCTTGGTCATATCAATTCTATAAGTTTATTAACATATAACAAACTTGGTCGTTACCATGTTATCCTTATCAACTTACATTTTCACAATATTAAAAGTGCAAAAAAGCCATCATCAATGAAGCATTGCAAAAGTTGCAACAAACTTTGATCCATACCTGGAAATTAAATTGGGATCGAAATATGCTGTAAATTGGTTTGAATAGCAGTGAAGAACTTCTCTAACTTATTGTTATACATTCCTTTTTACCATATCAATCCTTTAAGTACCCCATCAATGTTTAACACTACCTGAGTCCTTCTAATTAATTATTCATAAAGAAAGCCTCCATTCATCCACTATTATTTGTTTGTCCCACCATTAGCACATAACATGAGACCCATTATTGAAAAGTTTGGAACTTTGGTCAAGATAGCATTGAAAAATGCATAGCACTTAAATTCCATTACTTATGTTATAATCGATGTCAACATAGAGAGGCTCATGAGTTGCGAACTATATGAGGCTAATAATCAACCAGAAAATTAATAGTTTTATTATAAATGTATAATGTCATCCCATATTAGGTGGTCAGACTTTTTATCTCAATTTTTGGTGGAGTGACTTATTGGTTCACTAATTTATGGTAAAGTAAGCTATTGATTTGTCAATTTCTGGTAGAATTAGTTGCTACTTCTAAAGAAGTAATGAGAGTTTTAGTTTTTTAAGTTTGAGTGAACTAAGGTTTTATTTTTTTCAAATTATTTAAAGGTTAATTACTAAAAAAAGTCCAAACTTTTGTCAAATTTTCAATTATAACCCAAACTTTAAAAAGTAACAATAAAATGTCAAAACTTTCAAGTTTTTTAATTCTAGCCCGAATTTCAAAAAGTAGAAATGAAATGCTCAAACTTTCAATTTTTTTCAATTTTAGCTTAACGTTAATGTTTCCGTTAATTTTTATGATGTGGCTTGCCACGTGTTTTAGAAACCTTAACCATTATTAATACATGTCAACCAAAATTAATACAATAAATGAAGATTAATGAAACGACGTCGTTATTAAAAAATGACATAAATCAAATTACGTATTCCCCATAACCTTATGCTTTGATTTCAAATTTTCCCTTCATTTTTGGTTTGTTATCTCGACGCCCTCACCCTTTGATTTTCATATTACATAGCCCTAAGGGCATCAGAAAAATGAACCAGAAACGAAGAGCTTACTAGTGCAATATACTGTAATGTGAGAGTAGTTTTGGGCGTTAGAAAAACAAACATAAAACAAATGGTTGAGGGCATCGGGATAACAACATATATCATCGGGCTAAAGTTGAAGAAAATTGAAAGTTTGAATATTTTATTGTTACTTTTTGAAGTTTGGGTTATAATTGAAAAATATTGATAGTTTGGGCATTTTATTGCAATTTTTTAAAATTCAGGTTATAATTGAAAAATTGACGAAAGTTTGGGCCTTTTTGATAATTAACCCTTATTTAAATTATATTATTTTATTACTTATTTGTGTGCTTATGTGTTCCAAAATTAGTTTACGTGGCATACCACATCAATATTGTTAATAATGTAGTTAAAGGTAGACTATTTTGTTTAAAAAAAGAAAATTAAACATTTGATTAATATTTTTAGTAATTTTAACTCTTTATTGTAAAATTAAGAAAATTAAAAATTAAAAATGTAATTTACCATGTGTACGTGTATGTGTATATATTCAAGGTCATCAAAGGTTAAAAAGTTTGTCTAATCAAAGTAGATGTAAGTATCCATTGGAGATCACACAACTGAAGTATTGCATCACCACAGGCTGCATAGTCTAGCGTCGAAGATTAAGCTCATCAAAATTGTGCACTTTTTTTTTGAATAAATCAAAATTGTGCACTTAATTTCGACACTTACAATGCTTGAAATATAATCATTGAGATTTTATATTAAGAGTAATATTTTTTTAAATAACAAAAGCTTATTGATAATTAATTTTTGAATCCATACTAGATGAATTTTTAGGTATATATATATATATATATATATATATATAATAATTCACCAATCTCATATTTCAAATCAATTCATTTAGTAAATTATTTATTTAAAATTAAGTAATAAATCAATTCTAAATAATCATTTAAAGATGTAAATTTTGTAGGGTTGATTAATTTTACTTTTATTTTTCTGTTATAATTTTTATTTTTATTTTTATTTCTTGTTAACTTATCTGATTGCTAATATGAACAAAATTATTATTTTATAACTAATAATAATTAAATATTAGATAAAACTTATAGGTAAGTTAATTTTATGAGCTAACTAAGTAAATATTTTTATTTTAGTATCTTATATAATATTTATTAACAAATATTTAAAATAAATAAAATTTTATTTATAAACTAATATTTATTTTTAAAATATACTTTAATTATTAAAAACAAATTTATTTGAAATTAAATTTAAAATATATTTATTAAATAGTTATCAAACTAAAAATATTTTATTTTTCAAAAAACTTAAAATTTAAGTAATTAAATTAAATTAATTATAATATTAATAATTAATAATTAATTTTAAATTAATTAAATAATATATATTTAATTGACTTTAAATCTTATTATAAAAAAGAAATAAAAACAAAAACTAATTTTTGTGATTTATATAATTTATAAAAACGGAAAGAAACTAAACCCATATAAATAAAAATTTAAACAAATAAGTTTTGTTAATTTAAAAATAAAAACAGTAAGCCCCTGGGACTAGAAAACACTTGGAACTCTTAGGCTATGTTTGATTGGGTTTATTAATAGAATAGAATGTAATATAATATTATTTCACCGTTTGGGAGGAAGATTTATAGTGAAATTAAATAGAATGAGATGAAATATTAGAGTTTCATATTACATCTCATTTCATACTAAACAGTAAAATAAAAAACTTCTGAATTAGGAGGTTTATAATAGAACGTAAAATGATAAATAACTTTATACTATATTATATTATAAACTCTCCATCTAAATAACATTTCACTATATTATATTATAAACTTTCCATTCTTTTTAAACAATAATTTTTTACTATCACATTTATTTATATTTCGTTTCCATTATAAAATATTCCATTTCATTAAATATTTTAGAGAGCAATAAATTTTCGTCGACAAAGAATAGTATGTTGGTTGGCTGTCCGCATTAGTTGGAAGAAAAAAAATGCCCATTGTAGTAATATCCTAGGCTGCAAAACGTTGGGAGGCGGGCCAATTCTGACAATGAATTACCTAGGTTACAGACAGCTATGAAACTAATGTGTGGGGTACCCAATTGAATCCAATTTTGTCCACCTAATTGAATGGGTTGATTCTTTAGACTTTATCTTAAGCCTTCAAATTTTATTAACGGAATAAGGAAACTGAACGTAATTCCAATATATTTGACCAACTAGAGAAGAATAACTGATCATTCCAAAGCTTGTGAAACTTGATATCTTTTGCAAATCTTCAAAGAAATGGATTTTTTTTCAATTTTCTAAATTTGAATTGCATTTGGAAAACCTCTAAAAGAAGTTTTTTCATACTTTTAACCTGTTTCTTATTTGGAAAAATATACCAGTTATCATATTAAGTATGAAACTTTCTATTTTTAACTATTTTAAAAAATTTTACATGATAATAGGTTATTGCAACATAATTATATTTTCAAAAAGAGAATCGAGTTTAGGTTCAAGAACAATGAATGTAAAATTTTCAGTTTAAGATTCTAAAGAAAAAGAAAATAATAAAGAGATAGGGAAGAAAAATCTAGAAAGACTAACTTTTGTCGGAAAAATAGGAATGAAAGTCAAACTGATGAATACGATTCTGATACATAGGAAGAAGCATACTCTAACAGATGTAGTTCATAGGACAGCAGTAGAAGCAACAGACACAAGTAAATTCACGGGACTAGGAGATAATAACCTATTGACAGATGTAGTTCATAGGATAGCAGTAGAAGCAACAGACTAGAGTAAATTCACGGGCTAGCAGATAATAACCTATTAACCTATTAACAGATTTAGTTCATAGGATAGCAGTAGAAGCAACAGACGCGAGTAAATTCACGGGACTGGGAGATAATAACCTATGAACCAGCCATGCATGTCTCACAGCTTAGAACTTATGGCATCTACCAATCTGGGGTTAAAAGTACTGTAGCCTCCATCAACCACCAGATTTATCCCACTCACGTAATATGCTTCATCGCTTGCCAAAAATAATGCTGCTTTTGCTATGCCATCTGCCCTCAGAGTCTGTCCACTCAGAGTACCTAGCTCACTCAACATCGCTTCCACAAACTCTCTATTAGCTTCAGTACCGCTAACGTTAGACATGCCTGTCACCAGACCATACGGGGATATACAATTCACTCTTATCCCATATTTTCCAAGCTCGGGTGTAAGGTTCTTGGCTAGACCACAAACTCCCGACTTGGATGCTGCATAAGCATGACCTGAAAGCCCAGCAATTGATGTGCAAGCACTGGTAGTGAAGAGTATGCAACCTTTGCGCTGTTGCACCATAACTCTAGCTGCATGTTTGGTTCCTAAGAAAGCACCCCCTAAGTTAACTGAAAGAAGGCGGTCTAGGTCTGATTTCTCGGTCTCTACAACGCTTACTGGCAGTCCCTGTCCGTCGATGATACCAGCATTGTTGAACATTATGTCGAGTCTTCCGTATTTGGCCACGGTGGTATCCACAAGGTTGATGACATCGTCTTCCTTAGAGACGTCGCAATGGATGTAACATGCCTTTCCCCCTAGCTTGGTTGCGAGGGCTTGTCCTAGGTCATCTTGGATGTCTGCAATCACGACCTTGGCTCCATTTTCACGGAAAAGTTCTGCTGTACATGCTCCAATTCCACTAGCACCTCCTGTTATGATTGCCACCTTACCTTCTAACCTGAAAATTGAGTGTCGTCAAGTTGGTGAAGAAGGAGCTAGGAAGCTGAGATTTTACGTAGAAAAATATTCAACTAGCAACTAGCATTAAGTTGAAAGTATAGGAACAAATGAAATTTAGGAAAATCACAAACAAACTCAAAAACGATTAAACTTGGTAAGACATATATAAGAAGGGGAAATGTTGGGGAACTTGGAGGCTGATGAATTAACTTGGTGGGAAGTTAAAAACGAGTATATTTGCTCCTGCCTTTTCTCCTCTGAGTGATGAGATTAATCGAAGATGATCCCCACAAGTTTGCTGATCATAAGACCCGATGTTTGTTCTCAAAACAAATAGTAGGCTCCGTAACATATTCATAATATTGAATCGTAAAATAAAAAACGTCTAGGTTAGTTAAACGCAGTTCAATTTACAAAATGTAATACAGACAATATTGAGTGCTTGATTGAATAATACCTTTTATGAGGCCCTGCAATACTAGTCATTTCTAAAACAATCAGAAGAGAACAACATGAAATATTATAGAGCGCCTAAGTTGGCTTGCTCGTGGTTTTGTGGTTTTCTTATAGTGGCTGCTTCAGACATTTATAGTGGGAAGGAGACGTACGGAAACTCAGTCAGGCTTGAATTTCCATCAATGAACCGTAAGAATTAATTAACAGCATTAATATTGTGATGTGGAGTCATCGAATCATCGAATGGCTACCTGATTAGTAATTAGGTTGCTGATATTTAAAATTCGACCAACCAGTGGGCCACCCTGAGGAGAAACATGATTGGTTGCCGCGTGTCATACGAGCACAGAGGATCTTTACTTTTCATATAGACAATGAGTTAATCGTCATTCATTCGGATTAGTCTCTAGTCAAAAGGGGGCCCATCCCTTATGTAAGAATGTCACTTACTGTTACCCCAGGTTACGGCTGACTCGCCTCACGTCGTGAGTTTGACTCCTCGAAAGAGTCACTCATAGGTTACTCCCCTAGAGTTGGCAAACGGAGCGTGGTGGAATAAGTAAGGTTCAAAGTATTTCCTCAACAACCGCAAGGTGTGGTGTGGTGGTAAGCTCACCTTGTCCCTTAATCATGTGGTGGGGAGTTCGAATCCCCACTCATAAAAATGGAGAGCATCTTGTGACCAGCCATTTATCGCTTAGTGTGAGCTCCCGTGGTGAGTCCGGATTAGTTGGTTATCTCTGTGTGCTGGAAACCGGATGGTTTACACTAAAAAAAAAAAAAAGTATTTCCTCAACAAGTTATAACTTTTGGGATCAGTGGTATTAGAGCGATCTTCGCATCTTGATTAGCGGCAACATTGTCTTTTGATAAGAGTGAGTCGAGAGAGAGCCCATAAGTAATGAAAACACTAATCCTGTTCATTTGTTTTCAACTTTGTCTATGTCTAATTTACCTTCTAGTGTAAAGCGTGTTATCTAATCGTATAGAAAATATTGTAGAAATTACTCATGCTACTGTAGAAATCGTATTTGTGAGTCTTCTTTACCTTTGTTAAGTCCATACAATATTTATTCTCTTGATCGTTCTTAGACAAGAAGTATTCGTACTATGTTGTTTACCTCTAGACCAAAAGTAAAAGAAATCATCCAGAGTTCTATATTAGAACAGTGTGGCCTCAGATCTACAACTGCAGAATAATATGTAAAGCGTGAAATCCCAAAGGAGCTTATCTCTCTTTGGAGTGAGCACCATCATATACATCATTATGTTATAGCTATACGCCTTGTTCTTACACTTTATGGAAGAAAGGGAATACTTGTTACAGCTAAGATATCTCTTCTAGATATTGCCTATACAATGTACTAGAATGCTTTGATTGGTACCTTGCTAACAACACTCAATAATGGAAGTGTCATTTTAACGATAGCACCTGATTTCAACATCAGGTTGGATGATCTCACTTTGTCTAAACGTCTGCAAATTCAGATCCAGGTCACTGGAGCAGATCATAATCCTACAGTCATCATGGCTACTTTACATCACCAGATGATCTAACTTTCAAAATTCTACTTGGATGCCCTTTCCATGGTTGTTGATTGTTCCAATGTCAGCCTACTATCATCCAAATCCAGAAGCAACTACTAGCACAGGAGCTTGAAAAGTTGATGCTTACTGAATGGATCACCAATTACCAAAAGGAGTTCGACAAGCCTCATCGACTCTCTTTTCATACCACAACTCCTCCGATTATGAAGGCATTAAAAGATGGAACGGTGAAGTCCATCTATGCAAAGCCTAACAAAGATCCATCTGAACCTTTTACATCTGGGGCTATATTTATGATCCAGCCCATATTTTCACATACGGAAGATAGATCTGGTCCTCCTATCCATTATTTCAAATCTAATGGAGATCTAGTTTATGTCAGTCATCATGGTGGACATTTTGTATAAGATGTTGACCCATCTATGTGCGAACTCGATCTTAAAGTCTGTCTCAACCCTGAGTCATATAGTGATGATGATGATGAACGATATGTTAGAAGGAGAAGGAAGAAGAAAAAGCCAAAACCTCGTTGTATGCATTCTCAACTGTATCATCCACGTAAGGATGATCTAGATCTAGATGATTCTAGCTAATCTATTGATCTACAAACAGAAAGATTCATACCTAGATCTCTTCGAAAGATGATGAAATCTTCTACTTGTCAATCTAAGCCATCAACTCCTGTTATGAATCCTACTCTTATACCATCACTTATAACTTGCATGATGGTTAAGCCATATGAGGAAGACTTTCCTTCTTTATACAGAAGTACTGAAGAATCAACCAGGGTTGTCCTTAACCCTTATATTCAAGACACAAGAATCACTTCACAAGGAACACTTGTATAAAATCCCTTTGATGAAGTTCTTAACTGGCAAACATCAATTACAGTATCACATAATAAAGTTCTTAGAAGAAATGATTCTAAGCTGGATGGAATCAGCCAACAGACTCATACTAGGCAACATAAAGTTGACGTCGTCTCTAAGTAGATCCAACAAGTGTATCATTACTACAAAGCTTAAATTCAGCAACTTGATGTTGATCTTCGACATTACATCGCTACACATTATATTGGAGTTGACTTTGACGCCAAAGTTAGAGAAATCCAGAAGATACAAGGAATTGTGCAACAAATGGAAGTTGATATGCAATCTGCACAGTTAAGGACAATATATGGCTCATCCTCTTCATTATTTCCAAATATTCGGCCAACATACCCGTCTTCTATGTATCAGATGTATCCAGAAGAAGCTAACTATTCAAAGGTCTTCAAGTTCAACTATCCTTTGATTAGACAATATATTCATCCTCAGAAAGCTCAAGAAAAACCTAAAGGTCAAAGTCAAAGCCAAAGTCAAAGCTTGATCAAATTCTTGAACAACGAATTTCTGAGACATCAAGGGTTATTGATCCATCACCTTCACCCACTGATTCTGAACCAATTAATCAGTGGAGTAAACGGTTTCAGATCCATACATCTCCTACTTCTCTACCAAAAGTTCAACCTCCTCCCTCATCTACTGGGAAGGACAAAGCACCTCAGACAGAGTTCATAGCAGCTTTTGCATCTACACTTGCTGCAGAAGATTCCTTTGCTCAATCAGATAATATAGAAGCGTATTCTAAAGCCACTGTCCCAACATCTAAAGTTTTTGCAACAATCTCTCAGTCATCATCAAAACAGATCTCTGAACTGTCTTCTGATTCCTCAACACAACTAGCTGATCTATCAAAATTATCTTAAGTTCTAATGACTGTGCCTGAACCTACTAAAATTGAACTAGAAATAAGTGAAGCAGAATCCACAGGTATTGAACCTTTTAGACCTAAACCAACACTACAAACAACACCAGCTCAACCAGCAGCACAGGCTCAAATCTAGCCTAGTTCAGGACCTTGGTTCGCTTTTGACGATCTACCCCCAAAGAAATGGAGAGATCGATTACATAAATTTGGTGCATGGATATATCTATAAATGACTTGACCGAATAATCCTTTGTTGGATATTTTGTCCGAGTTTACATCTCGTTTCACTAGTACTTTGTAAGAATGGTAGCAAAGTATTAATGACTATCAAAGACTTCAGTATATCCAAGTCACTACAGCCGGAGCTCTTCTCAGAATAACTCATAAGGAATTCATTGGTGATTTCCAACTTATTGACAAGCAAATCCTTCAGGAATATTTTGTAATTAAATGTTGTTCACTTGACAAGCTTGATATCTAGAAGCATTAACAATGGATAACGGAAAGGTACTATCTTTTTAATGGTTGGAATGATGTTAATCTTTGATATACTTTTATCTCATCCCTTCCAGATCAACTGCAATCGGAATTACAAAGGACTATTGTTGCTTTACAACGAGATTTGGCTAATATATCTCTTAGAGAAATCTACGAGCTTGCTTTGGTCTCTCTTGATAAGTTATGTGATCAACATGCCTTATTCAAGAATATCCTTGAGGGTGGTCCAGTTCTCAAATAGGCTTGCAAAAAGCCTTATCTTCAAATCAAGTGCAAAGAACAAAAGACTTATGATCATCATAACAAGAAGAAAGATCATCATCAATAAGTCTATCATAGAAGAAAGTTTTGCAAACAAATGGAAGGCTACAAGCCTTTTAGAAAAACATATGTGAGCAAGAATGGCAAGAAGAGAAGAATGGTTAGATTCTTCAAAAAGTCCTCACATTATAAGAAAGTTGATCGATGTTTTCTCTGTGGATAACCAGGACACTTTGCACATACTTATCCTCACAAAACTAAGAAGGATATCCAAAAGCATTACCAACGGATGACGGAAAGGTACTATCTTCATAATGGTTGGAATGATGTTAATCTTCGAAATACTTTTATCTCATCCCTTCCAGATCAACTGCAACTGGAATTACAAAGGATCATTGTTTCTTTAAAACGAGATATGTGTAACATATCTCTTGGATAAATCTATGAGATTGTTTTAGCCTCTCTTGATAAGTAACTTGATTAACATGCCTTATTCAAGAACATGATTAAGGGTGGTCTAGTTCTCAAACAGGCTTGCAAAAAGCCTTATCTTCAAATCAATTGCAAAGAACAAAAGACTTGTGATTATCATAACAAGAAGAAAGATCATCGTCGACAAGTCTATAATAGAAGAAGGTTTCGCAGACAAATGGAAGGCTACAAGCCTTTCAGAAAAATATATGTGAGCAAGAATGGCAAGAGGAGAAGAATGGTTCGATTCTTCAAAAAGTCCTCACATTATAAGAAAGTTGATCGAGGTTTTCTCTGTGGATAACCATGACACTTTGCACGTACTTGTCCTCACAAAACTAAGAAGGATGTTAAGTTGTTGAAGCAGATGCAATCAAGTTTGCCTATTCATTCTTCTAATAACTTTGAAGATCTGATTAAAGAACAATCTCATAAAGATGAGGACACAAAGTTTGTTGTTTCTATCACGACGTCCGAAGATGAAGAATCATTTGACTCCTCTGCTTCTCTAGAGGATGATTCACTATAAATGCTATAGGAGACCTGTATGAAGTTAGATCGTACTCCAGTTCAACGACTATACGTCCAGATCCAACTCTTCAGATAAGATAAATATGATAGAACCATCAAAGCTATTGGGTTTATGGATACTGGATCTAGTCATACGATCATGAAGCCCAACATCTTATCCTCTGAAGCATGGACCTCACATGATGAATATTTTACTGCTGCATATGGTAACTCTTTTAAGATTAGGTTAATCACTAAAAGAAGAATCGGGATTCAATTCTTTCCACAGTGTACAGTTTGGACTAAAGTGTTTGGAAGCAATCTACCAGGCACAGACATTCTTATTGGTATGGATCTATACAACAAAGCCTCACCTTTGCAAATCCTACCATAGGCCTTAGGTATCGATCATTTTTCAATCCCTACATTGAAATAAAGAATGTGTTTGAACTAAGCCAAGTTCCTACACTATATACTACACTGAGAGATAAATTGTAGGAATATTGTTCTAAATATCATGCACAGTTTTGTCACCTGTATCCTCTGTAAAAAATGCTGACTTTTTCATAAGTCTACCTTTTAAGAAGAATGAGGATATAAATCCCACGAAAGCCACACATCCAAGGATGAACCCTGATGATCTAAAGCTCGCACAAGATGAGGGTGCAATCCTTCTAAAGCAAGGACTTATTGAGCCCACAAAGTTGGATTGGGCTTGCCAGACTTTCTATGTTAAACGTTCAGAGCAAAAACATGAAAAAAGAGATTAGTAATTGGCTATAAGCCTTTGAATGCATTCCTGCAAGATGACAAGTTTCCTCTTCCAAAGATCAGTACTCAGGTACTATTTCTAAAAGAAGTTGTTATCTTCTCAAAGTTTGATCTTAAAACAAGATTTTGGTGACTGGGTATTCACCCAATTGAGAGATACAAGACTGCATTCTACTTTCCCAATGCACAGTACCAATGGACTGTTATATCATTTGGGCTTAAAGTCGCCCCATCACTGTTTCAAAGAACAATGACCAAGATCTGTGAGTCTATCCTCTATAGTGCAATCTTTTACATTGATGACATCTTCTGTTCTCAAAGACCCATAAGGAATATCAGGCCCTACTACAACAATTCTTGGGTCTTACTAAACAGTATGGTATTATGCTTTCAGCCTCGAAAAGCATCATTGGCATTAAAGACATTGAATTTCTGGGTATGCAATTCAAAGATGGATTCTACCAGCCTGGCCTACATATTTCACAAGAGTTGCTACACTTTCTTGATGAACATCTCACTATGAAATAGGTACAACAATTTCTCTAGATTGTTAATTATATCCGTGAGTTCATACCATACGTGGCAGCTTATAATTCATGTTTATCTAATCTACTAAGGCAAAATCCACCTTAGCCTCTTGATAGAAAGAATTTACCTTGGCCTTTTGATACTTTTCCCTTCCTTTTTTCATTATAAATATCCTCTTCAGCCAAGTAACGTTATAATTCTTTCATCTTTCAAACTTTTGAGTTCTCAAGCTTTTATGGCTAGTCAACCTCTTTTTGCCTTCACAAATAAATCTTTTCCTCCTATTACTAGTACACTCACTAGTGTTTCTGAAGTTGCATCACTTGCTTGTATGAGTTTGTTTTATTATTTGCATCAGTTTCTTCGTGAACATAACTCTTTTGGAAGTCCCACAATGTTTAACCTCAAAGCACTTTACCTTAATGTGACTTTTCTCTATGATCCTCTTTCAAAAAACACATTATGGTATCTTTGGGCACTCTCTGCCCTTTATGCTTGTGTTGTTTCTATAACTCCTCTTCAGCTTTATCAACATCTCTGTGACATAAACAATGGAAGTTCTTTGTTATGGACATTTCTTGAGTGGTTTCAACCACTATATCAATGGAAGCAACAATGTTCTCTGATAATCTCACAACATCATCTATGGAAAGCTTTTGTTAGATGACAATCTACTCATTGTTTCTTCATCCTCCATCGTTCATATCGAGAAACACATACCAGTTTCCTTTACATAGAACATCGTGTCCAATTTTATCATACATTGTTGTACTGGCCACGACATCAAAACAATGTGCTTCAATCTCTTAGAGATTTTCTTAAAGAGATAGATCACTTCCCTAATACACCAGTCATTTCCACCTATATTAGACCATATCCCGGTGAATTTATTCTTGGTGAACCAGAAGCACTAGAAGTTGATATACCAGGTTCTAATATTCCTTATTATGACATAGAAGAATCGGTCTAAGATATTGCAGGATCTTCTCAGCATTTTAACTTAGTCTTTCAAGATGCTCAGAACCCAAATGATGATAACTACAGTCCTAATGAAGATGAGTTAAATCAATTCCTGCACAAACTTCACACATGTGAGCTTAGTCCCAGTAAACAACAAAAGACCTATCAAGTTGGTACTGCTAGCTCAATTGATCCTAACTCTCCATCCAATCTTCAACTATACCACGAACCAATTCGTGACAAATAAGACCTTAGATACCTTAGATCCCAACTCTTATTATAGGACTTGTCTTTTTAGGAGTTTACTTTTAAACCTTTTGATAAAAGAGAATCTTTGTAGGAAACAAACCACTGTACAAGATTCCATTTTATCATCATATTGCTTGATTTCTAGAAAGTTGTTTACCTTTTTAAAGTAGCTTTGTTAAAGGCGTGATGATTGTACTTTAAAGTTATTTTCTTTTTTAAAGTTGTTGTGAGTGTGTCTCTTGAGAGATTTACTTTTCTACCTTTTCTTCACTTATAAAAGCAAGGCTCCTCTTTTGTTGTAAGCATATTTATAAAGACTTAAGTATGGTTGTAAACATTTGGAAAGAAGTTTGAATGAAGTTTGGATTGAGTGTTTTTTATTCTCTCTAAGTTCTACCTCTCCTGAAAGCTTCAAGTCTTGAGTAATGTTACTATCTGTCTTGGTACAAAGATAAGTATGCTTTACACTCGCCTCTTCTGAGGATCTTATGTATCAAAAAGTCTAAGACAACATATGACTGCTTTTAAAACAATTACGCTGTGAGATTAGAGTTTAACAGGGAAAAGAGTGTAGGTACTGTTGCGACTATTGTTTCAAAAGGGGAAAGAGAATTCTGAAAGGCGTAAGGTTCCTAAAAGGAAAGCTGAGAGTTATGTGCCTATGGAGAGAAGGGCTTTGTTATCTCGGCCATCATACCTGGAAGGCTGGAACTTACCAATAGTCACAAAGGTTCCCGTGTTATTCCATAATAGTTTACCAGACACCTCAGTAACCTACAATCTGACTTTGGTTAGTCGATGGTCTTCTCAAAGGTGTTGTTTTAGCCAATTGGTTGTCGTACTTTCCCTGTGTGCCCTTCAAGGTCCCGGTGTGGTATTAGATCAATCTTTCGTATCTTGACTGGTGGTAACATTGTCTCTTAATAAGAGTGAGTAGGGAGAGAGCCCATAAGTAATGGAAACGCTACCCAATGACCTTGTTCATTTTTCTTTAATTTTGTCTATGACTAGTTTACCTTTTGGTGTAAAGCATGTGTTATCTAATCGTACAGAAAATCTTGTAGAAATTACCCATGTTATTGTAAAAAATCGTGTTTATGAGTCTTCTTTACCTTTGTTAAGTCCGTACAGTATTTATTCTCGTGATAGTTCTTGGACAAGAAGTATTTTTACTATTTTGTCTACCTCTAGACCAATGGTGAAAGAAATCATCCAGAATCCCATATTGGAATAGTGTGGCCTCAGATCTACAACTGCAGAACAATACGTAAAGCTCGAATTCCCCAAGGAGCTAATCTTTCTCTGGTAAGAGTACAATCATACACATCTTCATGTTGGAGCTATATGCTTTGTTCTTACACTTCATGGAAGAAAGGGAATACCTGCTACAGCCAAGATATCTCTTCTAAACACTACCTATACAATGTACCAGAATGCTTTGGTTGGTACCTTGCTGACAACGCTTAATAATGGAAGTGTCATTTTGACAATAACACCTGATTTCAACATCAAGTTAGATGATCCCACTTTGTTTGAATGTCTGCAAGTTCAAATCTAGATCATTGGAGCAGATCAAGATTCTATAGCCATCATGGCTACTTTACATCACCAGATGATCTATCGTCTACAGAATTATGCTTTGGACCTTAACTTTCCAAATTCTACTTCGTATGCCCTTTATATGGTTACTGATCGTTCTAATGATCAGACTACTATCATCTAAATCCCGAAGCAACTACTAGCATAGGAGCTTGAAAAGTTGATGCCTACTGAATGGATCACCAATTACCAAAAGGTACTCTACGCGCCTCATCGACACCCTTTTCATACAACTCCTTCAATTTTGAAGACATTAAAAGATGGAACGGTGAAGTCCATCTATGCAAAGCCCAACGAAGATCCATCTGGTCCTTATACATCTGGGGCTATATTTATGATCTAGCCTATATTTTCACATTTGGAAGGTATATCTGATCCTCCTATCCATTATTTCAAATATAATATAGATCCAGTTTATTTCAGTCATCATCGTGGATATTTTGTATGGGATGTCGACCAATCTATGTGCGAACCCAACTCTGACGTCTATCTCAATCCTGAGTTAAATAGTGATGATGATGATGAACAAAATGCCAGAAGGAGAAGGAAGAAGAAAAAACCAAAACCTCGTTATATGCCTTCTCAAAAGTATCATCCACACAAGGATGATCCATATCTAGATTATTATAGCAAATCTATTGATCTACAAACAGAAAGATTCAGACCCAGATCTCTTCGAGAGATGCTGAAATCTTCTATCTGTTAATCTAAGCCAACAGTTCCTGTTATGACTCCTACTCCTATACCCTACATGATCATTAAGCCATATGAGGAAGATTGATGAAACAACTAGGGTTGTCTACAACCCTTATATTCGAGCCACAGGAATCACTTCACAAGGAAAGCTTGCCTCAAATCCTTATGAAGAAGTTATTAACTGGCAAACATCAAATGCAGTAGCATATAATAAAGTTCTTAGAAGAAATGATTCTAAGCTGGATGGAAGTAGTTAACAGACTCATGTTACGCAACATAAAGTCGACGTCGTCTCTAAGTAGATCCAACAAATTTATCAGTCTTACAAAGCTTAGATTCAACAACTTGATGTTGATCTTCGACATTACATTGCTCCACATTATATTAGACTTAACTTCGATGCCAAAGATAGAGAAATCCAGAAGATACAAGGAATTGTGCAATAAATGGAAGCTGATATTCAATCTGCACAGTCAAGGACAGCATATGGCTCATCCTCTTCGTTATTTCCAAATATTCAGCCAACATACCCGTCTCTTATGTATCAAGTGTATTTAGAAGAAGCTGAATATTCAAAGGTCTTCAAGTTCAACTATCCTTTGATTAGACAGTATATTCATCCTTAGAAAGCTTAAGAAAAACCTAAAAGGTCAAAGTTAAAGCCAAAGCCTAACCGAATTCATGAGCAATGAGTTTCTGAGACATCAAGGGTTCTTGAGCCATCAACTTCAAACACTAAATCTGAACCAGTTAATCAGAGGTGTAAACCGTTATAGATCTATGCACCTCCTACTTCTCAACCAAAAGTTCAACTTTCTACCTCATCTACTGGGAAGGACAAAGCGCCTCAAATAGAGTTCATAGAAACTCTTACATCTACACTCGTTGCAGAAGATTCCTCTGCTCAATCAGATAATATAGAAGCTTATTCTGAAGTCTCTGTCCCAACATCTGAAATTTCCATAACAATCTGTGAGTTATTATCTGAACATATCTTCGAATCATCTTCTAATTCCTCAGCACAGTTAGCTGATCTATTAGAATTATCTTAAGTTCTGATGACTATGCTTGAACCTATTGAAGTTGAACTAGAAATAAGTGAAGCAGAATCCACATGTATTGAATCTATCAAACCTGTATTTGGACTTTGGTTCACTTTTTCTATAAAGTGAAGCAGAATTATCTTAAGTTCTGATGACATGTATTGAATCTACACAGGCTTAAACTAAGCCTACTTCAGGACTTTGGTTCACTTTTGATGATCTACCCCCAAATAAATAGAGAGATAGATTATATGAATTTGGTGCATGGATAGATCTACAAATGACTCGACCGAATAATCCTTTATCAGATATTTTGTCTGAGTTTACATCTCGTTTCATTGGTACTATACGAGAATGGTTACAAAGTATTAATGACTATCAAAGACTTCAGTATATCCAAGTCACTACAATCAGAGCTCTTCTTGGAATAATTCATAAGGAATTCATTGGTGACTTTCAGCTTATTGATAAGCAAATATGTCATGAATATTTTGCAATGAAATGCTATTTACTTGACAAACGTGATATCCAGAAGCATTACCAACGGATGACAGAAACGTACTATCTTCTTAATGGTTGGAATGATGTTAATCTTCGAAATACTTTTATCTCATCCCTTCTGGATCAACTGCAACCAGAATTACAAAGGACCATTGTTTCTTTACAAAGAGATATGTCTACGAGCTTGCGTTAGCCTCTCTTGATAAGTAATGTGATCAACATGCTTTATTCAAGAACATGATTAAGGGTGGTCTAATTCTCAAACAGGCTTGCAAAAAGCCTTATCTTCAAATCAATTGCAAAGAACAAAAGACTTGTGATTATCATAACAAG
>JAOSBP010000004.1:21797453-21839834 GCA_027563825.1 Erythroxylum mucronatum | reverse complement strand
TATTATTGTTTTGATAATGTAGTAGAAGCTAAAAGGATATATTCCCAATTTTGTCGAGAGAAAGCATTATATTCAATGGTCAAATAATTTGAATATATTTATTGTTATATATGATATTTTGATTGTATTAAATTTTAATTAATATTGTAATATATATATATATATATATAATTCATATTTCAAATATTGATTGGCCAAATTGTAATTGGAAGCTGAAGTTATGGATATCAAATGTTAAGCTTGGTTAACATTTATGTGAATACATCAATAGAAAAGTAAGTATTTCAATTATTGTCTTTTAGCGATGCCATTACTATAAATTTTTTTAATCAATATTCAAATTGAAGTTGTCTTGTAGCTACTTAGTATTTATAAATGAGTTGAACGTTTGTTTTTGTAAAAACATATGTTAAACATTTTCTATATATTAAAGTAAGAGTCTTATTCGCAAGATGCACTATTATTCGTAAGAAGTAAGTACATATAGTAATTCATCTATATGACGCAAATTTGTCATAAATGTATTATTTGTGTTTACATCTTTATTTTGTAGGTCCCATATGATTTTTGTAACGCCCCAAAAATCTCGATTTCATGAATAGTACTTTTTAGTTCGTAAATAGTATATCTCAAGGTGAATAGTGACACTCAGGACTCAAACTACATTTTATTTTATTTGGCATTGGATAATATTGTTTAAGGATAACCCAATGATCAAATTAGAGCTCAAAACGATTTCGTTTTGAGGGTTTGACCAAGAGTTGACCAATGGTCAAAGTTTGACCAAAAGGGTGAAAGTCAAACCCGAAACTATTAATGAAAATAAATGAGATTAATTAAGGTCTTTATGTGAGGTTGATATTTTTCTTATGGGTATTTTTATTGAGAAAAAGAAAGAATGGAGTAAAAAAAAGTTAATTTTGGATTAAAAAAGAATTGGAAAACTTTTAAAGAGGGACCGCGTGACATTTTTGTCAACTTCCCATTCTCATCTTCTCCACAACATTGCCGAGAATACCTCCCTCCTTTCTTCTCCATTTTTCTTTTATTTCTTTCATTTTCAAGCCAATTTTCTTGATTTTTAACCCCTAAATCACTTATTAAACACTAAATCATCAACCTAAGGTATCTAAACTCAGCATATCAACAAAACAATTGGGAAAAGATGTAGAAAAGGTATATGGGTGTTCTTGATGAATAGTACCTAAAAATTTATAAGGTAAGTTAATGGAGTTTTAATTATTTTTAGTGCATGATTTTGATGTAGTTGCATGCATTGATGAATAAAATGCATGAAATTAAATTTGTTATGCAATATTATGAAGATAAAGAAGATGAATTGAAGAAGAGACAAAAAGAGAAAGAGAAAGAGAAGGAATAAGGAATTGATGATGAAATTGAAGTTTATGGAATTTTAATTTGGAGATTTGGACATCAATTTGGTATATGTTCTTGCAATTCTACTTTTTCCTAAAAATTGTGTATTAGGAAATTTAGGGTTCTTGAGTAAAATTGGGGGTTTATGAAATTGTTGTTAAAAATATTTAATTAGTTGTTAAATAAAGTAGTATATGTGATTAATTGAGAATTTGGACTTATAATTTGCATTTTCTCCAATTGGCATACATTATGTTTGAATTGAGAAACTTGATACTCATGTTATTTTTTGACTAATTGGTGAGATAAATGTGTCTTGAATGTTGTATGAATTAAGTTAAATCCAATAACGGAAGAAAAAATGACATTTACTTTGGCCGAATATGGAATAGCTTGAATTGCTTATTATGAGCTTTTATTATAGATTTTAGTTAAATTTGCCCTTAGTAAAATAGATAGGAATTGAAGGGAGGTGATAATGTTGGCATGCCAATTAGGGAGTTAGCAGTACTACATCATGATATATGTTACCGGGCTGTATGGCTATGAGAGCTCGATTCCTATGAAAGACATTTGATTTGTGTTATGAATTGCATGGCTCCGAGAGCTCAGTTCCAATATGAATGTAGATTAAAAAAAATACTGTATAGTTTCAAGAACCCTGTCCATAATTTAAAATCCCACTTATCCAGCTTGATAATATAATTATGTTGGATTTTACTTTGGGGCTATATATATATATATAATCCCAAATATTCGGCTCGGTAATACAATTATGTTGGATTATACTTTGGGGCTATATATATATATATCTAAACCAGATTTCATACATAACTTTCATTTATTCATATATAATTCACAACAAAATCCTATAAGATCCTTCATTTCTTTATTTGTACATTTCATAACAAAAAACAAAATAAAAATTTGTAGTATATCCACCTCTAATTCTTTCAAGGTCCTTTATATGACTCTTGTCTTGTAGTAGATCCACCACAGCTTTCTTCTAACTATTTTCAAAATTTACGCGCGGAAAGAAAATCCACACGCTAAGTTATAGGCTTAGTGATGTTCAAGCAATTTCATTTCTCATTTAATTCAATTTATTCAACCATAACATGCATAATATATAATTTTTTCACATATAAATATCTTCATTTATTTCTAAGCATAAATAGACATTTAAAATCAAGTTATGAAATACAAGATATATCTATTTTAACAATTCATATCTAATTACACAATGATGAATAAATTGTACAATTTAATTTAAAATCAATTACTATTTTCATTTGAAGTTACTTAATCATATATATATATATATATGATTATTATATATATTTGAAGTTACTTAATCATATATATATATATATATATATATATGCAATGTATTGGAGGATTATTTTGTCAAAGAGTTTGACTTAGAGATGGATAGTTGATTAACATGGATGAGAAGTGTATTGAAGTTTCTTGCAGGAGGTTTAAAGTAAATGTAGAGGAATCTCTGTCTAATTTTTATAAAGTGAATAGTAATTGCTAGATTAATGAGGTTTTAAATAGAAAGTTTTATAGTTTGAAGTATTAGGTATTTAAGAATATGATACCATTCGGTATGCCGATTCCATTATTGGGCATAGGTTCGGCGTTAGATGTAACTAGGACAAATATGGAGACATTGTAATAGTTAAAATTTGAAATGTTAATTTTTTTTTTCTCTTTTTGTAACTACAAGTAGTATGTTGTCTTGAAAGAATAAGGAAACCATTAAGTATGTAAGTAGTATATTATGTTAATGACGATTTATTTGGAAACTTCAGTGTTACGGAGGCAATGAAAAGGAATTTAAGGAACTGATGACTCTTACTATGTTAAATTCATTGTTGCAGTGAAAATAATTGACAGGGAGATTGGGAGAAGGATTTTGCTTCTTTGTGGGTTCTCTTCCCTTACAAACAAGATGATATAAGATTTAACACCATAAATATCTAAATATGGGTTTCATATGTTACACACAACAAATAAGTAGTTCAAAATGATTATTGCATTTATAAATATCTAAACCTAGATCAAATGTTAGAAAACTATACATATGTGAAGAAGATGATAAAATGAGGACAATAATAAAATTCCAAGTTGATAAAGTGAGGAAAATACCAAAATTCGAAGATGATAATGAAGATAAGACCAAAATTCTAATATGATAAAATGAGGACAAGACCAAAAGGTAGAGCTACCAACTTTATATTACTGAGCAAAGCACAACTAGCAATTTTACAATATAACACTTATATAATAATGTCAACTTATGAAAAAGGAACCAATATTCAAATTATCAATCAAACCATATGCAAATACTCAATCAAACTATGTTCAAATTGTGAACTAAATCATGTCAAAATTGTCAAGTAAATGATAATTAATACATAACCAAAACTAATACATAACCAGAAGTTGATATCCAAATTCTCAAACATCAATAACTTGGAATTTTCTAGGAGCAGATCCTTTTATTCTCAATTTGATCCTCCTCCTAGTTTAAGTTGTATTGCCAGATGTATTTTGGGAAGCTTAAGTCCTTGCATTATTAGTCAGAGGTTCTAGCAGTTAACATTGACTTCTACCCATCTATGAAGTATAAAAAACAAAAAAGCTAGATATTAGCATTTCCCTTATAATTACATATAAGTAGTGTAAATATGTATTTAAATGACTAATTGTAAAATAACTATTCTCACTATCTTCCCCAAATGTCACTCCATATCCTCTAGTTCCCTATATAATCGAAAGAAATTGCAATATTATATAAGTTAGAAAAATAACTTGAAATTAAATATGAATATGCACTAACCACTCTTTTCTCCCTTCTTAAGATAGAAGATACAGTATTTGAGCATGTAAATATTGATTGTGTCGGTCTTGGAACTGGAAGGATACCAAAACTGAATGTCCTTCCTCTTTTTCAATGCATTATACATGTTGATACACTTTGTGAAGAATAAATTGACATTTTATCAATAACTAAAATGAAGAGAAAAAAATTAATAATACCTACCTTAATAATTTTAGGTTGCCTCAAAGGTTGACTCTTATTTTTGTATGCTCTTATATATTGTAACCAATTTCATAATAATGATAGCACCTAATAGGTACTCTATGCTCAATTTGTTGGGATTTCTTGGTTTTCAATCTTATCCCCTTTTCTTGCATTTTTAGGTCTTCCAAGCATCTGTTTGATTAATGGAGCTAATACTGGCTAAAGATTTTCAATCTTTGACTAAAATTTAGGACCATTAATAGGTTTTATAGCATATTGGTAACTCTTTAAATAATAATCACGCTTGTAATATCGATTGACATAAGCATCGATATCATCCTTATGATATGATATACAAGCTACAACATGCTTACATGGAATGCCTGTTAAATCACATAGTCTATATTGACAAGTTCGTGTTTGTAAATCAACATTGAACTTGTCCACAATAGGTGGGACTTTAAATTTCAAATTCCCATTTGTCTTATTCATACAATGCCTCACTTTATTTTGCAACCTCTATTTTCTTCCTTACTATTGGTCATATATCATTCATAGATTTTAGAATCATGTTCCCTTTTTATATATCTAAATCATTAAAGAAACTTAAATGTCTTCTAACATATTGATTGAGCTTTTCGTACGAGCTTCACAAATGAATCCATTAAATGTCTCTAATATATTATTGTGAACTGTATATGTGTGGCCTTTATAAACACTTAACCATTTTGCATAGACATCTCAAACACATTTTCTATGCTGAGCTTTTGGAAACATATTCTTTAATGCATCCACTATCTATAACAAAAAAGGTAACATAAATTGAAGAACTTAAATCACATTAAGAAATGAACATTATAGATATTTAACGTTTACCTTCTGCTGATTGCTAACAAAAATCCATACATTCCCATTTATGTCTAGATCTTCTGAAATAATGCTAAAACACCAATGCCACGATTGGTAATTTTCTCCCTTAACCACCGCCCAAGATATAGGAAACATCTGATTGTTTCCATCACAACCTATTGCAGCTAACAAAGCACCTCCAAGGAATGTCTTCAAAAAACATCCATCTAACCTATTTGTTTTCTTGCATCCAACGAGAAAATCATACTTCAAAGCACTACTTTTGAACATTGGTTTTTCGGACTATTCATTAAGTTCAGTTTAAATAATATATTGCCCATCTTTGTCAGCTCGCCATAACTCTTATCCATATAATCATTGATAAATGATTAATTGACTACATTTATATAGCTATATTTAATATGTTTTTTTAATTATTTGATAATCTTATAGCGTTTTTGGTACTTATTCTGCTTCAAGTGTATTTTTAAGCCATAATTGCCTTCATAGACTAAGAGGAGAAGATTTCAAGTGAAATTATGGCATATAATGGAACAATTGAAGCATCTAGGACTTACACGGTCGTATATAGTGATTGTGTAAGTCACTGTAAACATGTGAAGCTTTAAAGACATTGTTTCTGCTCGTGTAAAGCTACACGATTGTGTATGTTGACTTACACAGTTGTGTATATGCTTGTGTAAGTCATTGTGATTGTGTAAAGTTATCATTGTAGGTGATCGTGTATGTTCCAAAAAACATGGTTTTTGCTATAAAAGAATATTATGAAGGCTACAACAAAAGGAGGTAGATGTGAGGGTCATGAGAGATACTAAAAGAAGAAAGAAAACATCAAAAAGAAGGTCTGTCTATCACAAATAAAAATGATCAACAGTGAAAACATCAAGATCGACTCCAGTTTTCTAGATTTTTTAGGTCAAGGCTTCAAGCTAATTTTGTTCTATTCTCTTTATTCTATTTCATTTCCTTGTATGCTAAATCTGAATAGTTGTGTTTTGAACTCGATTATGGTTGCTAAATCTATTTTAAGGTTTATTTTTGAACTATTTTATATGACTTTTACCTTGTTGAATTTAATTTATTAATGCTTTGTGATATTTATTGTGCTCATACTTAATTTGAATTGTGATATTGAATCAAGGTATTTATGTTAAGTTGTGCAAAAAGAGTTGGTACCTTAATAGACTTACAAATATTAGGTTAATAAGTAATTAAAGAGATATCTTAATTGTGAGTTAATTATCCTTAGGATTGCTTCAAATCTAATTGGGTATTTAGGAGTAGTTTTGAGAAATTGAGAGATTGCAAATCCAATTTTACCTATTTCAATTGAGATTACTTGATTAGATCTCGAGAGAAAGTAACCAAAACCTTTGGATATCTAGAATAAAGCATAGTTGAATTCACAACATGAAAGGAAGACAAAACAAGAATATAATAATCCCTAAGTTTTCACCATTGATAACTTTAATTTCATTGTTATCTTTTATTTGTTTAATTATTACATTTTGTTAGCTTATTTTGATTTTAAATTAATTTAATCTTTTGTTACCTTTGTCAAAGTGTGATTCAAATTATTAGGTGGCTATATTCAATTCTCATAGGATGGATATCTTTTATACTATAAGTTACGATATGTACACTTGCAGTATTGAAAGTTTTTCTATTTAAAATTATCAACAAATTTTTAGTGCCTTTACCGGGGATTGCAATTTTAGCATCTTATCTAATTTGAATTATTTTCATTTAAGAAATTTGATACATTTTTATTATGTGATTGCAAGTGCATGAACACAAGATCCTCAAGCAACAATTGAGTAATATGAATTTTAAATTTATGGGTGTGAATTTTAAATTTGCATTATGATAGTTTATTTACATGGTGTTAGTTTTTGATTGTTTTAGTGATGTGTACATTTTTGTTGCATGATGTTGCATGGTGTGAATGTGTTGATGGCATGAATTGAATGGAATTAACTTACCTTTGAACACGATCATTTAAATTGTAAAGGTGAAGTTTGAGTTTTAGGTGTCTTTGGGATGAATATGCTTGTTAATTAGGCTATGGCATCTATTCTTTCATTTTATCACTTTTTTTGGATACAATTATAATTACATTCATTTAAATTGATAGGCATCATTATTAACCTTTTCATAGGAGTCACTGACTAAGAAGAAATAAGGTAGGCTAAGAAATTGTATTTAAAAATTGTGTTTTAAATAATATTCTTATTTCGCAAGCCCTTTTTAAGCAAATTGGGTTAATAATGTAGTTGGTAGCTAGTTGAGAGTTGTGATATAATTGAGTAACCAGGAGCATTCACGACAAAATGTTTGTCTTTGCATCAAAAGGTTAGAATGACACTCCAACTAACCTAAATAAAAACAATCTAGTTAAGTAACTAAGGGACATTCATGATAAGGTGTTTGCCTTCACATCAAAAGACTAGTTGATTGTTAGAGATAATCTAAAAAAATGGTGCTTGCAATAAAATTAAACCTACTAATTTTTTAAAATAGCAAGAATTTTAATGAAAGGATACTTAATACTAGTTTACTTATTTAATTGATTAATAATAAGGAGTGCATACTTACAAGTGTCATAACTGCAAAAATAAGATATTAATATTTTGATTGATATGTATATTCAAATCAAAGCACTTTAACATGAATGTAATAAGTTAGTGTAGTGGAACTTTTTGATTGGTTAATGTTTGAGGTTAAGTTAATTCCTTGATATTTGATGCCATTGAACCATTATTTTAATGTTGCATGATTATGTGTTTTTTTTTGTGGTTTTGGTTTTGCTTGAGGACAAGCAAAGATTTAAATGTGAGGATGCTTGATAAATAATTCATTGACTACATTCATATATCCATATTTAATGTGTTTTGCTTATTATTTGAGAATCTTATGGTATTTGTGGTACTTATTCTGTTTCAAGTGCGTTTTTAAGTGATAATTGCCTTCATAAACTAAAAGGACAAGAATTCGAGTAAACTGGTGGCATAAACTAGAAGAATTGAAGCAACCTGGGACTTACACGGTCGTGTAACTATGAATGTGTTTAGCTTCAAAGACATTGTTTCTACCTATGTGAAGCTACAAGACTGTGTATGTTGGCTAACACGATCGTGCATGTGCCTATGTAAGTCATCGTGATTGTGTAAAGTTACTATTGAAGGGTTTTTGGACATACAAGGTCACATACATGGTCATGTAAGTGACCATGTATATTCCATAAAACCTAGTTTTTGCTATAAAAGGGCATTATGAAGGCTATAACAAAAGGAGGCAAACTTGAGGGTCATGAGTGACACCAAACGAAGAAAAAAAACCAAAAAGAAGGGTTGCCCATCATAAATAAGAAGATTAAGACTGTAAACATTAAGATCAACTCTAACTTTCCAGATTTTCCAAAACAAGGCTTTAGGTTAATTTCGTTCTATTCTCTTTATTTTATTTCATTGTCTTGTATGATAAATCTAAATAGTTGTGTTTTAAACATGAGGTTTGTTCTTGAATTGTTTTGTATAATGTTTACCTCATTGAATTTAATATATTACTGCTTTGCGATATATTTTGTGCTCATAATTGATTTGGATCGAGAGATTAAATTAAGGTATTTATGTTAAGTTGTCCAACGAAAGTTGGTACCTTAATAGACTTACAAATATTAGATTAATAAGTAATTGAAGAGAGATCTTAATTATGATTTAGTTATCCTTAGGATCGCTTTAAATCTAATTGAGTAGTTAGAAATAGTTTTGAGAAATCGATAGATAGTAACTTCACTTTTATGAGATAATAACTTCACTTTTATTAATTTCAATTGGGATTAATTGATTAGTTCTCGAGAGAGGGTAATCAAGATGCTTGAATATCTAGGATCAAGCATAGTTGAATTCATAAGATGAAGGGAAGACAAAATAAGAATAGAGTAATCCCTAAGTTTCTACCATTGATAACTTCAATTTCATTGTTATCTTTTATTTGTTTAACTATTAATTTTTGTTAGTTTATTTTGATTTTACGTTAATTTAACCTTTTGTTACTTTAGACAAAGTGTGATTCAAATTATTAGGTGACTACATTCAATCCTTGTGGGAACGTTATCTTTTATACTGTAAGTTACAATTTGTATACTTGCAATATTGAAAGTTTTTCTATTAAAAATATCAACAATCATAACTTGGCATAATGACCTCCATAGATCCTTGTAGCATGGTAATAGCGTCCCATTTAGCCCTATAACATTATGATTTAGTTACTTGTAATATATATTTTCTTTGGAGATCATCTATCATTTCAGTAATAGGCTAATTCAGATTCCTCCTATACTTATATAAGAATTCCTTTGCTATCCATTTCTTACTAACTTGCTTATTTCTTTGCACTTTCTTGCAATTATGCTTGTTCTCTACTATCTTTAGAGAAAAAGTTTTCTTATTTCTAATCCAACTAGCATATACTCGTAAAGGACATTGTGGCTGACAAACTGAATTCATTCTCACACCCGATCTCACTATTGAAACGTCATATCCATTTTTAATTTCATAGTTTCTTATTGCTTCCTTCAACTACATCCCATCCTTAAAGTTCATTCCAATTTCAAACTTAAAATCTTTTATATCGACTTTTTGATTAAAGATAATGTATTTCTTCTTCTGAGTAGATGCTTTACCGCCACTATAAATTAGTGATTGAACTTTAGCATTACTATACTCATATTCACTATTTGCACCATATGAACTTTATTGTCTTTGTGTATCTTTGGAATAAGTACCTTCTTTATTGCAATCCTTTCCACTACCTTTAACCCTATCAACAACATTGTTGTATTCAAATCCACTATGTACAGTCTTGGCACATCTCTTTTTATTTGTTCTCGCAATAACATAATTTTCATCATCAGTGCAAATAACTCATCATCAACTTAATCATCTCCAGATTCACTAACTTACATAATAATGAAGTCATCAACTTGCTCCACTTGAACATGGAACAACCCCTCGTCATTTATATTCACTTTTCGATGTGTATTATTATCAAATTCATTGTTAATATCATAGTTGGATTCTTCACTATCTACTGTAGGAAGCTCATAACCATGCTTATAGTAGATTTCAATATTATGATAATTCAAATCTTCCATTTGATGGAGCATAGATAACATGTCCTTATCATGGTGTAAGCTTAACTCCTTTAAGCTTCTCATCTACTCATTAGGAAAATTTTAAAACATAGATATTACTCTATGTCCTTTATCTTTAGAAACTCCTTTTAGGACTAGCATGCTAAGTTCATTAACAACCATATCTTTCTTCTTTTTAATCATGCCCCTAATATATTTATTATTGTGTATTTCTAACATCCCATCATAATGAAATTCAAAATTTATCAACGTCATTTGTAATAATGAAATGTAACATATTACATAAGAAAATGGTTATAAATGAAAATATGTACAAAAGTTTAGACTAAATAAGATAAGCTAAGGGAAATTGTGTCTGAGTAAAGTATATGTTATAGGGTTAATTACAAAAACACAACTGAGTAAAGTATATTCAAGTCACTACAATAATATAGGGTTAATTCTAAAAACACAATAAGGAAGAAAAATAAAAGATGACAAAGAGTGAAGAATTGAAATAATTGTTTCCATAAAAGAAGATTCTTACCTAGTGGAAAATGTTTATTTTGAATTAGAGTTACAAATGAATATTTAGAAAACAATACACATTCTAAGAGGAAAAAGAGAATAAAAAACTAAGAATCTTAATTCGGGACAATTAAAAACATTGAAGAGGAGAATAAAAAAGATAACTAATTCCCAGATAAATAGTAAAGGATATAATCCAATGCAAATGAATAGGGCAATTAAAGGGGATTCACGCCTTAAATAAATATTGGTTTATACTCAGAAGCAAAGTTATCAAAAGTTTCAATATATTGTTTATGTTAAAACAAATTTATATACTTGACATATGCTTTTCATTGCTATAAGGTGACATGTTATCTTAAGGAAATCAAGTGAACATCATATATGGTTGACATCTTTATTCCTGATATATTTTATTTTGAAAGAGGAATTAATAATAAAATTCAACCCAAAGAAAAATTGAGAATTAAATTTAACAAAAGATACAAAGTTACAATTATCGGTGGGGAAGGGACAAACAACTTGCCTTCTGCTGTGAAACACTTGCTGTAGTTACTGGTTTAGCTACTGCAAACACAAATACAATGGAGAAAGGTCAGAACTTGAACATGATAGAATATTATCCTCTCAATCCTAATTTTATAGCATGGTATAATATTGTAAACAATGTTCACAAAACATTTTAAATTTTTGCGAAGTTTAAGCGTTAAGCCAGATAACCTAAACCTGTGCAGACGGATAAATCGGTAACTATCTAAGAGCATTATGTTGCAAATATAATTCATAAGCCAAATACATATGAAGCACTTTATGGTTTTCTTGTAATGAACAGAAAAATAGAAAAAGAAAAATGAAAAAAAGAACTTGGCTACAAAAAATTAGGAAACACAACAAAGGTATAAATAAGACACACCTCTTTTTATTAATGTTCTATCCTTCAAAATTGCAATTTATATAAGACACACCTCTTTCATCAATGCTCTATTCTTCAAAATTGCAATTTATGTAACCTAACTGAGAAGATTGGTGCTCAAGATTTTGTAATGTGAAGAGGAGCAAAGAATGGTGTGTTACTCAGAATGGTGCGTAATAGAGGAATGAATCATAAGTTTTATAATGCGAAGAGAAGCGAAGAATGGTGTTTGACAGAGAAGATTGGTACGACAATGAAGAAAAGTGTAACATGATCTACAAAGAGGAGTAGAAAAGGTTAAGATTAATGCGACAATGAAGAAAAGGCATGCGATAGCGAAGAATAAGTGCGATAAAGAATGGTGTGTGGGGAAGACAATTTGTATCCCATATTAATTTAGGGTTTTTACCCTTTCTTTTAATTTTCCTTAATTTCCTTAATTTTTCTTAATTAGTTTAATTAAGTCTGACGTGTACAATTAAATACTGCTGTAATCATACGTGTTTAAATTTGTCTTACGTGGCTTGTCACGTTAGCAACGTTAACATAGATATTAATATTGGGCTAGATTTGAAAAAAAATTGAAAATTTGAGTATTTAATTGTCACCTTTTAAGGTTATAATTGCAAAAATAAATCAAATGTGATTTTTTTGTAATTAACCTTATGATAAACTTGTCTGCAATTTGTTTGATAAATAATAAAATTATAAATGAAAATATATTAAATAAAATTTTTATGTTATCAGACTTATACGAAGTGATTACAGATTATATAATTAAATATATTATTTTAATACAATCATATTTAATATATTTAATATATATATATATTTTATATTGATAATATATATACTTTTTAATATATACACGTGAAAAATATTATAATTATTTTTGAAATATGTAAAGATAATATTTGAAATTAAATTTATTTTAATGTATAAGAATATGTGAAAATTATATTAATAAAAATAAAGAAGCATTTCTTATATCAAATTTATATTATGATAATTTCTTAAGATATGATCGAAGTAAAATAAAAAATTTGTGTAACATAATATACTTATGGATTATTTTGTAATTTTATAGAATTTAAAAATATTTGAAACAATACCCGATATTGACCGGTATTGATATCATACTCCACTAGAACTCAATCCTACATCAAGTCCGGTACAGTGTTTGCAATATTGGTTAGATATGTAACATAGAATATAAATAGGCGAAAACATGACATTATTATTGACAAAATAATTTAATCTTGTTTCTTCACTTGTCAGTCTTTAATATCATATAAACTTGTAATAATAACTTCAACCAGATTGTTTCAATATTTACAAGGGAACATATAAAATATTTTCCATTTAATTGTTCAGAAAAACAAATGTTATACTCTCTTCTTACAACAATCAGTAATGTTATAGACACTGATTGAGTACAAGCCATACATATAAACAAATTAATGAATTGTTCTAGGCTAGCCCAGAAAAAATATCTTTGACACCAAACTGTGACATTATAACATTTTTGCAAGGCAAAAGTAATCGCGCTGGAACATTCTATCAGACAAGAAAGACCTAAATAGACATAATCCATATCGGCGCCCTATAGAACTGATCCGTTTTAGAAGGTCCGAAACTCCGGTTCACCCTCAAAAATCCAGCGCCCATCTTCTTCACGTCCCATGCCATAGAGCAAATTGAAAAATTACAAAAAAAAAAAAAAGGCTGTCTATAAGTTAATAACTGTATTCTAACCTGCATACTCAAAATCTCCTTTTTTCCTGTTGCTTCAATTCCATGATTTCTCGTCGTCCGATAAAATCCCACCAGCACTCTTCCTCAAAACCCTAATTCGCTAACAGTCACGGATCTCACGGATTACACTTTGAGAGAAGTAATCTGCGTCCATGGCTTCCAGGGACCAAGCCTTGTCTCTGCTCGCCGCCGCCAACAATCACGCTGACTTGGCTGTGAAGCTCTCTTCCTTGAAGCAGGTCAAAGATATTCTCTTCTCAGTCGAGCCGTTTTTGGCCGCCGAGCTCTTTCCTCTCTTGGTTGAACTCCAGTACTCGCCGGAGCCTCTTGTCCGCAAAATGCTTGTCGAGTTAGTACGAAACCCTAATTTTTTTCCCCGTATTTCTTCCAGAATTTTGCTCGTTCTTGTCATTTTGGACAATTCGGTTAGTGATTATGTGATTAGGTGAACGTGGTTTGGAAGCCATAGATGGGCTTAGCGTTGTAAAGTCTGTTCCAATTACGACCTTTTCACCTTACGTGGTCTAAATCATTTCTATGGCTGTTTCCCTTTGGTGCTTTTATAAGTGCATGCTGTGAGTTTTGAAGCTTTTTAACGGGTTTAATTAAATGCATCTTTACACATTCTCATTATGGACTAAAATATGCCATTTCTTGATGCTGCTTGAAATTAAAAGGTTTTAAGTGTGATTATGTCTCTTCGGAGCAATAGTATTCTTTTGGTGGTTGGCTTGGGGGTGGGGAAGGAGTTAAGTTTATTTGCTGCATAATATCTTGGAAGGTATTGCTAAAACGATTTCTTTCCTATTTGAATTTAGTTGTTAGTTTCACTTCCTTAGATTCTTCCGTCATATATGATTATTGATCTCTTTCCTCATATGGTTGGCAGGATAATTGGAGGAGTTGGTTTGAAAGCACTGGAGCATTGTTCTATACTGTTGCATGTCTTATTGGCATTCTTAAGAGACAGTGATCCTGTCATTGTGAGGCAGTCTGTCGTTTGTGGAACACATTTCTATTGTGGTATTCTGGAGAAAATGCCATATCAGGTCAAACCTGTGGTTACTTGCACAATCAAGTCAATACCAATCATTTTTCTTAAATTTTGTCATTTTTCACTTAAACCCATCCCCACCCCTTTGTATCTCGGTTTCATGCTTAAAACAGATAATCAACCCTCTCTAGTCTCTATTAAATTTTAACTATTGGAACATTTTTACATGCACTTTACTGTTGCAAATTGTATTTTCTCCAGAGAGGTAAGGTGGAACGATGGCTTGAAGAGCTATGGATTTGGATGCTTAAGTTCAAAGACGCTGTTTTTGCGATCGCATTAGAAGTATGCACTGAATACACTTGTGCTTTAGAGATGCCAGCTATTTGTATTTGATCATCTTTGTTTAAAGTACAATCAAGTCCATATATTTTGCTTACTGTTGAGGATTCCTAAGCTGTTGGCAATTATTCATCTATCATATAGGTTATCATGTGGATTGTGTTCCACCAACTCCTCTAGAAGAGCTTATTACCTTTGAGCAGTTAATCATTCAAATTAGTAGACATTAGGAGGATCTTCAGTATTACTATGAGAAAAGGATTGATAGTCTATTTTTTAAGTTCTAAAGCATTTTCAAAATTTTTGCTAAACCTGTATTTGCCGGACTTTCATTGTAGCCTAGTTCTGTTGGAACGAGGTTGCTTGCGCTCAAGTTCTTGGAAACATACGTCTTACTTTTTACAAAAGATACCAGTGACTCTGAGAAACAAGTTTTAGAAGGTACATCTTAGTATTCTTTGGTTTTTGATATGTTCTGTGAATTATTACTTTTACTTCCTTCCATACTGATTTGAGTAGGACGTATGACAGGAAATAGACAGCTATTTAACATTTCTTGGCTGGTGGGAGGGCATGCACTTCTGGATCCAAGTTCACTCATGTCAGATGCTAATAGGACTCTTGACACTTTATTGGATTTCCTGCATTCACCTGGTCATCCCGGTTCTTTGAAGATTGCCGTGGTAAATTGGTGAGTGCTGATGTAGGAGATCCTCACTTTTCTTGTGCATGCGTTTGTAGATTGTTGACTGATGTACTTTGAATTTTTCAATTTCTTTTTTGCTTCCCATATCTTTGTTTATGGTCTTTCTATTGTGTGCTCTTGTTTCCCTGAAAGTATTCAAAGAAAAAAATTGTTGGGTGAATATAGGGTTCCAGCCTGTACTTGATATTACTAAAATGTATTTCTATCTCTCCCCCCATCGTCATCCCCCTCCCAAGTAATTACAGGTTGCAGTAGTCTTTGCATTGCAATAATGACGATTTGGTCCCATTTGTGTACGTCTGGTTGTGTCATATTTATCACTTCAAGTATCTTTTGATTAATGAACATTGAGATTTGATACATATAGGCTTGAAATGCATATTACAATAGCTACATTGTGTTGTAAATTTTGGAGGGATAACTTAAACTTGGAAACAGGTTATAGTACAAGTCAACTGCTTGTTTTTGATAAAATTGCAGCATCCTGACCAGCTCTCTTATGAGGAATTATTGGGCTTGGATACTACTGCATTGGTGGTTCAGATAAGGGAGTTCAGGCTAGACAATTTTCACATTGTTTCGATATTGGAGCATCATGGCAAGTGATAAGAATGGTTAACTCATGATAAAATGGTCATCCCAGGTGCTGAGAGAGACTGGGTGGTCGAGCAATGCAGTTTGTGCTTTGTTAACTGTTAGAGAGGCCATTTGATTTGTTCTTTCGAATTCATGCGCTGTATGTGCATACAGCAGCTGTTTATACACTAGATATCTGATATTGTATCTAACATTTGTTACAATTGATACACATTCAACACCTCAAATAATTAAAGTTTTTTTGCTGGGGGATATTCCTGCAGATATCTACTCTTCTTTTTTCGTTCCCAGATCTACATTTCGCTTCCTTTGAAAACTGCATCGCCTCACTGAAGTTATATTTTCTTTGCTCTTTTCACTGGAAACAATACCTATTTCTATCCTTGAGCTCTGTCTACATTTAGCACTAATATGAAACTTATTGTTGTCCAGTTACTTTTGGAAGTTGATGATGGGTTTGAACTTTATAAACCTTCACTGAGCTCTATGTTCTGCTCTTTAATCAAAGCTTTGAGTTATGATAACCATGCCTTGATTGGTAACCTTTACAGGAAGAACATATAATGTGCAATAAGACTATGCACCTCAAGCTTCATAATGATGTTATTCCAGAAATGATCGTAAATCTGATTGCTTTCAGAAAGAAAGAGAGCCTTGAAATATATTTTCTAATGCAATTCCATGAGTCCTTGTTGCTTATGTTGGGAATCCATTGAAATTTGGTTGAGAGATCATATTGATTTAAGATTCAGACTAGATAATTTAGCACTTTTTATTTGTGAAATGCATTACCAACAAGTATTTATCCTAGAAATGGCCATCTTCTTGTGGTAATTTCCAACACTAACTAATTATTTTTCAGTCTTTTAGTTCCAGTTGCTACTCATTTTTATCGAATTTATACAATGGATTTCTTGTGATGAAACAAATTTGAAAGAATTGATAGTAATCTTTGATTTATATACAATTGATGTGCTAAAGTTTGTAAGTTAAACATTTAAGGCTTATGATTAATTGCAATCAACAATCAAGGAGTTCAGATTACAAATTGACACAAAAGTACAGGGTATGTCCTTCAAGCAGGATATAAGTGATTTCTTTTCAGCAAATGCTAATCGTGTTCACTTTCGTATTTAGTTAATGTCAATTGCTGATTCTTGTTACCCTGGATGATTGCATATATATTCCTATGAGCATGTTGATCTCTCATATAGTAAATGTTGACTTATTTTAACCAGATTGAAAGAATGTACTGATAGAAGCATTTTCTTGCATGTCATAGGAATTGAGTCTCAACTTATCTTTCTTGATTGTAAAGTTGAAGGAAATAATGTGTTGAAGCTCTATATAACAAGAAACAAGGTGATGCACCAGAATTATCAGGATAACTAGCAAATTCTTAACTGAGATCCATTAATGAATAATAAACTTACTTGGTACCATTGTCAGTCTGATACACACTAGTTATACAAGGCTTAGTTTTGGATAATGTGGTTCAAATGTGTTTATGAACATAATCACTTGATGACTATTGTTCAACTGCAAAAGGATCCTGCTGAGAGCCGGGGTACGATAAAAGCAAGCAATTCTGACTGTCAGTGCATGCCTGGCCACCTCTTTGCTATTGCAATACGACCTGACAAAAACTCTAATGAATTAAGCACTGCAGGATGCAGTGAAAATTGCTTCTAAGGATTTCACTAGACTCTTATGCATAGATGATGAATTATGTACTATTGGTGTTGATATTTGCTAAACTACTTGGTTTGGCAGTGACTTGTGCATTTGGTGATACTAGGAACCTTATAACTTTGAGGTGCATGACCATGTGGCTATGTACCCATTGTGGATGTCGTGCAGCAGAACAATCAGCAGAACAAATACTTTTATGTTTGCTATGCTTTCTTTCTTAGGAAGTGACATGAAATTATCATTCTCTACAGTAGTCTCAGGATTCCGGAAGCTTCAATTGTTGGCATGTCTTTTAGATAAAAAATTCCACTCTTGTTATCCTGCTTTATTGCATGTGCAAATCTTTTATAGGTAAAGGGTGCTGTTGAGATGGTCTTACTATGTTTGAGACTATGCTTGACACTTACAGGAAATAGACTTCCAGTTGGTTTAATGCCACTTGCCAACCTTTGTCAAAATACAGCCTTTATAGCTTCATATCAGTTTGTAGTAAAAAGGCTTCTTCTCTAGATCAGTTTGGACTTTTCTTTCTGATAGTCCTTATGAAGCCATCTGATACCTAGTATTTGAACGACATCAGGTGGTAACTGTTGCCAAGGTAAGGCCAACAAGAAAGTTTCAGAGTAGGGTTGAGATTTTGGTAATTGTTTCAATCCCCTAGTCTCTGTGATCATTTGAGTTTATTGAAGAGCAGTCAGCCAGTTTCGCATGAAACCAGTACAGGGAGATAACATAGAGAAACCTTTCATTATGAGAATTGTTTCGAGTTGGCGCTCTCACATTAGCTAATATGTTGGCTTTTGAAGTGATTGAAGCATTTTGGTGAGGTCAAACATGGTGCCTGTGATACTGTTTATTGATGGTCATTAGGACAGTCTAAGTGAAGCTTGATTAATATCTACAGTGCACCATGTGATTTTCAGGAACATAGTACTTACAGATATATTATTTAGGCTGAAAAAGTCTGGAATTTTCTGGTAGCCAACGCCAGATGGAAAGTTCAGCAGATAATGGTTATGCATGTTTGCAGCGGTGGAAGTATTTCAAACTGGAGGTTTTGTATGTAGTAGTATATGTTTCATCTGGTGTTAGGAAAGTTGACTTTGTTCTTTGATTTTTTGCTCTTAAGAATTTGGAGAAACACAATAAGTTTCAAGAAGACAAGCATACAACAATACATGGTAATTCTTTAAACATACTATTAAGCATTAGAAAATTTTTAGTGGGTGCGATGAGAGTTTCAATGGGATTTTGATATTGATCTTGATTCTTGTAATAGATATATGAGTAGCTTTACTGACAGCTTTTGTAGTCACGAATCCTGTCTGATTTATTCCATCAATAAATTCTCCTCACTTGGTTGTTTACCTTTACTTTCATGATTGTAGATATTCTGTTCAATTTTAGAATTAAATGGCATAGTTGAATGACTGCACGACAAAATAAGCCATTAAAAGGTATCTGGAGTTTGTCTTGTAAGTGGGTTGATATGTTTTCTGTTGGACTGTTGGAAAGGGTCGTTGCATTGAGTTGATGCAATGTTCTGCATCATAATGGTCATGATCTTGTATGTCTGGCAGGTTTTTTTGTTCAAACATTGTGATACTACAAATCTATCTTGCAATTGTTTTAAGAGTCATGGAGAGTGGATCATTTTCCAGTGATGACTACCTCTTAATATTTGTCTGTGCAATAGCTTCTGTTTAGTCCATATGCTCAAGCAGATATGTGCTTGCATATGAGTTTCTTTTAAGTTGTCTTTAAATTACTGATATATACTTTTTTCCTTGTTCCACTTTGCATCTGTTTTTGTGAATCTTATGGTCTGTGTTTGGTTAGATCTTTTTCTTATTCACTATTTTCGTACTCCTGTTTTCTTTATGGCCAATTTATTGTATTCTTCTGAGTTACAGTTGTACTCAACTCTGCAAACCTCTTACTGCTCTTGTAGATATAACTTTTCTGCCTAATACAATATCTATTTGCTTGCCAGTCTTGCCGCCATAGCGAGGAAAAGACCTGTCCACTATGATAGGGTTCTTTCTGCATTGCTCAGTTTTGATCCCAATAGTGAGACGATCAAGAGTGGTCACAGTGCAAGTACACGTTATTCCTTGAAAACTGCATTTTTGGGATTCTTGCGGTGCACCTATCCAACCATCATAGAGGTCAAGTTCTTTCTGTGTAGTCTTTCCTAAATTTCCTTTTTTCTGCCTTGTATAACATATTTGGGTGAATTGTGTAGTTTTATCCCTATTCTGACTGATTTCTGTCAGTGACTTATATTGAATCTCCAAAGCACACATTAATAGCAAAACTTCACTCATGAATATAAAGTTATTCAACTATTACTGCATAAAGCAAACTTCAAATATGTACTAAATATCTATTGAAATACTTTGTTACGAACATATTCAGTAATCTGGAATCTGCTACTGCAATTTGATTTCATGTCTAAGATCCTGAAACATTTTACTCCATTCCAGTCAAGAGATAGACTGCTTAAGGCTTTACGCATGATGAATGCTGGGGATGCTGCAGATCAAGTTATTCGTCAGGTCGACAAACTGATTAGAAATAATGAACGTGCTTCACGCGATGCTAGATATGGCCGGGTAATTGTATTTATGATTATACAGTTATCATGGTTATGATTTTCCTTTTCCTTTCTGAACATAATAATTAGTTGTTCGAAGTAACCATTGCCTCGGTGAAATTCAATTATTATCATCAGGATGATCAACCCTCAAGTCAATACCTAGTTTCTGGGGAGCAGTTTAGGAAAAGATCTATGCCTCTGGAAAATGAAGAGCCAACTAATGGTCTTGAAGTGACTTCCAAGAGAATTCGTTATGGTTCTGAAGCTGCACAAGTGAACATAAATGGTTCTGAAAGAGATTCTCTTTTAGCTAATGGTGTGTCTTGTAGTGTTCCTTTGTTAGATAGTGATTTGACTCCTGCAGAGCAAGTGAGTAGTGTGATTGAAATGATCGGTGTGATGCTTGGCGAGGGAGAGCAAGGCGCTGAATCACTTAAACTCCTCATATCCAGGATGGATCCTGAAATGCTTGCTGATATTGTCGTGACTAATATGAAGCATTTGCCTAAGAGCCCCCCATCTCTAGCTTGGCCAGTAACTCTCCAACTTGGCTCTCTAAGTAGTCCAACACAAATTGTGACACCATCGCCATCAATAAACCAAATAAATAATCATCCTGCTGCACAACTACCTATTTCAGCGGCTACAGCAACCAATTCACCATTTTCCGACTTGTCCACCACTAACAATGCACCTGCAGATTCTAAACGTGATCCAAGAAGAGTAATAATCATTGGCTTTGTTTTTATTCCACATATGTTTAGTACAATATCAGATTTTTCTTTTTTTTTTTCTTTCACAAAGTTTTACAGAGGGCTTTTACAGGATCCACGTCGCATGGATCCACGGCGTACTCCAACAACAGTTGGAGTAACCTCAACTTGTGTGGATGATGCTGGTACCCTACAAGCTGAACTTGAAAGTTCCCTTTCTTTGAACAAGTCTCGTTCTCTTCCTATTGTGATGTCTGAAGACAATGCCCCGGCAGTTCTGACTTCAAACAAAACAAGAGATGATAAGAATATGGTGGACCCGCTGCTATCTGAAATTGATCATGTCAGCCCTAAAGAGGTGGTTTGTAGTAGAGCTGAAGAAGATATCCTAACTTCCGAGGTCAATGCCTCTTCAGAAATCCCACTCTCTCCACATCATGCTGTTGATGACGAGTCTGCTGCATCAAAGTTTTCAGATGTGGAATTGGGAGATGGTGCTGAGCCATTTTCTTCAATGGAATCTGATCAACACTCTCCAGTTGACTCAAACAAATCTGCACCAGAAGATACATGTCTGGAGTTACCTCAGCTTCCAGCATATGTTGAGTTGAACGAAGATGAGCTACTAAATGTCAGAAATTTGTCAGTTGAACGAATTGTTGAATCCTACAGGAATTTATGCATGGTGGATTGTAGTCAGACACACATGGCATTACTTGCTCGATTGATTGCTCAGGTAGCAGCAAAAAATTTTCTAGTGCACAACACTTTTCAGAAGTTTACCGCCCTTTTATCATCATCCGTTCAGAATTATTGTATTACTTGATTTGAACTTCTTATTTGGCATTCTGGCAAACTGTGTCCTAAGTTTTATATAAGAGATCCTCAAGTCCTATAAAATGACAGATCTAGTATCCAAGAACTTTGATATCTTGAGAAAAGCACAGGTGCTTTCATGAATTAAAATTTTCTTTGGTATCTCTTCAGTATATATTTTAAATCACCAGTTATCATTGATTGCATCCTAAGCTAGGTTAGAATAAGAAATTGATATTTCAATTTTCTACAGCTGACATTTTAATCTGGTCATCTCGAGTATGTATTGGTGATCCTCATGTTTACTAGACGTGTAGTCTGTAAAACCTCATGCTATATTAATTTGTCTTTGCTGTCCCCACCGTTGTCTAATGGAACTCTACCCATAGCCTCTTGTAGTGTCAACCTAGTGTTCTGTTTTTTAATCCAGTCTATAGCAGCAAGTCATTATGCTGATGAGTTATTTCTTGTATGGTTATTTTCTGCGGTCTTCTTAGCTATTGGGGTAAGATTAGGACCTGCATTTGTGCTTGAGGCATCAGATTAAAAGAATTCCTTCCAGTCGTTTTGAGTGCTGCACTCCATATTAGACTTCTCTCTACAGTTCTTGCAGCTGATCACGCTGGATGCAATTATCAGATCATATGTTGCCTCTTAACTTTATTTGCAATGTTGCTTTGTTTCCTTTCCAGATTGATACACATGATGAGCTTATTGTGATGCTGCAAAAGCATATACTTGTGGATTATCGACAGTACAAGGTATTTTCTTGTGAGATCCCTTGTAATTTATTGACAAGTTTTAAAATTGTAGTGCTGTCAGGGTTGTCAACTAATATAGCTAATGCACTCAACGTGTGAATTCATTCATCTTGTGTGTGAATGTGCTTTAGAGGGTTCAATCATTGAATTTGTATGAATGATGCTAAAAGCTTTTTGTCAAGGTCTGGTTGCAGCCGTAGCATCTAATGGTATTAAAAAGGGACCATTAAACATTATCATTCAATTAATACTGTGGTAGTGAACATATTTCTCTGACATTGCAGTTGTAATTTTTGGTTGATGGCATGAATAATTCTAATTCATTTGGATACCATTACACATGCAGCAGTTGCATGTCATCTATTGTTCTTTTATTTTTTCCAACAACTGAATTCGAGCACTACGAAGAACTGAGCTGTCTGCTTGTTGATTATGTTTCATGTCAAGTATTGTTTTATTTATCTGTACTGGTTTGACTCTCAGGGGCATGAGCTTGTGATGCATATACTATACCATCTACATTCCCTCATGGTTCCAGATACTGGAAACTCTTCACAGATGACTGTTCTGTATGATAAAATCCTCTTGGAAGTGGTAAGTATGATATTAGAATGCATGATTGCAAATAATTAGTGTGAGAATTAGAGTTATTTGACTCTCTTGTTGTAGGCCAAATCTTTGCTGGATGCATTCCCTGCTTCAGACAAGTCATTTAGTAGACTTCTTGGCGAAGTTCCACTATTGCCACCGTCAGCAGTAAAGTTATTAGATGATCTCTGCTGTTCTGATGTTGTAGATTCCAGTGGGAAAGAGGTCCGTGATGGTGAGCGTGTCACTCAGGGCCTTGGTGCTGTGTGGGGTTTGATTTTGGGACGTCCAAACCATCGACAGGCATGCTTAGATATTGCTTTAAAGGTATATCGACTGTGCAGCTTCTCAGAGTAATCTGTCAAAACTCAGGGTTGTTTGGATTTATATCATTGCATTATTTGGCTTCTTGTCACTTTTTCATCTTTTTGCAGTTAGGTATAGTCTACGACTCCCAACTTCTAAGGAAGTATGAATTTAAAATGACAGATCCTGCAATTCAATGTGTTTTTTGGTTAATGAAATCTTGAATTACTTAATTAGTTGATTTGGACTTATCAGGGGTGACTGACTGACTATAATGATACTGGAGGCCAAAGGGGTCTGAGAAGATTTGTTCTTTTCTTTTCTTTTCTTTGAATTTCAGAGACACACACACACTAATATTTAGTTTCTTGATCATGATCTTCCTGTGCGTTCAAGATTGTTTTGAGTAAAACAGAAGAGCAACTGTTTAAATGAGTGATTCTGAGTTATCGATTCTGGCTGAATATCTTCTGGTTCCCTTATTTCCCTTAATGATAGCACACTTTCATAATTGAGTTAATACATATTTGAGCTGATCATGTCCATGTTTATGACGTATTGCAATAGAATAGACTGTTTTCTCTTTTCCTTTCCTATGTATCATTGCGTATGTTCCATTTCCTTATTATCCTTTGTTCCTTTCCCTATACATAAACTCCAGCCTTGATTGTCATACTTCTTCCAAAATTAAAGGACTTTAAAGATTGTAAGTTGCTTGTCAGAGTCTATTGGTTACAAGGAATGTGGTGAAAGTCTTCTTCCTTTCCCAGCAATTTGTTGGCTGCGATCATTGACTTTGAGGCTATTGTGATTTCTTCTCTAGTTCATTAACATCTAGTTGAACAGTCAGTTTGTATTTTCCTCTCTGATGTTATATCAAGTGAGCAGGGGGTTCATAGTCTCTCAAAGATGCTTTTCAATAGATATTAGAGGCTTTCAAGAAGTTATTTAACCTAAAAGCTTAAGTTGTAGTTGAGACTCAAGAATTGGTTTCATAAATTACTCTTAACATGGCATCTGATACCAAATGTAAACAAATGTAACTTGCTCCCTCACATGAAGTGTGGACAAATCTCAACAAATAATAGATTCAGTGAAGGCTAGGCAATGTGGTTTGAACTTGAGATCTTGTAGCCATACAAGGCTCTAATCTCATGCCAAGAAATCTTTCAGCTAAAAAGTTTAAGCTCTTGCGTGAGGCTAAAGAAATGGTCATATACTATTCTAGTAAAAGCATGGGCTAAGCTGGTCATCATTTTTATGGGCCAAATTTTGCATAAATTGTGTGTATATAATTGAATTTGCAATTTTCACTCATGTAAGTAATATTCTGGTGCAGTGTGCTGTTCATTCACAAGATGATATACGGGCAAAAGCTGTCCGGTTGGTATGTTTCTTCTGTTCTTTGTTTTAATGTCTTGCTGTTGGTCAGCTGTGTGTCTTGACTTCTTTTAAACTTCATCAGCTATTAAGATGAAAAAAATTCTGTGTTCTATAGGTAGCGAATAAACTCTATCAGCTTGACTACATAACAGAACACATCGAGCAATTTGCAGTCAATATGTTGCTCTCTGCAGTGAATCAGCAAATTTCTGACCTAGAACTTCCACAATCAGGATCAATTGACCAAAGAGAAGGGGAGGTATGGAGCATATTCTATATGATTTTTCTTGACATTTAAAATTTTGGCAACATATTTGTTGATTTATGAGGAACAATCCGTAAAGGATCTTAAAGGAAGATGAATAATTGATATTATGAATAATAGACCTGGTGAATAAGGAGATGAAACAGCCCTTTTCTGACTGAAAGTTTGGTACTTTGAAGGCTAGAAGGTGTCAACATCAGTGCTCATGCACCCATACGTCATTACCATGCAATCTTGAGCTAGTAGTGAACTAGTGATACATATCACAGACCAGGAAAAGGAGCAGCTTACATTGTTAATTGTGCTTTTCTGCTTGCTATTGGGTTTTAAGAACTTCTACACCAATTTTAATTGAAAACTTAATGTATGTGTTTGTGTGAGTGTGTGAGAGAGAAAGATCTTTATTCTCTACTGAAAATCTTTGAGAGAGATCACATTATTCTTTTTTGAAATCTTTATCAGGTTGGAAATGAGGAAATATCAGTTAGTGGCCCTCAGACCTTGGATACTGGAAGCAGTGAAAATGATTCCATGAGAACTGCACAGCTTCTGGTCCAAAGTTCTTCAACCATTTCATTACCTGAAGCACAACGGTTGATTTCTTTATTTTTTGCTTTGTGCACAAAGGTCAGAATGCCAGGATGCACCATGATTCTTAAAAGTTCTTATAAACTTCTTTCCGTGCTTGAATAATGCTGACAGATATGTCTTTACTTTCAGAAACATAGCCTTCTGCAACTTGCATTTGATGTCTATGGGCGGGCGCCAAAATCTGTAAAACAGGTCTGCATTTATTCCTCACAACAAATTTATGCCAAGAAGTTTAGCTTAATCCAAACTTATATCACATATAGGAACTTGAATATTGTTTTATGTTAGTTGGCTTATATGACAAATTAGTACGCATGTCTTAGTATGGTTGGCCTCATTTGATGTTCAAAATAGGGCTACATTTTGTGTCATCCGCATTAGCCTTTGATATCTTGAGCTCCATGGTTCTAAGCCCTGGTTTTAACATTCCTGTTTAAACCATGTTGAGTTGAAGATCGATTTCCCTAAGCTTAATACCTGATGTTACATCCCTTGATTGTAAGTAATTATCATTAATTCTATATTAGATACCGTAAAACTATATGTATCTGAAAAGAATTGTCTTGATAGAAATGGAAAATGCTCCTGCCAGATGTGTATAAAGTTTTCTTTGTGCTGGTATTCAATGTTTTATGACATTAGGACAGTACAATGTGTTTCTGCCCTTCTTGTTCTTTTGGGAGAGCTGAAACTAGTGCTTACAATGATAATTGTCCTTGTCCAGCTTAACTATTTTTTCTTCGTGATGCAGGCTATGCACCGGCATATTCCAATTCTTATAAGGGCTCTCAGATCATCTTTTTCTGAATTGCTTCGTATAATATCTAATCCACCAGAAGGATGTGAAAATCTCTTGATGCTGGTAATTTAATCTTCAACAACATTTATTCTTTCAAATATGTTCTGATGATCAATGATACTGATTGAAGTTTTGTTATCTGACAAGGTGCTGCAAGTATTGAGTCAGGAAATGACACCTTCTTCGGATTTGATAAACACTGTGAAGCATTTATATGAGACTAAGTTGAAGGTTGTTCTGTTATATTGGGCATTATGATTTCCTAATCATTAGCTGTTGATCAGTCACCTTCTGACTTAAAATTTTGTGCAGGATGCTACAATTCTTATCCCGATTTTATCCTCACTTTCCAAGGATGAGGTCTGCTCCACCTTTTCCATTTCTCTTTCCTTTCTTCCTTTTTTGTCTTCTTTTGCACTTAGTTTTTATTCGTTCATCAGGTATCAACTTTGTGAATAGAAGGACCTTATCAGTTCTGATTGAAGTTATGATAAGCCTTCTCCATTTGTGATCTGCGATGAACTACTAGACTTTCTTTTTGGATAGAGGTTTCCTTTCAGAAAGTAACAAAAAATCATGAATCATGACTTATAGGTTATAAGTTAAGGGCTTTTAGTTGTATGAAAGACATCTTTTGCTTCATACCCTAAGCTTTCCCCCTGCAGAGGAGGAGAAAAAATAGGAAAGAGGATCTTTAAAAACATTTAGCCTTAAGCAAACCATGACTACTGCACTTTGGATATCTTTTCATGTGTGCTGGTGTTTTTCTCCAATATGAATGCCATTGATAATGTTTTGAGAAACTCAACTTCTTCATTAGCTTTACAATTCCACATTTAGTTATATCCTTGTCCTTTCTCTTTCTTCACATTCATCACAAATTTGGATGTGTAATCAAGTTGATTTTGAAATTTGTGTTTCTGTGTAGTAGCTTAAAAGAAAACATGGGCTTATTTCCTGCGATGATATCGTAATATAAAATTCTAGGCATCCTGACCAACTCTCAGGAAGAACTGACCTAATCTGTTATGTAATATGGAACACAAAAATGACCACAGCATGCTGTATGTAGTAATTAGGCAACCAATGACTTTGTCAGCCAACTTAACTTCAATTTTGGTTGCTTACATTTGTCATCATGCCTGATTATTTTATGCTTTTAACCTGCTTACTTGATTTATTGTCCGACCTTGCTTTAAAATTTTATACAGTAAAATTGGGTGATAAACAATTTTATTAATTATGTATACCCAGTTTCTTATATGGTCATGCTGAACTGAAGATGTCAAATAATTAAAAGAGAAGTATCTTACAAATTAAAAGACTCATATAAGAAATTTCAATTGGGAATTTGGAGGGTTAGATCTGAATTTACTGTGACTTAGTATGTGCATTTTTATGGATTAGAAAAAAGGTGGAACGTTTAGATTGGAAAGATAAAAAGGCTCCCAAGCACAAATGGAAGACGTATCTAATGTTATTTTGTTACAAGGTGCTTTTTTTGATGTGAAACATCAATATTTATTGTGTTTGTACTCACATGTTTTATTAGACTTCTTGAGAATTGTTATATTCATGTTCTCATTATGATATTTGTCCTTTATGTTCATATCATACGTTTTGATGATCATCTATGACAGGTTTTACCTATTTTCCCACGACTTGTTGCTCTTCCAATAGAAAAGTTCCAGATGGCAGTTGCTCATATACTACAGGTATATGGAAAGTTTTTAACTTTTGTGCCAGATTACTATCACTTATCTCAGATGACACCTTTATTTGTTGTGTATACAATTACTTTTATATTTTGGACCATATTTAGCTGTGATGAATACCAATATTAGATTTTAATGGTCTTGAATCATTTATAATATCAAGCATGTGTGAAATTGATGTTTGATGTCATATGAAAGTAGAGGTAAGAGAAGGGAGGGGGATATATATGGTTTTACATGATTCAATTTTAAGGTTTATATTCATGAACACAAGAGCTGCAAGGGCCAAGGGAAAGGATGTTTATAATTTTATGTAATTGCCCATAATGCATACATATGTATGGACTCAAAGAAAGTGTACCAGGATTTTAGCAAAGGATATTGTCATTTTTTATAGTAGGATAATATTATGTTTTTAAAATACCCACATTTTTTATATAAAGAATACGGAATTTCATGTAAACATATATAATGATACTACAAAATATAGAATATTTGTGTAAGATAAATTTTAACATATATGGTGTTGCTGCTTATGTGATTTGCTCAAAGCTATTTTGCCTGAAACTATGGTTACTAAAGTTGATTCAGTGTCCAGTTTTGTCAATTATGTGACCCATATTTTTCCTTTTTCTTATGAACGTAGCAAATTTCCTGAGAGTTTGTACTTTCTCATGTCAGGGTTCAGCTCACACAGGTCCAGCTTTAACTCCTGCCGAAGTTTTGGTTGCCATTCACGACATCAGTCCTGAAAAAGATGGCCTGGCGCTTAAAAAGGCATGTATTACGATTGTATCTTAGTTTTGCAAATTTCTCTTTTTTAGAGTGTTAGTATTTCTCTATCTTTGTCATATAGAAGATCCATGTTGAAGTCTCTCCAGAGTCTGAAAATTTTCCAAGTCTGGTCAAACCTGGATGGCCCATTGATCTTGGGTTGGCCAGTGCTCAGACTAATTTTCTATGATTGGTTGGGATCGAAAAAAATTGTCAAGCCCGACCCAGTCAAATTGGACTTGGCTTGTTGACTTTGAGCTGGGTCCATGCTAGGGCTAATTTACCATTCCTAAAAGGTGCAACTAGAATTAAAAGTTGAAACAAATTACAGTTGACTCAGGAAGATACATATTCACTTGTTGACCAGGACCTTCTGATGCCAATTTCATTAAAATTTTGGTTTTTTTTTCCATATGCATCCCACCCCACCCAAAACCCACAATTCTCTCCCTCCATGCACATACTTTTCTTTCTTCGATTCCTGGAGTTAAAATTTCTACCGTCTAAGTGTATTGATAATTGAATTAATTGCTCTATCAGTCATAATTACAGTAAATGAAATGTTTGCTTTCAAATACTTTCACATCATAGATCATGAGTTCTGCATTCAAGTGATGGATAGTACCATCTTTTACTTGGCATGTACTTGGAATTTGGTATATTGGATTATTATAATTCAGTCTTAACTGGAATAGTATCATGTCTAGGATCTCCTGACCGGGCTCCTTTTCCAGTTTGGGTCTGAGAAAGACTTATCCATGGGATTTCCTGACTGAAATGGGCTTCTGAGCGTGAATGTCCTAGGATTTAGACTATGCAAGTAAAGGTAGCAATGTTGAAACTCTGGCCCTAGGCAATTGTAGATCATAATCCTTCATATAATAAAAAAACTTGGCATTAGATAAATACTGTACATCTCTTCTATCTGCCATGGTATGCGGTTATGTCCCTTGTTTGAGAATTGAGTTATGGGTCTGTTTATCAGGAAAGCAGAGATAGAATGGGGGAAGATTTCCTTCCTTTTCTATTTATTATTGGAAACTAAACAAGGGCTTATCAGAGGGAACCACTAAAACTTGTAGATCTAACTAAATTCTTTGTGAAATTACTGCTTGCTTTTTCCCTTTTCATTTCAATAGATAATACAGTTGCTGCAATCTTGAAGGAGATAACTACTTAAATATAGTAACTTCCCCATGTAAATATCACACGAGAGGTAGATAACTGACACATGGACCGCCACTAAGGCGCAACAGCACTACAACTAACATGACAGATGAGAGAAATGAAAGCTTGCCAGATTAAAATATCAATAAGCAAATATATCAAATAGACGCATTGAGTCCAAATTCTGAAGCTGAGTTTATGGTTATGATAGTACGTTGGAAGGTTTTTGATGGATTTTAACTAAGATCATTCTACACTTCTTTATGCTGCATTTAAAAGTAGTTTGACATCTCTTTCCTGTGTATTCAGATAACAGATGCATGTACAGCTTGTTTTGAACAACGAACAGTTTTCACACAGCAGGTCTTGGCAAAAGCCCTGAATCAAATGGTATGTTAAAGGTCATTAAGGGTGTGAGATTATGTGCTGCTTCAGTATTGTATTTTATTATTTCACATGTCAGGTTGATCAAACTCCTCTGCCATTACTGTTAATGAGAACAATCATTCAAGCAATTGATGCATTTCCTTCCCTGGTAATTTTAATTCTTCCATTGCTATGTACTATATTTACCCTATTCATATATCTTGAAAATTAGTAAACAATTTTTGTTCCAGATTTCAATTGTTAATTTTTATGCATAGTTAACTTTGACCTGTATGGTACTTGGTTAACAAATCAAGCATTTCTTTGGAGATACCAAATTTTGCTATCTTTTGACTTACGAAAATTTCAAACTCATGGCTGGGAACTGAACTTGAACAGAGTTTTATCCATTAGTACAGTCTGCCCCATAAATAGATTGAAATGGTTATGGGACAATATTTTTAATTTTATTAGTCACTAGGAACAAATCCATTTGTACCTTTGAAAATTGTTCCCGTAAATTCTCAAACTCGGAGTTATTGTATTTTGCTAAATTATAGTTCATGGAATAAGAACAAGGTTCATCCTGTATTACAAATATCATAAAGGCCCAGTTATGACCCTTATCTGTTTCCCTTTTTTTGGCTGATTCTATAAATTAATAGGCCATTTTCATCTACATTTTTGTTCAACTTTGCATAGAATACTTGGATCTTTTAGTTATTGCCTCTTTTCGATATTGACCGTAAAGTGCATAGAATACACTAATACATTTTCCTCAGGTTGATTTTGTGATGGAGATACTTTCAAAACTTGTGAACAGACAGGTTTGTTGCCAAAATGTTGGTTCTCTTAAAGGTTGTTGGAGACTTTTTCAGTCTCTATGAACTTGGAGTTTACAACCTGTTTTGGGTTCAGGTGTGGAAAATGCCGAAGTTATGGGTTGGGTTCTTGAAATGCGTGTCTCAAACACGACCACATTCATTTCATGTATTGTTACAGGTGAGTTATGGATTGTTATGCGAGGACTCGCTTTTTGCTTTTGTTCCATTCGTAGAAAGTCTTTATTATAATATGTTATGCTTGCAGTTACCCCCTCCACAGCTTGAAAGTGCTTTGACCAAACATGCTAACCTCAGAGGTCCCTTGGCTAGTTACGCAAGCCAGCCGAGTATAAGAACTTCGATAGCTAGGTAAAGTTCTTGTGGGCCGTTACAACTCTACTTCCACAGTTTAGACGCCAATTTTTATGGGTGTTTTTATGGGTAATCCAAGCCATTTAGCCCAATGGATTAAACTTGAAAATTAAAGGGCTTGGATTTTAAAAAACACCAATTCATTGTGAGTTTAAGTTTGAATAATTTTAGGGCTGAGTTTAGATTATATAAAACTATATAAAAAAAAGTTACATTCAATTCAATATTTATAAGTAACTTAGAATTATTTTGACCTACAATTGTTGTCTTAACAATTATTTTAAATTAGTTAATGTTCATGTAAATATATTATTTAGATCTCATTAAAACTTAATTTACTTAATTTTGTTTTGAATTATGACTATTGTTTATATTATTTTTGAAATTATATTTAAATTTTAGAACAAGTTTATAGATTATTTTTGTTTGATAATGATTAAATATTTATTTGTATTTTGTATAAATGCAAATTTTTTTTAAAAAGATATGAGTTTATAGGTTGAGTTTAAATTTGGAAATTTTATAATGGATTAAGTTGAGTTTGATAATTATGTCTATTTCATGAATCAGGTCAGATATAAGCTCAAATTTTTGGGTTGAACTTTAATTAGGCCGACTTAGCCAGCATAGTTGGAAAATAAAAATAATTAAAAACTGGTTTTAAGCTAGTCATATTTGGCTGTCATCAACTGCCTATGTAACTTTGGATTGTGAGTAGCATGAGCAAATTAGTGACTTGAACATGTAATCTATTGCTCAATTTGCGTTGACTAAATCATTTTGATTGAGGATATTATTTTTACTAAAATTGCTATGAAGAACTATCGTGCAAAGCGGTATGATGGGTAAGGTTGAGTTCAATGGAATTTTTATTTGGGACCAATGAACAGTGTGGGATAGTTTTCTGAGGAAAGCTCGGTCGCTTATATCTGCATGGTTTGGTAGCCGTGATTTTGAATATATGATTAAGTTGCGTAACATTAACTTTTACGACATATATTTAATTTCGTTTTAGTATAGTCACCATAAACTCTTTATCACACTTGAAGGCTTTAGTTCCATGCTTTTAAAGGGCTCACATTTTGCCTTTATGGGGTCTGTTGAATTCGTTGCTTTTGCAGATCAACTTTAGCAGTTCTTGGTCTTGCCGACGAGACACAAAAGCAGCAACCGCATGTTTCACCTGTATAATCCTCAGATTCAATTTTGTCAGCTCGAGGGACAAACCTCACCTGATAATGAGTGTCTATGTTGGGAGTTATAAGGTTGGTGCCGAAACTGACAAAAGTTGGCTTGAAAGACATGAATATCTGTCTTCCGGCCACTCCACCAAAGTTAAAACAGATTCAGCTTTCAGTCATATGTCTTGTTTATGGCAAGGGAAGTGCTTCCAATTGATTCATCCCACCCTTAGCCTTCAATCGGCTGTAGAGAATGTAGCATAGTTTTCTTTTTTATTTTCCTTGTTTCTCTTTTAGGGTAGTTATTATTTCTTGGAAATTTTGATCTTCAATTCCTACCTGCGATGGAGCTGTTCAGTGCTAGGTTGTCGCTGCAGAAAAAAATGCATCGGTGAAGCCAATTATTGGTCCTCTTTTTAAGGTTTGAGGGACCCTGTGGCCTTGGATGAACTGTTTTGTACGACATATAATCATTTTATCAAAATGGCCAAAAGTATTTGTAATTTTTAAATAGTAGTTCGGTCTTTATTGAGGATCATAAGATTGAATTTCCTTTCTTCACGCATGTTGACCAATGAAATGCTACATGTTTTATTTGCAGATTCTATCTGGAAACATAACAATGAAAAAGAGATAACTTGTTTTCAAACAGTTTTATCCTCTGATCCTGTTCTTCCTTTTCTATGGAAATTAAGAAACAAATAAGGAAGACGTCATGGTAATTTTGATGAAAATTGGAAACTAAATTTTGTATATTATAACAGTGTCACAGTGAGTACTTTTTAAATCATATGATAAAGATAAATAAGATCATATTTGAGATTGTAATTAATGAAATTTATAAATGAAAAACAAGCCATTATTATAAGGTAAATTTTGAAAAGAAACATTAAAGTATTGAGTGTTTTCAAAACCATAAATAGTATTGGATAAAAGTAATAACTCAAAATGTCATAACATTTTTAAGATCATGCTTTATAATGAAATATCTCATCAAATGCGTCATATTGTAAAACAATCTAAAGTAGCATAAACACGCAAAAGTCTGATCGGTCATCTTCTATGTCGTAAGCATTAAATGAATCTGATGCAGGGACAGTAAATAAGTAATGCAATAACTAAAATTGACAATCCATTTGGACTTCTCAAAACAAAAAGGGAAAACAAAAAGTATGCTGACATTATATGTGCATCTAACAACAATCAGCTTGGATTCTCCAAATGCCTTCACTTTCTACACAATACTAGAACGAATAAACTTAAGGCAATTTAAGAACAGTGTCACAAGCGAAGGGGTGAATTTTCCTATCACAGCATTCTATTTAGACTTCAGGAGTGTCGATCGGCTTCAGTAGAATGGACTCTGCAATACCCAAAATAATATTCTCCCACAGCAGAGCATAAGAAATAACAAAAAGATCACAAAACTGGATACATTCTAACGAAGAACCTATAAGCTCAAGAAAAGAAAACAAAAAATAAAGAAAGATCAGAAAACTCCCCAACATTAGAGACGCCTTCCCACTTGGAGGGTCATGGATTCCAAATATATACCCCACAAACAAAAAGCTTAACCCTACAACAGAAACTAATTTCATTCTGTGAAAGAATATTAAGATATGCAATTTCTGCTAAACAAACACAAAAGGTTCAAAGACAAAAAAAAAAAAACTTTAATTTCCTTGTCATATGTTTCCAAGCATCTTACAATGTAGTTTGGAGGCGAAGGGGCAGATGCCGCAGCACTATGCGTACGTGTTGCCATTAAACAAGGATGGAAATGAAACTGCAAAACCATAATTAAATATAAGCTAGGTAAGAGCATTTTCACCAGAAGTTTGAAGTTAATTGCTCACAGAACAGATATCAGACTCGACCTAAGCCTTGGCCATGAAAAGATGGCACATTGACGCTGGATTAACGGATCAGAACTTATTTATATTAAATCTACTCAAATGCTTTTTTTGTTACTAAGAATCAACTCTAATCCCTATGAAAAGTACAATATTATATTTATGTACATTTAAGCGATTACATTATCATATAGAAATTTGAGCATTATTTTCAAACAAAAAGTTTACAGACAGTATTAACTGAAATAATCTAAATTATTTAAGAGTGTCTTATTTAGGGGCACAGAGAAACTCATATACTAGTCAAGTGTATTTTAACTTCTAAGAAAATTCAATATGGTAAATGGTGTTTTGGTCTATGGCTTTATTTATAGATCATGTACTTAGGGCCATTGAGGGAAAAGTCAAAACGGATGAAAATTTGGTTGCAGTAGGACAAAGAGGGGAAATCTTTGTTCTGATTTATTTTTCTTTTACCGAGCCTTAATGTTAAGCCAGCATTCCTCAATACATGTTTGCACCTTCCCACCTGGATTAAGTAAATAAAGGAGTTTCAACAAGTTGCTCAAGAAACATACCCTCTTCACAACTTAGCAGCTAAATTTCCATTTGAAACATCATCAATTAACAGGATGAGCAACGTCAAAGTTCTTCTGAAGCAGCCAGTCTTTGGGATACAAAATTCCATGAGCATCTAGATGGAGATGCCAGTTCATTATTCTGGAACAATTAAATGGTATACCTTCCATTTGACTTTCATCTTCTATCAATTGCTCTATGAATGTTGTCTCCTATATAAAACATAATTAACACGTTAGACACTTAAACATCAATTTTGGTAACAAGCAACAATAAAGTTTAATGGAAAGGACATCAAGACAAGGCATGGTATGGAATATACTTGGAAACCCTCCTTTACTGTATCCAACTGTCGGATTGGGTGCAAAAATGGACGCTGCCATCTCTTTGGGTCCCACAAGATAGTACTGTTAAATGCAAATCCTGACATATCAACATGAAACCTACGGAGCCTTTTACTCTTCTCATTTGTGTGCCAGCCAATGACCTGACTTCCATTGCATACTGGACCTTCCAAAATAGCTTTATTTTTGCTTCGTTCAAGCATTGCAACAGGCCAGGTGCCAAAACGGCTATTATAAATGTATGACAGTTTTAGAACCTTGCAAATGAAGGCATTACAGTGGCAGAGAGCCAAGCATGATAACAATAATATGTTCAAAGCAAGCGAACAAATTACGTAACTGAAGACAAGTTTTGCATCGTACCAAAACCAGGCATATTTGGCCAAAAATTTTGTTATCCAACAGAAATCTGTCTTCTAAGATGGAAGGGTGCGCTTATCAACCATCAGCTCTATAGTTTATTATCATTTCAAAAGCTCCTATCAGGTGGACCAAAACAGCAATCATAGTGATTGAATGGAATTCAAGTCAAGGAAAAGGATGCAAAAATGGAGTTTTTGGTACTAAGCTAGTCTAAAATTCATGTCTGCCTTCCTTCTTAAGTAAGAAATGTTCTTAGAGCAGGGCATTTTGAAATGAAATAGGAAAAAAGTATAAATTCTCACAGGATCGTCTTCATCATAGGCATAATAGCAAGAAGGACGACAACAATTTGAGGCAAATTGTTACAAGTCTTAAATAAAAATTAATAAAAGAACATTTATGCTAAAAACTCAAAAATAGATAACAGAGATCAGTGAGAGTCACCAATTAATTGACTACTCATGGGAAAATTTCTAAATAAGAGCTAAATCCATAAGAGGTCAGCGAAATAAACCCTTACATTCACAATGAAGAGCAAAGCCTATTCTCGCAACAAATTCTTTAGACGAACTGATAAGAGAACCACATAGCATCCATATCATATCCTTAAACAAAGCAATCCACAGACTTACTTGATTTCCCTTAAGCTCTCAAACAGCTCCAGTGAATATACATTATCATCGTCCGCAAAGTAAAGGACCCCATCCAATCGATGCCTCTCAACGTGCTCCAAAGCAACATTCATCTGGTATACTCGGTCCATTCCACTAGTCGAATTCTGCGCGCACACCAAATGTCTATACATTACTCCCGTTTTTCTCAGTATCTCTGCAGTCTCCATCGACGCCGCCTTCATTTCCACCACAATCCACAACAACGGAGGCCTCACTAGCCTCAAAACCTGTCCCAATCTATTCAAAAGATAAGCTTGCAGAGCTCGATTATACGTCGGCGTAACCACGATAATTTGTTTTCTCGGCAAAAAATCGAATCTCGAGGAGTAATTCGCTTGCGTATCCTCCACCAGTTTCAGTGAGTAAACAGCCAAAGTGTCGTCCGCAACGCCGCCGCGATTGTTGTCTTCATTCAATCTCACGTCGACGTGCGGCGGCTTGATCTCTAACGAGAAATCAGGGCGCGGGATATCGGAATTCACAGGGCCAAACGGGAAAATGCCTAACAAGAAGCCGAGAACGAAGAACGGCAAACACCTGTAGAAGAATCTACGAAATCCTCCTCTCTTCTTGGGAGGAAACGCGGCGGAGATAAACCAGCGGAGAGAGGAATCACCAAAGCAGAGAAGCGACGACGGGGAAGAAGATGAGTATTTGCTGCTGTTAGAGAAAAGCTTGTGAGAGGGCGAGCCAAGTGATAAAGGAGAGTTGACGGCACCGTTAATGTGCGTGCCGTCATGAGACGCCAGTGACATAGTTCGACGGATGGACGCCATTAATTCAGTTAAAGAGTAATCACATGATCGAATCCAGAACTTTGAGTTTAGTTACAGCGAAATGAAAGTAGCAGGTTTTCGAGAAACGATTCCATTAAGTTCCATCGTAAGAGAACCGATGCCGATTTGGAAAAAGAACTCGCCTTAATCGGATATCTGAAATTAAGCTCGAACCGAATCTTAGAATGTGAATTGGAGGAGCTAATTTTGGCGAGAGAGAGAGAGATTTTTCATATCTTTTTTTGGGGGAGTGAACTGATAAGATCTAGCAGAGAGCAATTTTGAGAATAGAGGCCGGAGGAGGAGGAGGAGGCGATGACGGACGAGAGAGTTGGATTTGGAAGTGGAAGGAAGGGATAGACTACATTTTGTTTATTGAGAGCAAAGTGTGGTACGCCATTGACGAGTTAACACGTGGCAATTTGTTTAATGATTGATTCCCTTTTCTTCTTTTGGTTCTGTGTTGCACATGGGGGAGAAACAGAAGAGCAAGCAATTTAATGATTTCGCAGGTAACATAAAACACAATACATGCTTATGCTTTGCTTTTCTCTTCTGAGGTCAATACCAACACTCAAGTCATTTTACGTTAAAGCCTTACGAGTTACGGCCCTAAATTTTCATAGTTTGGCTTTTCTTTTTTTTTGGTTGAAAAAATTGAATTTTAGTTAACTCTGGAAATAGAGGAAATAGATCTTATATTCCCCAAATCCGTTCCTTTGTTCCAAATGCAATCTCATCCATCAATTGCAATAAATAAATCAAAATTGGATGGATGAGATTAAATAGGAACAGAGGGGGTATTTGAGAACAGAAGATCTTGTTTATCCAATTAAAGCTTAAAAGTTCTAATGTTGTTATGGATTACCGACTCTCCGTTGTTGGAACGTGTTAACAGAGGTAACTGGTATTTTGTAAGGTTGCATGCATATTCTCCTTCCTATCTAATCGATGTTCTTCTAATGCTTCTGCCATTTTCCTTATAGATCTCCCCATCTTGAAGAAACGTTTCGCAGTTGGTTAGACATAGAACCAGGTGAGTCTTCTTTTATAAAACTTCGATTTAAGTTATCCTCCACACTAGTTTCATCGCACTGTCCAGTTCTATGTCTTCTAGAAATGTTATTGGTTCGGTTATGGTTGGGTCGGTTGTGCTAGGCTCAGGCTCAGGTCTACATGTCCAAGGTCCATTCGCAAGTATTAGTCTCTCATGCAAACGTAAAGACTTACGTAAAGACCTAAACCTAGCATCTATTTCATATATAAGGTACTATTTTGCTATGATACAGGTATGAGATTTCAACCCTAGTTTCTTCTTTGTTCTCTGCGACCAAAACCTCTCCAAAAAGACTAACTTGAGCGTCGGAGGGGCCTGTCGGTAAGCAACTCCCGGTGTGCCTTATTTGTTTTGCAGATATTCAGCAGTCAAGGTTACACAGAATCATGGATCTGAATAGCGATGTCCAGCCCCAGCAAAATCTGACTGAACCAGTTGGCGCCCACCGTGGGGCCCGACATTAGGGCACCACGTCCAGAAACACACAGGTCAGTTAGGCAGCAGCAGCCAACCCTGATATAGCCGTCGTCACGGCTCTTGCGTTGTAACGGACGGGTCTGCAGCTATCCGTTACTCACCCATCACCACAACACGAGTCCCGACCTCAATCTTCGCACCCGAATGATCTACCGCAACTTCAGAACCAAGATAGAAGAACAGAGCGTAGCACTGGAGGACAACGCTGAGGCTAATTCGCACCCTAATTTTCAGCGCCCCCTGGACGCGAATCTTTCTGCACCACAACAAACACCCTTCACCTGAAGACAGATAGAGGAAGCGGCTGATCTATTGATTCGCCAAGTCCTACAGTCTCAACCGGAACAACAGCAGACACCCGCTCGGCAGGTTGGTGTGATGGCCGACCGCCATCCTGCTAAAGCCCTGGAAAAGATCGTGGAAGATCGGATCAATATGGCTATGAATTTCCGACCGGCTCATCCATCAACGCAGTATAGCTTTCCATTTATCCCGAAAATCCTAGATAGCCTCCCCGCGGGCGGCACCAAAATACCAACACCTGAAAAGTATATTGGAAAGACCGATCCCCTAGACTATCTGTAGCACTTCCAGTCGATGATGAACCTACATTGTGTCCCCGACGCAATTCAATATAAGGCGTTCTGTACTGCCTTTCAAGAAGGAGCTCGACGATGGTTCAACAGTCTACCCCCGAATTGCATCACCTGCTTAAGGATTTTAAGCTGTTGTTCCTCAACCAATTTGCGATAAGTAAACGTCTACAGAAGACTGCCTTGGAGGTGAGGCAGTTGACCCAAGGAAGGAATGAGAGTTTACGGGAGTTCATCACCCGGTTTAACAACGAAGCTGTTGAAGTCCCTGATCTAACCTGTTCGTCCATGTTGGCGGCACTCATGAGCAACACGAGGGACGCAGAGTTCAAAAAATCATTGGCTATCGATCAACCCAAGTCCATTCAGGAGATAAGAAATCGAGCGGATAAATATATCCAACTGGAGGAAGTGTTGAAAAATACAAAGCGTAGAGCAGACGACCGCGAGCCGAGCAGCAGAACCGAAGATTCGCACAAACGGCTGAAGGACCGATCTAGTTAGAGAAAGCCGATCAACCGACAGGACCAACGACAAGAGTCCTTCACCCCACTTAATAGGCGGTATGCAGAAGTATTGGAGGTCATGAGAGCTGAAGGAGAACCCTTCCGAGAACCCGATGCAATGAGAACTCCCCCGAACAAGAGGGATTCTTCTTTATATTATCGTTTCCATAGAGATGTAGGTCATCATACGAAGGAATGCTGGGACTAAAAAAAAGAAATCGAACTCCTTATCCAAAGGGGGAGGTTGCGTAGATTTTTGAAGTACAGAAATAATACCGAACGAGATAATGAGGGTAGGACCGATCGGTCCGACAATTGGCGAAGGCCTTGGAGGCAAAACTACAGGAACGGTGGGGCAGAACAAGAACATTGACGATCGATATGACACGAGGGCACAGTCCAAAGCGAGGGATGATAGAAATGCCGAACGACAAGATGACCGACCGGTTAGGGTCATCAACATGATTTTTGGGGGTAGTGCGGCAAGAGGCTCGACTACTAAAGGTAGAAAGAGGTATGCCAAGCAGGTCATTGAAGACTCGTCAGCTAAGAAAAAGCAGCAGAACGATGGAGTAATTTCATTCGATGAGTCTGATCTAGATGGTGTTAGCTGTCCTCATGATGATGCGCTAGTAGTCATTTTGAACATGAGAGGTAGCGAAGTAAAACGAGTAATGATTGATACAGGCATCTCGGTCGACCTACTCTATTATGACGCATTTAAGCAGATGGAGATACCAGAGGACTGACTACTGCCAATAGAGGGACCCATTAAGGGAGTAACAGGAGCATCAACCTATCCGTTTGCCTGAGTCTCCTTGAAGGTAAAATTCGGACAAAAGTCATGCCAGGTAGAGAAGGACGTTGAATTCTTAGTTGTAAAGTTTGTAGGGGCGTACAATGCAATAATTGGAAGAGCCACACAAAATGCCCTCATAGCAGTCATCTCCACTTATTATCAAGCAATGAAGTTCCTGACCCCCATGGCATTGGCAAAGTCAAGGGTCAACAGAGAATTGCTAGGGAATGCTACTTGGCAGAAATGAGAACACTTGAGGGAGCAGTAGTTTTGACGAGTTTTCTAGGTGTAAGAGTTGAGGAAGAAACAAAGTTTTACAACAAAAAGGGAAGGCCGAGCGACATAAAGGATGGTGGTGAAGTCCTGAGAAAGGCCGAAACGGTTGGAAAGCACCTTGGGAAGCCCGGTCAGACATAGGAAGGACCCAATCAGGTGGTCAAACAAGTCAGACAAGGCTCTTACACCCTGCGCGATACGAACGGCAAAAACCTGAAGACGTTCTACCAGTAGATAAGCTTTATTTAAGTTCATTTGTCTCCTTGTTTTGTTCTTCGTTATTGTTTATGCTTTTTGGGTAGCTTTTTCCTGGCCCTACTAGTCAAGTTTTTTAATGGCCCACGCCCTTATCATCATTAATAAAGAGTTTTCAAGTTTCTCAGCAAAGAGAGTCTCGCCACCAAAATGAGCTAGAACGAAAAGACAGACTAATTGCCACCAACATCACTCGGCCAGGCTGCCAATACAAGACTCTTGGAATCAGGCGATGTCAAGTCACAAAATCTTGGCATCGCTCGGCCTCGACCACTCTCGGCTAGGTCGCCAAGACAAGATTCTTGAGACCAGGCAATATTAAGTCACAAAATCTTGGGTCACAAAATCTTGGCATCGCTCGGCCTCAACATTGCTCGGTCAGGTTGCCAAGACGAGATCCTTGGAACCCTCGGCCTCATCACAGGACCACCTTAACATCGTTCGGCCTGGTTGCCAAGACAAGATCCTTGGAACCAGGCGATACCAAGAAAATCAACCTTGTCCGACCGAGTTCCCCTCAACCTAACGATCAATTGACTCATACCGAACACCCTAGTTCGCTACATACTATTCAAAAAGGCAATCTCTCGTACAAAGCCAATGATGGTTCAAGACTTCATCCAACAAAATTAAAAAGACAATGAAGGATAAAAATAAAATTTTTATT
>JAOSBP010000004.1:21786990-21797353 GCA_027563825.1 Erythroxylum mucronatum | reverse complement strand
GATGTCATACATCATTAATATTCACTGCTCTATTTTTAATGACATCAGTCTAAATATCAATTTTATTTCGGTGTACCAGTTTAACTAGATACCGAGTATTACACACCTTCTTCATTGCAATCCTTTCCACTACCTTCAACCCCGTTGATAACATTGTTGCATTCAAACCCACTTTGTATAATCTTGACATATCTCTTATCATTTGTTTTAGTAGTAACAAATTCTTCATTATCAACTGCAAATAACTCATCATCAACTAAATCATCTCTAGATTCACTAACCTACATAATAATAAATTCATCATCGTGCTCCATTTAAACTTGGAACAACCCCTTTTTATTCATACTCACTTTCCTATGTGTATTATCATCAAATTCAATGTTAATATTAGAGTCATATTCTTCACTATATATTGTAGGATGCTCATAACAATGCTTGTAATAGATTTCAAAATTATGATAATTCAAATCTTCCATTTGTTGGAGTATAGCCAATATGTCCTTATCATAGTGTAAGCTTAACTTATTCAAGCTTCTCATCAACTCATTAGAATATTTGTAAAGCATAGATATTACTCTTATGTATTTTATCTTCAGACACTCTTTTCAAGACTTTTATGTTAAGTTCATCAACACTCATATCCTTGTTCCTTTTAATCTTTCCCTTAACATATTCATTATCGTGTCTTTCCAACACTTCATCATGATGAAATTCAATATGTACCAACTTCTGCAAAATATTAAGCATTTTTTATAATCACATGTAACATAATACATAAGAAGATAGTTATAAATGGAAATAAGTACAAAAGTTTAGACTACATAAGATAAGCTAAGGGCAAAAGTGAGTAAGTATATATTTTAGGGTTAATTACAAAAAACACAACTGAGTAAAGTATATTCAAGTCACTAAAATAATATAGGGTTAATTACAAAACATAATAAGGAAGAAACATAGAAGATGACAAAGAGTAAATAATTGAAATGATTCTTTCCATCAAAGGGGATTCTTGCCTAGTGGAAAATGTTTATATTGACTTAGAATTGCAAATTAATATTTAAAAAATGATACATATTCTATGAGAGAAAAAGAAGAAAAAGCTAAGCAATATCAATTTGGGCAAATTAGAAATACTGAAGAGAAGAATAAAAAAGATACCTAATTCCCATATAAATGGTAAAGGATATAATCCGATGCAAAGGAGTAGGGCTATTATAGGGGATTCATGCCTTTAATAAATATTGGTTTACACTCAAAAACAAGGTTACCAAAAGTTTCAATATAGTGTTTATGTTAAAAAAAATGTTTATGCTTGACAATAACTACCTTTTGGCATGTATATACTTGACATATGCTTTTAATTGCTATAAAGTGACATGTTATCTCAAGGAAATCAAGTGAACATCAATATATGATTGACATCTTAATTCCTAATATGTTTATGTTTGAAGAGGAATTGAGAATTAAATTCAACCAAGAAGAAATGAGAATTAAATTTAACAAAAGGTACAAAGTTACAATTACCGGTAGGGAAGAGACAAATAGCTTGCCTTCTGCTATGAAACACTTACTACAGCTACTGGTTTAGATGGTGAAAATATAGTCATAATAAAGAAAGGTCAGAGCTTGAGCATAGTAGAATGCTATCCTATCAATCCTAATAATATAGCATGGTAAAATATTAGAAACAATCTTCACAATAATATTTTAAATTTCTGCAAAGTTTAAGCGCTAAGCCAAATAACCTAAGCATATGTGGACAGATAAATTAATAATTATCTAAAAGCATTATGTTCCAAACGTAATTCATAAGCCAAACATATGAAGCACTTCTTGGCTTTCCAGTAACGAATAGAAAAACATAGAAACAAAAATGAAAAAAGAAACTTAGGTACTAAAAAGTGTAAACAAGACACCTCTTTTTGTCAAAGCTCTATCTTTTAAAATTGCAATTTCTATAATACGCAAAGAAGATTGGTGTGACATTTTTTTGTAATACAAAGAGGACTGAAGAATCGTGTGTGATGGAGGAGCGAATCACAAATTCTGTAATACAAAGAGGAACGAAGAATTTTGTGTGATAGAGAAGATTGGTGCGACAACGAAGAAAAGTGTAACACAATCTGCAAAGAGGAGGAGTAAAAAAGGAAAAGATTAGTGTGACAATAAAGAAAAGGTGTCCGACAAGAAAGAAAAGGTGCGACATAGAATGATGTGTGGGTAAGTCAATCTAAATCCCAAATTAATTTATGGTTTTTATCCTTTTCTTTTAATTTTCCTTAATTTCACTTAGTTAGTTTGATCAGTCTGACATATACAATTAAATATAGATGTAATCACACATGTTTAGATTTATGTCTTATATGGCTTACCATGTCATCATCATTAATGGAGATACAAATGTCATGCTAGATTTAAAAAAATAATAAAAGTTTGGGTATTTCATTACTATTTTTTAAAGCTCAGGTTATAATTATAAATTTTAGTTAAGTTTCAGATTATTTATAATTAAACCAATAACTAAATATGTATGTTAAAGATACACTTTAATCATTAAAAAAGCTAGTAATAGTGATATTAGTTAATCAATATGTGACACTAGTTGACTCATGCTATTGTATCAACTAGTATTCCTACACAAACTTAGTCTATACAAAATATCTCTTTCAAAGACATTGATTGAAGAATGTATATAAATAATGAACATATCACTAAAATTCCAAGATATGTTGATAAAACCTCCTTTTTTTAATTTTTCTAGTTTTTAAAAAAATCAAAAGATACCCCTTTGATAAAACTCCAAAATCATTTCAAAAGTTCTCTTAAATTTTTTGATATATCAAGAGTATTTTATTTAAATTTAAATAAAAATTTATCTTGATTATAAATAGATTTATGCATTTTGCATACAATGAAACATGTTTATAAAACATTAAGTTCCCAAATTTTGAATGATTAGGATAAGATTACAAGAAATATTACAAATTTTGTTTTATATGGAAAGACTCTAACGTTTCTTATTCCTGGTCTATTTGACTTGAATTACTTTTAAAATCTCTTGAATTGCATATGTGTTTTACTTATTTTGTCAATCATTTCATTGCTTCCTTGAGTCAATTGGCTCATTTACCCATTTTTTCCTTCTATTAAATTTGATCTTTCAAATATTAATTGATTTCATTTTAATAAAGCTATTAATATCATCAAATAAATTCATTAATATCAATGCATTTTTATTATCACTAAAATTGTGAGTTAGGACTTTACTTGGTCCAACATTTTTAACATATAAAATTACTTATAGGACCTTTCTATATGTACTAGCTTTTTCTAGCTACATTTAATAACTATGTTAATTTTTTTGGAGTTGTAGACTTATAATTTATATTGGTTAAACTGTTTTTCTTTTTATAAATTAAGCCCATCTTTTGGTAGGTACTGCTTCTACTTTCCTCTAATACTTTGACTTCATGAACAATGCCTAACATATTTATCTTAAACTGGACATAAAAATCAAACTTATGGATTTCACATCATAACAACTGATGCCAAAAATCAAACTTATGGATTTCACATCATAACAACTGATGCCAAAAATCAAACTTATGGATTTCACATCATAATAACTAATACCAAAAATCAAACTTATGGATTTCACATCATAACAACTAATACCAAAAATCAAACTTATGGATTTCACATCATAACAACTAATACTAAAAATCAAACTTATGGATTTCACATCATAACAACTAATACCAACCAAATTCACATCATAACGACTAATACCAACCCAAGCGTAATATTAAAATGTAATCTTATATCAGAGTACCATTTTGATTGTAATGATATTTTTAAAGGTGTACCAAATTGTAAATATTAAGTACTACTAGGAAAATAAAAACTTAAGGATTCAAATTAAAAAATAAATATAATTTCGACCCTCCCGACTCTCATATCAGCTCAGTTTAGTTGATCTTAATAACCATTATTATTAAAATTGATCGAATTATTAATTAACTATTTATTTTTTATAAATTAATCAATTTTTATATACCAACAAAAACTAGTTGATTTCCATTTGAGAGGCTCCTTCTTCAATTAAACTTATAATCTCTTCAATATATAAAGATAGTCTTCTTCTTTAATTCTAATTATAATTTCTTTAATTTTATTTAATCTTTATTATATACTGATTTTATAATAATTTAATATCGATTCACTATTTAAACTTTTAAAATTTTATTTTATTGATTTAATTTTTGCGTTTTTCTTTTCTAACTTTTGGAAAAATGTACAATAATAATATAATGTCAGCTCATGATTTTTTTTTTCCACTTCACTTCTGCACATGATTTTGATGAGGGGCATGAAACAACACTTTATAGTTCTTTTCTAGTAAAATTGGAAATAATTTTTATAATAGTGAAATTTATAACTATTATTTTTTATGCACACTTTATGAATTACTAGATGGTTAAATTAATAAAACAAGTCCCTGCAATTCAGTAATTTAAGCAAATGATTAATAAAAAATAAATGTATATTAAATTTATAAATATTGATTAAATTAATTCTATCACTTCATTTTAAATTATTAATTCATCTTAAATGTATAATTTATAAATTATTATGCATACTCAAAATTTATCAATATATACTTAAATAATAATAACTATGATCTAGAGAATAATTGTCATAATCGACTCTTCCTAGTCTTGAATGAATCTCTCTTTACTTGGTAGCATTCACTAAATCTAAGCATTTTAAACGAACAAAACTGCACGGTCAATTTTCCAACTTCTGATTATGAAACTATTCAGCAGTGACCTTATCAAATTTAAGTCTATTTGAACTCTTAACTTCAAATTAATTGCCAAAGCTTATTGTTTATTGTTACTGAATATGATCTCTTGAAAACAATAGCGAATTACCGTCATTTTTCATTCGGGACAAACATATTTTTACTCTTTTAATCTATCCTTTTTCTATTTCAATCTTTTTAATTATTAATCTTTTAATTAATTCTTTAAACTTTATAATTATTTTATATTATACTTTCCGTTGATATCAATAAAGTATAAAATTGAAAATACAGGTAAAATGATATGTATATCCTATTTCAATGTCACATAATTTGATTTAACAAGTGCTAATGATAATATTAATATGAAATAAATAACAAAATCTAAAGATTAAATTAATAAATTAAAAACTAAATAAGAAACAACGAGTAATTGACTTGTCCCTTTTTCAGACTCCATATCACTCTTCAGTTGGCCACGATTGACCCAAACAACGAATTAATGCATTAGGCTGTTCCTACTTTAACCCGCTCTTTAATTTGGCCATGAATGATCCAAGAAGATTAAATGCATCGGAAATACCTTGCAGCAGATGACTTTGCTCCACTTGCAAACTTTCAGACTAGAAATGGAGTAGCAAATGATTGAGCTATTTATAAGCACAAAGACTCCATTTTTCCTACCCATGGTGCCATAAAAGTGAGATACATTTGGCATAACTAAATATCAAGGAGATCATTAATACACTACATTACCATTTCAAATGATAAGTTTATCTTTTAAGAGCTACTATAGTATGGACAATTTTATTCTCCAAACACTGCCATAAGCAGTTAACCTCTTCTTCTTTTTTTCCCACATAATCAGCAAATTTCCATTGTCACTCGTATGAAAAAGTTGGGGTTAAATATCATGTATCAGAATCATCTACGAAAGCTGAATGCTTGTGCACAACGAGTTCAACTAGGGGCTGTTCCACGTCTGAACAAGGCTGAGTCTTGTCACGGTGTACTGGTATGTTTCCGTTGTTTGTAACTATTGTCACCTCCTCTTTGCGAGTCAAGAGCTCATTTGCAACTACCATGTGCATCTTGTACTTTTTAAGAGCCATATCAGCCTTCTCAAGAAGAATCTTTGAATCTGTCTCAAGCTGGGCAGGTTATGCAATGAAAACATCAATTGATGATTCATAGTGAACAAAATTGCTTATAAAAATAATGAGCTGAATTTCTTTTTAACAAGACACGGAACTTTTTCATCATCGAGTAACGATCTCATTGTCAAAACAGAAGGATAGGAAGAAATCCTAATTCTTTTTGTTCAAATATATAACAAGATAAAAAGTCCAATTGTTTTCTTCCACGCAGCCTTTATGATTATGGTGGAAGAAAACATTCCTTGCTATGCATGCTACTCAAATATATACATAAATTCAGGATCCCATAACTGACTTTATGAGATATCAGAAACCTGTGTTTATAATCGTTGGTTATTGATATCAATCCAAATACATCTCTACACCATTTACATATCATTTAGAGCAGAGGCAACAGTATCACTTATCAATGAAAAACCCTTCCAAGGATTTGGTCAAAATTCTCTCAATCTTCATGGAAATAAGATGTTGGTACAAAAACTAACCTTGAATGATATGCAAAAGGCTAAAGGAGCCCATTCTTTCCTTAGGACTGAGAGCATTTTTGGCACTTGAGCAAGTCGCATGTCAAGTGAGCCAGAGGCTGACTGAATCTTGTGCTCTACCTGTAAATGTATGGAACGATCAATAACTAATTGAGATTCATCAATCACCTCACACATGAATAAACACTCTATAGCCAAACAAAGGAAATACATGATGAGAGGAGTTCCATTTCAACAAGAATCCATGAAATTAGGAATCCCATATTAATTCATGCTAATTCAATTCATACTCTCTAACAAGAGAAAGAGGACTATAATCAATGTGCTTTCCAGAATAGGATTCTCAACAGGATATTGTTGAACCAGAAGGAAAAGGTCATGCTATACCATCCAAACAATAATCAAACACTGGAAGAAATTCTAAATAGCATCTAGGTCTTTCTTATTTTGATTTGCATGAGCGACTTACAAAGAATATGATGACACAATATTAGGATACATCTATAAATGCTGAATAGATGATTTTTTTTTTCTCATTTCATCTCTGGTAAGGTGGATAATTAAACTAAAGTGAAGATGAGATTAAAAGGAAACGAAGTATTACAATTTTTTAAACTACCTCACACGAAGTTTTCCTTTTTTGTTCTATTTTTGAGCTTCTACACGGTTAAGAATCATTACCCTAACATACATATTTGTATTACAAAATCATAAGAAGTCACACGATACTTTACTAGGAGTGGACGTGCTCTTGTACAATGCAATTTCCATAGGATTTTCACAAACACTTTAAGTTATTGTCTGAGAAACCAATTCAGCTTAAAAGGATATATGGACAATTATTTTGCGTATAAAAATAATTACCATGCTTTTCCATGGGACATAGAAGTCAGAAACTGCAGCAGCAAGATAAAACATGGCATGTGACCCCAAAACTTTCATGGACATTGCAATTGTTCGTAACATCTGCAATATTCAATATAAAAGTTCAAAACTTGTATACATACGTAAATATGAAGAGACACATAAAAGACGACACAAAACAGACAACAAATTAAATAAACAGCTTTCCTATGAAAGAAAGCTGGGAGGTGACATCATCAAATAGCATAGGAACATCATATATAAACAGTTCAAGAATTCAGAAAACAACCAACCAACTTATATGATGAAGACAAGGCTTCAACATTACTTATCAAGCCAGCAATAGAAAAAGTTTTAAAGGCTGTTATTCCCATTGAAGAACTATCAATTGAATGTTCAGTCTTCAATAACTGCTAGCATTAACAACACCTACTTCATGAAGAACTTGTCATATCCCAAATATTAACGATGCATCAATTTGAATAAGAAAGAAAGTGTTACAGGCAGCATGGTTTGTATCAGTTACTCTTGGATTGCACCGAGTTGTCTGCCATTTAAGTATTAAACAAATAAAACTCTCCATTCATCCAACTAGTGTCAAGACAACATTTGTAATGCAATAGAAAAAAATTTTATATGAAGAGAAGGCAAATATGAGTCATGACTTAATGTGACACTTCCATGACTGGAATATCACCAAGAAGGGGTTATTGCACTAGCATTTAGTAAAGTACAGACAAAGCTGAGTGAAGCTGACCTGAAGATACTCAAATATGGTTGTAAACGGAAGCTTCAACAAGCGACCTTCTGCAACGGCCTAAAATATGAAATAAGCCTCCATTAACAAACTGTTCAAGTTTATACAACCACTGCTCATTGCATTACAATAAAAGTAGATACAAAAGATAAAAAGATGAAGTTCTAGACTACAAAACACAAATAAGTTATAGATGGTTCATACAGCATGATGATCACCAATGGCCCTCCGCACTGCTTCAGAGTATGATGGCTGCACTGAAATGTTGCATAAAATTTGGTTAGCACAACAGCAGCAATCAATTGTTGAAACAATTTACTTAAATATAATTGAGAAAAATTGGGGATGAAACCTCTAGAAACACAAGAAAAAAGATAACGAAACATGCATTATCCCAAGACAAAGTTCTAAGCTAGCAGAATGAGAGATCATACAAATAACAAACAGGATCAAGCAATATAACGATCTTAGAAACAACATAAGAAATCAGAAGGAAAAATTTTCAAGATTATGGGTTGCATTGCATACAGGCAATTGTCACAAGAAATATAATGTAGCAATGTGCTTGCAGCAAGAAAAACAAATTTAAACTGAAGTTTTATGTATAGACAATAGACACCAAAAACCTTGTATGCTGGATTCTTTATCGAACTCAAAACATTCAAGGAAAGGATCCTCCGGAAGATATCGGCAATATGGCTGGCAAGTTTCTCTGCACAAGCCGCAATACATTGTCAAAAACAACTGGTTTTAAAACTGTTGTGGATAAATCCTTCATCTTCCTGCAAAACCGCTTTTTACTCGTATGAAGAATAATACAAGTTACGTATAAACTATAAAGGCTACATCAGAACTCAACTAACATCATGGAAATAGAAGAACTCACCTCCTATGCAAGTATACAACTGCATACCCAGCCTTGAGAAAGTACCTAAGAGGTAAATATTCTACACGATATCAAAACAAAACAACAAGACTCGCAAAAGAAAGAAGCTTGTATATAAAGTAAATACTCAGTGGACGCAGCTCCTCTATGGCCTGAACTGAAATTATCGATGTAGCGGACACAACGTTGCTCCAACGGAACGGTGGTACCACCAGAAGTCACACACACAACCCTCCGACCACTTTCACATCCTTAAGATACAAATCGAATAGATCATTAGTGTATACCCCAAACAACTGAAAAATCTTCCAACATCACTGAACTTGCCTGGAGGAGAAGAATTGAATTTGATGAAGTCATTTAGCTTCTTATGGACACCAGCACTGTCTTTAAGAGGCGGAGCTGATTCGAAAAATGATTCGATTTCAACGTCTAGTGTAAGTTGTTGAGTTTCGGATTCAGACCCATTTACCGAATCCATTACAATGATTTTGTTGATGTTTTATCCCCAGACTCAGCAACGAACCCTAATTCCCACGATTTCGTTTACCGGCAAGTCTAAATCTGAAACGGCGACAAGAGAAAGGGTAAGGAATTGTTTCCATTTTTTTTAAGTTTTATTTTTTAAAAATTTTCTTTCACTTTTTATAAATTTATAAAAATCATAAAAGTCAATGTTGTTTTCTTTGTTTCCTTTTTATAATCTAATTTATTATCAACAATATACATTATTTAATTATTAAAAAATAGTAAATAGTTTAATTAATTTTAAAATAAAATTATACAAATAATTTATTTTTAAATTTTATATAATCTGTAATTATTATAAGGAATAAAAATGTAATTACTTTAATATAAACAACTAAATAAAATTTTATTTTTATTTAAAAACCATAATTTAAAAAGCAAAAATAAATTCGAACAGCCTCTGAACTAAAAACCTCTCAGCACTCAATTTCAATACGAAAATCTTTACAAGTTAATCAATGATTTTCCTATTATTGAAGGCTATACTTTATATTTCGTAACCTCCACCAATTATAAATGGTTAAATTATATTTAAAGTTTGAAATTTAATATTATAATTTTAATTAAAATGATTAAAAAGTAATAAAAGAATATTCAAATTTTAAATATAATAAAATAATTTTTATTAATTTTAAGCAAAATACAATTTTTCTCTTAACGTTTAGCAAAATATTTAAGTTAGGGGTTATCGTCATATATGGTACAAATTCACTCATAAAGCATAATTTTCTCATATTTCTATTAGATATATGTAGGGATGGCAATGGGGCGGGTATGCCATCCCGTACCCGCCCCATGAACCCACCCCCCACCCCCATACCCGCCCCCATCTCCGTCGGAGATTTGTTTAGCACCCCCATCCGTACCCGTTGGGGGTTTGAC
>JAOSBP010000004.1:21745340-21749449 GCA_027563825.1 Erythroxylum mucronatum | reverse complement strand
ATGAAAGTTAAGGCTTTGTGTTGATTGAAGATTTTGGAGTTTTACAAGTAAGTATCGTGTTAATCCTTATGAGAAGCCTGAATATGATATAAAATGGATGGTTTATCTGACATAAAATAGTCATGGAAAAAGTGGTCATTTTCATGAATACAGTACAAACTAGATAAAAAATTTAGATGTGTTGTTTTTACGTATTTGGGGATTCTTATGTGATATGATGGTGTAGAGATGATTTTGAGTAGAAAGATTATTGAATACATGCAAGAGAAGAATACAAAAATTTTGAAAGTGATAAAGACATATATGCTTTGTTTTCCCTTTGAATATTTTTGGAAAATTGGGGATGAACAAACATAGAATTAAAGTTAAGGAAATCATAGAGAGAGATATGATGTCGAGTTTTCAGTGGGATAAAAATGGGAAGTTACTAGTGTACCAAAGGTATGAGTATATTTAGGGATAACGATATTCACATGACTAAGTGATTGAATTATGAAATGAAAATGAGCATAAGATATGAAGTTGGTAAATTACCTGGGATTGTCATTGAGCATCCATTGTATATAGCCCATATAACTATTTGGGCATAAATTAGTTTTGTAATGAGTGTGAATTGTGTATTGCATAAATTGTGATGTGCAGGTTAAACATCTGCATACAGGCGTATCCAGAATTTGGAAGCAACTACTATTTTGGAGCATACTGTGAGTAGACCTAGATGGTCTTACTTTATTGTTTGTTTTGTTTATGTTATGAATTAAGTGATTATGAATATTTATGAATGTGATTTGATTATTGAATTTTGGACAATGAAGGTCCGATGATCGTGATAAATGAATGAGTTATTGAAGTGCTAATTGTATGTGAATATGATTGTTAAATTTTTTAGGAATGTGTATTTGTATTTTTATATGAACGAAATTGTGAATTCTCCACTTCAATGTGGAATGTCGGACTAAAGTCTGATGATATGAGAAAGTGATTGAATGGGATATGCAATTGTGAGTGATGCATTCCATTGCATGAATGCATGAAATATAATGGCAGTTGTGACTAGAGTAGCCAACAATTAAAGCTTAAAGCTCAACAAGTGAAAATGAGCCTCGAGCTCAAAAGTGATTCAGAGCCTCAAGCTCAACGTTCAATGAGTCCTGTATCGCTCCAAGTGGATAAGGGACTGTTTTCAATGAGCCCTATATGGGACAATTTAGGCACTCGGTCACAACAAAGTAACAATTGGAAAGTGAGTCTCATGTGCATTGCATATGCATAATATGAATGATTAAGTGTAATGAATGTGAAATAATGTGAAATGTGAAATAATGTGAAATGTGAAATAAAGTGAGATGTGTGAATTGTGTGTTATGTGACTGGGTGAGCCATTGATGATGGTCACTCATTGAGTTTGCAAAACTCACCCAAAATTTACAAATATTTTCAGGATCAGAAGAATACCCCGTTAGGCCAACGGGAGTATACATGCAGCATTCAAGTGAAGGTTAGAGGTCGAGATCAGTTCGTGTCTGCATTGCATTTCTTTACTTTGTATTAAATTGTATTTTTTTGCAACTTTTTGTATAAATTTGTATTTCTAAATGACTCGAGTGTTTTGTATTTTGAAAAAAGGCCCAATTGGCTATTGAAATTCCATTGATTGTATGGCGTTGATTGAAAATGTTTATGAATGTAAGTGTGCCTAAATTTGAGTATCCATTTTAGTATATTGTGTTTTGTGATTCAAAAAGGAAAAAAAAGTGTACCGATTTCTGACTGATTAAGTGCTTTAGCACGCCACCCTCACGGGACATAAACTCGGATATCACCCATGATATCAGGTTCGAGTCATTTCGAGAGTGGGGTGTTACAATGAACTTAAATAAGAGCTAGTTTTTTGTCTTCCCGGAGTTGAACCACTTGGTTCCTCAATTTGAAAGCCTGTCTGGTCTTAAACTGGGACACTTTCCCATTCAATATTTAGGACTACCCCTTATATCTGGGCGGTTGTCCAGGAGGGATTGTATTCCTTTGTTAAACAAAATTGATTGCAAAGTTAATAATTGGACTCACAAATATCTCTCCTATGCTGGTAGAGTCCAATTAGTTATTTCGATCTTGTCTTCCTTTCAGGTTTACTGGGCTAGTATCTTCATTCTACCTTCTTCTATTCCTAAGGAAATAGACAAAAAAACTTAGGAATTTCTTGAGATCGGGTTCGGTCGAGAAAAAAGCTGCAGTTAGGGTTAATTGGAATGATGTATGTAGTCCTAAAAAAGAAGGTGGTCTAGGTTTTAAACATTTGCCCAGTTGGAATAAAGTGTTAATAGGGAAAAGAATTTGGGTTCTTTTTACTGATAAGGAAGCTTTGTCGGTCAAGTGGGTTCACATTATTATTTTGCAAAGGAAAAATTTTTGGTCTCTTTCCCATAGTAATAGTTATTCGTGGAGTTGGCGGAAGATCTTGTCTGTTAGAGACCAACTTGGGGACCAATTTCGACTTAAAATTGGAAATGGTATTTCAACTTCTCTATGGCATGATCTTTGGCATCCGAGCGGTATCCTATTGGCTCACTCGACTCCACCGTTGGTCAATGGGTCAGATCTTCCCATGACTGCCAGAGTTTCAGATGTTATTTGGCACAATGAATGGAGGTGGCATCATACAAATGTGGAGTCTATTCGTACACTATCCCCCATTCCTTGTAACCCAGATTTATCCAATGAGGATAGCCTAGAATGGCTAGCCAGCCCTTCCAAGAAATTTGGAACAATATGTATGATTATTGGGCCTTTCCCAACGTTCAGGTTTGTTTTCTTTCTCCTCACATTTTCTTCTGTTAATCTTGTTACACTATTTAATGACTATCTCTTTTTTTTATTTAGGAAATGTGTGAGAAAGCCAAGGTGAATAAAGGAAAAATTAAAACTGCTCGCAACCAAAGCTCCAAATCATTCGTTGTCTTATGAAATGAATATGTAAGTTCTTTATTTACAAGTTATAATTATATCAATAAACACAAAGTCAGAAGGAGCTACATGGAGAAGAATGTGATAAGATCACACTACAAACTGACACATTATAAGGAAGGTGAAAGGTGGATGTCTAAAGAAGCGCACAATAACTATGTAAGTATAACAAATTTGTTTACATTTGAAGTTTATTTATTTATGTAGTACTACCTAATAACATTGAATTGAATATTGATTTTTTAAAAATTTTAGAATGAGATGCAAGAGTTGTTGCAAAGATCAATGTCTTACAGAAATTAGTCAAATGTAGATAACATTTGCAACAAAGTACTTGGTACATGATCTGGATACATCAAAGGGGCTTGAGTTTGGCACTAAGCCAACGGCTTCATCCTTATCAAATCCAACATACATTCAATGTCTTGAAAAGGAAAACAAGTTGTTTAATATAATGTTAGCCAAGTATGGAAAATATCTAAGAAAATTGCTTGACTCGGATTATGCAAGCAGTGATTTTAAAAGTGAGTCTGAGTGATTAAACAAACCTTTTTTTAATTTTTTGTATATAAGTATTTTTGCAGCTGTAATTAAAATCTTGTACACTATCAAATTTAATGATATTTTATTTTTTATATACAATGTTTCAAAATTTCAATTATTTTTGCATCATATTTTTGTATAATAAATTAACAACAAAAAAATCTAAATATTATATGCAATAATATGGATTAAAAATGTCACGACGAATTATACTTAACATGGCATAATATTTAGGTAAAATTTATATTAAAATTTCACTACATTTTACAAAACGTAGCAAATTATTTTTAACTATGAAAAGTAAGTGTAACAAAAACTTACTGGGGACAATTTTTTAAAGCGTTGCCTATACTTTTTCACTACGAAAATAAAGTGTAGGAAAATAATATTGGCAAAGATTAAAAAAAACATCGTCTATAGTTTTCTGTTACGAAAATTTGGCTACGTTTTTGGTGAAGAATAAAAATTGTCACTAATAGACTACAACAGAAGGGACTTTTAGTGATGATTTATTTCTTCACTAAAAGTTATAAAACCGTCACTAAAATTAACTTTTAGAGACAAAATAAATTGTCATTAAAAGTCCTTTCTATTGAAGTGAA
>JAOSBP010000004.1:21737840-21740340 GCA_027563825.1 Erythroxylum mucronatum | reverse complement strand
AACGCAAGCCTGATGGCTCTATTGATCAATTTAAAGCACGTTTAGTGGCAAAAGGTTTCACTCAACAACATGGCCTTGATTATGATGAAACTTTCAGTCCCTTAGTCAAGCCAACAACCATTTGCCTTGTTCTTGCATTGGTGGTTCAGTACAATTGGCCGATCAAACAGTTAGATGTTTCAAATGTTTTTCTTCACGGTGTTCTTAATGATGAGGTATATATGCAGCAACCAATTGGCTTTGTTGATCCTCGTTTCCAAATTATATTTGTCATCTTCCAAAATCTTTATACAGTCTTAAGCAAGTGCCACATGCATGGTTTACATAGCTTCAGTCACATCTTCTCCAAATGCAATTTCATGAATCACAAGCTGCTGCCTCTTTCTTTATTAGACGAACTGCCACTTTTTTCATTTTAATTTTGATTTATGTCGACGACATCATTATTACAGGATCTTCAAAAACGGAAATTACATCTATTGTTTCATCTTTAAGTCATTGTTTGCCATGAAAGATCTAGGCCCTCTACACTTCTTTCTTGGCATTGAAGCAACTCGTAGCTCTGCTGGTCTTTTTTTATGTCAACATAAATACATTCATGATTTTTTAGTTTGCATCAAGATGGACTCGGCAAAGCCTGCATCTACTCCAATGGCATCTTCTACAAACCTTGTTGCCTCTGGCACTCAATATTCTGATACTATTGGATATCGCAAGATCATCGGCTCTCTCCAATATCTCACAATAACTAGACCAGAGATTGCCTTCGCAGTGAATAAGATGTGTCAATATATGCAAGCACCAACAGAGAGTCACTGGACTGTCATCAAACGAATCCTTAGATACTTAAAGGGCACAATGACACATGGACTTCTCATTCGACCAAGCTCTACATTGTCACTTCATGCTTACTCAAATGTTGATTGGGCTACCTCTCGTGATGATCACCGATCTCAAGGGGCTTTTTGTATCTATCTTGGTCCTAACTTAATATCTTGGAGCTCTCGAAAGCAATGTACAATATCTCGCTCAAGCACCGAGTCAGAATTTCGCAGCCTAGCTAACACTACTGCTGAATTGCTATGGATTCAAAAGCTCTTGATTGAACTTGGCGTTCAGCTTTCCTCGCCTCCAGTGCTATGGTGTGACAATATTAGTGCCACCTATCTAGCTGCAAATCCTGTTTTTCATGAGCGTACCAAGTATGTTCAAATCGATTTTCACTTTGTTCGAGAGCAAATGACCAAAAAACGGTTATACATTCGGTACATATCCACGACTAGTCAAATTGCAGATGCTCTTACCAAGTCGTTACCACCAGCTCGATTTCTCTTTCTCCACAACAAGCTCTCTATTTGTCCCAACCAGTTTCGCTTGAGGGGAGGGTATTGGAGATAAGGTCGAATTTTATCTTACCACTAATAAATTTGGTTCAATTGTAACAAAAAGTTCTTGTAAAATCAACTTAGTTAGGAAAGATAATTAGCTTCCCTAAAATATCTCTGTATATACTAACCTCTTTGCTATTGTAACTGTATATGTATCAATGACATCTACTGAACTGGATGAGAAAGGTTTTACACCTTCAATTAAGATTTTTATCTTTTAATATCAGTTTCAATAACTAAAATATATTAATTATCAATGAATTTTTAAAAAATTTTAAATTTATTTTAATAAAATATAATAAAATTTTATTAATAGATATAATATACGAGATTGACATAACATTATTTACTTAATTATTATTTCAATACAAAAATATTATTTAATTATTATTTCAATACAATAACATTATTTACTTAATTATTATTTCTAAATTTTATATATTATTTAATTATTATTTCAATACAAAAATATAAATGAAACAAAATTGTCTTACGACAATCAAAAAAATATTTTAGATAAATTTTGATCACTTTATATCCAAATAGATACATCTAAAAAAAACTTTAATGTGGGTGCACTGTTGTTATCGTGTTCAAAGACTCATTTCCTTGTATCAAAAGCAATTTAACAAGGCTTAGTAATACAGTTTGGAAAGCAACCACTAGGCTCCACATTCTGAGTCCAGATCTTTCAATCAGAAATAACTCTATCTTACTCTGTCTAAGAGTAAAACGGTGTCGTTTTTTCCTAAAATTTTAACGGACGTGTAGTGCCTGTGTTCTTCCCAAGAGAAGCCGTTGTTTTCTTTCAAAGCTGTTTATTTAGAGCCGCGTGTTTCTTGGACAAAGGATCTGTTGCACTTGTCAAGTTTTGGTGCAGCTAGGGTTCAACTTCAACTATTCTGATACTTACTTCTTATTATTATGAATTTTTTTGCAAAGTATTTATTATATATATTTCATTTATTATTATATTCTTTAATAATAAATAATAACAATAATAATAATATTATTATATATATATATGTATTTATAAATTATTATTATTATTATATTCGATATGATTATTAAATTTATTAATTATATTAATTTCTATTATTATTATGAAATTT
>JAOSBP010000004.1:21720817-21736067 GCA_027563825.1 Erythroxylum mucronatum | reverse complement strand
TATATATATAATAATTATTATTATTATTATTTAAGAATATAATAATAAATGAAATATATATAATAAATACTTTGCAAAAAAAATCATAATAATAAGAAGTAAGTATCATAATAGTTGAAGTTGAACGTTAGAAGCTGCGTCAAAACGTGACAAGTGCAACAAATCCTTTGTTCAAGAAACACGCAGCTTTAAATAAACAGCTTTGAAAGAAAACGGCGGCTTCTCTTGGGAAGAACACAGGCACTACACGTCCGTTAAAATTTTAAGAAAAAACGACACCGTTTTACTCTTAGACAGAGTAAGACAGAGTTATTTCCGACAGAGAATCTGGACTCCCACATTCCTACCTAGCTTGAAGCATATATATATATATATATATATATATATATATATGAAAAACAAAATCTTTTTTTTTTTCGCTTCAAGCAATCTTTGGTTCTTCTTCTTTTTGTTGATTTCTCTTGGTATATTGCTGCTGCTTCCATCATCTATCTTCTGTCTCTATGAATTTCTTTGTTTTATGACTATCATAGCAACTCCCTCTTTTGTTTTCATCATCTTTCTTCTCTTCTCTATTTCTTTGTTTGTCTTTGCTTCTTCACTTTTCTACGTTGTGTTGTTTGTAATGGTCTAATGAAAGGTGGTGTTGATAGTATTGTCATTATGATACCGATATTGATTCATTGTTGATGTTGTGACTCTTTACTAGTGTTGTTGATCAAATCTTTGGCCCATCGATCGAAGGCATGAGGCGACGAGGGTGAGGTTGAGGCGTCAAATATTTAGGTCCGATTGGGTAGGAGTTGGATGAGTTCAAGTTTCAAACAAATTTTATACCGCATAAAAGCGACTTAAAAGGGTTGTAGCTAACCCAACTTGACTTGTTTCATCCTTAAATTTATCAATGACATAATTAAGGCATAAAAAAGAAATACTACGCAAAATCAGAGAATACCTCAATTAGATGAGGGACTAAAAATTAGAAATTTTATGAATTGAGGATTGACGAAGATTAACGTTATGGTAATTAGAGACTTCAAAAGGAAAGAGAGAGAAAGGGAGGTTATAGGTATTTTACATATATATTTTTTTCTATTTTTGTTTATTTCTTATTTTAATATTTTTTTAATCTAATCATCATTGCCACTTATGTTTAGTAAAATTCTTGATGGCACATGATTTTTTCCACTAGCGGGGAAAAAAATAAAAAGTTGAGTCAACTAATGCAGTAAAATTCAACTGAGGGTGAATATGATGTATTTTTATAATAGGAATTAAGCTTTTATTTTTGTAATAAGAATTTAAATATAAAATATTTAACATTTTTAATTTATGAAAAAATTAGTTCTATAATTATTAAAAGCTTTGAAGAAAAGATTATACCACTAATAATTTTTTCAGTAAGTATCTCATTTCTTATTAAATAAAAACAAATTGTAAGACTTTGATGGCACCATAATCCCATGAATTGAGCTTTAAATGAGATTAGGTCAAACAATGAATTTAACTTCAAATTAGATTTATCTCGTAAATAGGTCAAATTGGAATTGGTTCGTCCCATCAAAACTTGAATTACTATTCTTTTTTTATGGCTATGTTCTATTTCTTATTACTATACCAAATAAAAATGAGCTATTCTCTTTCTTATCTAAAGAAGTTTTGTATACTATGGTATTGAGGGTTTGCGTATTCAATTGCAGTCTTCGATATGTCTTGAAAGCAACTAAAGCATAGGTGGTCAATTTAGACACTTATGGCATCTTGTACCCTAATCGCATTATTGAGGAGACAAAAGATAAATCTTCTAGACCTTTAGTCTATTAACATATATGTAAATGTTTATTGGCCTAAAAGTCACCATTAAAATTAAAGCTCTAGAAAAGAAAAGCCCATTCAGAACATTAGCCCTAAACAAATAAAATATGTATACCAACACAAAACCCTAAACCTCGTCTTCCTTGAAGCTTTCAATTTTATTCCATCAACAGTTATTAAAAAAATAATGAAGAAGATGAGTGCATCATGGAAAATTCAAAGGATCATAGAAGTAATGAAAAATGACAACGATAAACCCTTAGGCATGAGATGCATTATTTTAAATAAAGTCCTACGATTGTAACCCAAGACCAACACCCATCTTATTTTCTCTTCTACGTGTATTTAAACAATGTAGCAACAGATAAAAGAAGATAAGTATAACATAATTGGCTATTTCCTCTTCTGAATATTCTCTCTGGATTTTTTTATCTCTTCTTTTTCTCTCTTTCATTTGAACGTATATACAGGATTACAAAAAACACAACAATTGATACCAGAGCAATTAATTCAAAGGAAAAACATCAATGGCAAAAGGCACAAGGGGAGCTGAGTTACAAAGAATTGAAGTTCAAACCATAAACAAAAAACTTGCTATAATCACAAAATAAGACAGATAAGTATGAGAAACACATGTTGGAGCTTAAATTCATTTTCATGCAATTCATGTAGCAGTAAGGAATAGAGTTAGAAGTTGCAATTCCAGTTATTTCGAAACATATTAGTAGAAGTGATAAGGTCGCACAGGAGAAGGATGAAAATTTGGTTCCTACAAGGTTGAGTAGAATAGAATTCCTAACATTTGACAATTGATGGTGAGTGAATTAAATTGTGGTTGTATAGATGTGAGCAATTTTTTCAACTGGATTAAACGACGGAGAAGATGAAAGTGAGCCTGGTAATCCCTCGTATGGATCAACAAGATCAGGAATGGTATAAGCTCTACTTAAGGAATCAAAATAAATCAGAAATGGTGGGTTGGAAGGAATTTTTGAATATGTTCAATCAACATTTTGACGCGAAATTATTAGATGGACCAGTAGGAGATTTTAAAGAATTGAAGGAGGAAGGTTTGGTGATGGAGTATTACGTCAAGTTCGATCACTATTCAAACCAACTATCACTGTTTAAAGAATATTTGATTGGGTTTTTCTTGAGGGGCCTTAAACCAAAGATTGACGTAATAACGAGGTTGCATAAGCCCTCTTTCCTACACCAGGCACATATGCTAGTAAGGAAGCAGGAAGCAATATTGATTGCGAAAGGGAGTACTTTCTTGTCTCTAGGAAACATAACGAAGAATGTAAATCCTGGGGGAAGCTACAGTACAATTCTAAGAACGTAACAAATAACTATTGTAAACAATAGTTTAACCCCAGACAAAATATTGCCTACTCCGATGACTTTAACACATTTGACAATGGTGAAGGTGCTTAAAAACTGTAAGCACAACAATAATAAGGAGTTAGATGAGAAAAGAATACGTGGACTCTGCTTCTGGTGCAACGAAAAATACATCCCAAGTCATAAATGCAAGAAGAAGCAACTATAATTTTATGTTATCATTGAAGACGAAGACTTCATGGGAATTGTAACATAGGGAGATAATGAAGAATGCAAGGAAGAATAATTACCAGTTGATTGTCCCAACATGTCAATGCAGGTGATGATTGGACTGTCAGATGAGTGAAACTTTCAATAAATGAGGATAATAGGAATACATCGAAGCAATGTGATTCATATCCTGAATGATAACGGTAGTACCCACAATTTTATGGATGCGTTGATCATGAAGAAAGGCAATTTCAATGTGAGGGATATAAAACCAATATAAATCACAGTAGGCTAGAGATCGAGGCTAAAATATAAACAATGTTGTATAAATTTTACGTGGACAATGCAAGGCATCCAATTCACTATAAATGCGCTAGTGTTATCCTTGGGAGGTTGTGATGTGGTACTGGGAGTTCAATGGTTGGTGGGTTGAACGACATACTTTGTAATTTCAGGCAAAGAATCATGACATTCAACTAGGAGGGCCAAATAGTTACGCTGAACAGAAATTCAGATGGGAGATCACTAGTCGTATCTGACAAGGAATTTCATAGAACATTACAACGTTCGAAGGGAGGGCAACTCTTCATGATGCAACTGACATTTTCGATTGAATGTCAACTCCATCAACTAGGAGTAAATGAGGACCAACGGAGTGCATTCGAAGAAATCAACGAGGTGTTGTCAAATTTTACCATAATTTTCAAGGAATCGCCCTAACTTCTACCAGACATGAAACACAACCATCATATTCACTTGAAGAAGGGGGTAAAAGCGATTAATATTTGACTATACAGATACTCGGGTGCTCAAAAGGATGTCATCAAACAATCCGTAATAGATTTAATGAACCAAGACTTCATCAGACACAGCTACGGACCATATGCATCACCCGCAGTACTCGTCAAAAAGAACAACATTTGCAAATGTGCATGGATTATCGTGAGATCAACAAGCACACGATCAAGGAGAAATTCCCTATTACATTAATAGAAGAACTATTAGATGAATTATATGAAGCTAGTTGGTTTACCAAACTAGATCTACGTTAGGGGTGACACCAAATCCGAATGCAACATGAAGACATTCTACTCAAGATGCACGAAGGGAATTATGAGTTATTGATTATGTCATTCGGTCTGACCAACACACCTTCAACTTTATAGAGGTTGATGAACGAATTATTTAAACCACTCCTTCGGCGCTTCATTCTGGTATATTTTTTAATGATATATTAATCTATAGTCAGTCTCTGCAATCACATGTAGAGCAACTCACTACAATAATGGGGACTCTAAAAGATAATCAATTATACATACGCAGGAGTAAATGTGTTTTTGGAGCAAGACAAATATAATATTTGGGTTACACTATATCAAAGAAGGGGGTAGCAACTAACATAAGGAAGGTGAGGACAATTACAGACTGGCCAAAACTGAAGAACATTAATAAGATAAGAGGTTTCCTAGGGATTACAGATATCATAGAAGATTTATTAAGGGATATGGGTTGATTGCAAAGCCCCTTATAGAATTACTAAAGAAAGAAAAGTCTTCACAGTGGAGTTGGCAACAAGAAGACAATAGAGCATTCAAAAGGCTAAAGGAAGCACTTACGATAGCACCAGTTTTGGCATTTCCTAACTTCTCAAAAACTTTTGTGGCAGCAGCGAACACTAGTGGAATGAGCATCGGAGCTGTGCTACAGCAAGATGATCACCTAATTGCTTTTCTTAGCAAAACACTAGCTCTAAGACATCATAGGCTAACAATATATGAAAAAGAGTTTTTGACTACGATTGACCCAATAAAACGTTGGCAACACTATCTTAGCATCAAACCATTCACTGTGAGAACTGATCACGGAGCCTAAAATATTAATTGAAGCAACACCTATCTACATCCTTTCAACAATCGTAGCTCCCAAAACTCTTGGGTTATGACTTTGAGGTTCAATACCACAGTGAAAAAGAAAACATAATAGTCGATGCTTTATCTAGGTTTACCAGCTCAAAGTTACTGATGATTTTGGTCTCACTAATACAAGGAAGATTGATGAAAGAATTACTACGGATGGAGGTTCTATGAATTAGCCCAATTAGGGGGCAGAGGTAGAAGTGCATGAACAAACAAGAGTTCATGTGGGATCAATTAAAGAGGTAAATCTTGATAAAGAGGGGGACAACAACAACAAAATGAAAGGAGTACTGAAGTTACTGTAAACAGGGAGGCATTGACTGGAATAAGGGGACAAAAGAAACCTCAAGCTCGGAGGGAGTTATGTGCAAGTTCAGGCGTTTATCAATAGCGAAGATGTGGGCAAGAGTACTACCAAAACAATCAAGAGGACAGGAGGGGACAGCCCCTCCCAAAATGGCAAATGAGGATCTTATGCTAGAATGTCCGAGGTCTAAATAAGGCCTCGAGACAAAATAGTGTTGTCAATCTTATTAGACAACATGACTATAAGCTTGTGTGTCTCCTTGAAACTAAATTATCGACTGATGGTCTTAGTATGATGATGAAAACAGATTCAAAGGATGAGACTCTTGTCACAAGTATGGATCTATTGCAGGAGGAAGAATATGTATTGTATGGAATTCTATATTTTATCATTGTCAAGTTTTGGAGGTGGGAGAGCAATTTATTCACTGTAAAATCCAATGCCGAATATCTTAGCTTACCTTTATAGTGTCTTTTGTTTATGGGTTATATAATGTAACAAAAAGAATAGAACTATGGCAGAACTTGATAAGGCTGGGCCCGGATTCCCTGATGCCTTGGATTATAATGGGGGACTTTAACTGTGTGTGTGAGGTGTGGGGTCCAACAAACATCAAAAGGAAGTAAGCTGGATTTTTGCTAGATGCAGAGAGACAGTTCTTTCAATAAAAGGATAAATGTAAGCATCTTATAAAGGCTAATAGAAGTACGAGGTATTTCCATGCAGTAGCTCAGAAGAGAGGAAGACAGATATTGCTCATCTCATCAAGGAGGATGGACTGTGACTACATCATTGGAAGAAGTGGCAAATTGTGTTATAAGTTATTATAAAGGGCTCTTTGGCACTTTAACCCCTTTAAACAGATTAGACTTAAATGTGGTAACATATGAAACATTGATTGCCCCGATTATGGATGAGGAGATCAAGCGAGCTATGTTTGCTCCAAGGTCAGATGGATATACGTCTTCCTTCTTCAAGAAACATTGGGATAGGGTTAGATTAGATGTGACCTTAGTTGTGAAGGAATTTTTCACTACTGGTCGGATGCTTAACAATTAAATCATACGATCATCACACTCATCCCAAAGACGAAGGTAGCATCGAGAGTAACAGATTTCAGACCGATAGCTTGTATAAATGTTGTGTATAAGATGATCACAAAAATATTGATGAAGTGTATGGATTTGGTTGTGGGAAAAATTTTAGACAGCTCAAGCTGCATTTGTACCAAGTAGAAGTCTACTAGATAATATTTTTCTATCGCAGGAACTTGTTCGGGGTTACATTAGAAAACATATTTTCCCACGGCGCATGATAAAAATTGACATCACAAAAGCTTATAACACGGTATCATAGGAATTTCTTGAAGATATGATGAAAGGGTTAGGCTTCTCTAATAAGTTTGTACGATGGATTATAGAATGTGTAACCACTACATCCTTCTCGATCTCGGTCAATGGTACACTATATGGTACGTTCAAGGGTAGGCGAGGATTGAGACAGGATGATCCCATGTCACCTACACTTTTCTTGCTTTGTTTGGAGTACCTTTCAAGATTGCTAAAAGTGAGAACCGCCAACTCCCTTTTTCTCTTCCACCTGAAATGTCAACAACTTGGCATCACTCATTTTGCATTTGCGAATGATCTCATGTTATTCTCTAGAGGTGATTTTACTTCTATCCATATACTAGTGAATGCGTTGAGTGAACTGAAAGAGGTGGTAGGGTTGAGAGTGAATTCTTCAAAATCCAGTATTTACTTAGCTAGGGTTTGTGGACGAGATAGGGCAGACATTTTGCAGATAGTAGAATATCCTATGGGTGAGTTTCCTGTTTGATATTTGGGGGTCCCTTTGGTACCTATGAAAGTCTCGGTGGCCTAATTTTCTGTACTACTTGAATTCGTAGAGGCTTATATCAATGCATGGAATGGTAAGACTCTCTCATATGCGGATAGAATTGAATTGATTAATTCGGTCATTCAAGGGATACTTTCTTTTTAGCTCCAGGCGCTTCCCATTCCAACAACTATCCTTAAAAGGATAACCTCCATATGTAGGTTGTTTTTATGGGGTGGTAAACATTTTAGGGTGGCATGGGACAATATTCGTGTAACAAGAGAGGAGGGTGGATTGGGATTGAAAAACTGTAAATTATGAAATTCGGTGCTTTTGTCTAAAGTGTTGTGGAATATCCATGTTGAAGCTGATTCTTTATGGGTGAGATGGATTCATTAAATATACTTGAGGGGCTTATCAATATGGGATTGGGAACCTCACACTCGAGACTCACCCCTACTGAAGATATTGGTACTGATCCGAAATACTTTAGTGGATAAGTTGGTTGGCCGTAGGGAGGTAGTATATAGGAAGCATAAATTATGTATCAATGGAACCTTATCTTTACAGAAAATCTATGAGCTACTGCGATTCAAGTACACTAGACAACCATGGATGTCATTTATCTGGAAACAATACACACGCCAAAATACTTCTTCATTGCATGGCTTAGTCTTCAAAATAGACTGCCAACAAAGGAAAACTTGCTATTCTTGAACATAGACCAAACTTGCAGATTTTGTAATGTTGAACCAAAAAATGTTGACCATTTGTTCTTTAAGTGTCCTTTTACAGGTGAAGTTTAGAATGTTATCCAGGAATGACTGGGATTGACACGAGCCATGTCTACGTTATCTAGTGCCATCAAGTAGATTCAGAAAAATTACACCGGAGCATGTCTTAGAAGCAAAGTTGCACAACTGGCATTCATGTATACCATATATATTGTATGGAAGACCAGAACTGCTATTAAGTTAGATTTTGACGAACTTTGATGTAGTTTCTAAGATAAAAACTGTAATGTATAAAATCTTGTATAGACTGTATCCCAAGAAACTAATTACTTTTTGATATTTTGGACGTATAGATAATATTGATGTTATAATTACAAATTTTGGTCAGAGTATGCTCCAAGGACCGTTTACATATTTTTGATTCAATATATTTACCTTTCATCAAACAAAAAAGTATGGCTCTAAGGCAGTGGCCGCTAGAAAGAAAGAGTATTGAAGATGGGAAGACAACTCACCAAGACAGTAAAGAAATTGTCACACCAAGTAATAGACACTACTAATCTCGTATGACTCTGGATTTCCACACAAACAAGAAGGTGATCGAAGAGGCCGCTATCATCTCATCGAAGTGCATTCGGAACAAGATTGCAGGATTCTCCACCCCCCTCATGAAGCAGATCCCGAAGGGCCTAGTTCGAGGAATCTCGTTCAAGCTTTAAGAGGAAGAGCATGAGCATCGCATGGACTTTGTTCTCAATATGTCTATCTTCAAAACTAACCAGATTGAAGTCGATAAGGAGACTATTGACATGCTTGCTGCTCTAGGTATGTCTAATATTCTTGGTGTCATTGTGGTGGACTCGATTGCTATGCCGGTGACCCAATTTGGTTTTGGCTAAGGTGGTGTTGGTAGGAGGTTTTAAGGGTTAAATCATTGATAAATTGAGTTTAGATTTTGGGATATTTTCGTCCATTGCTCTTCACATGGCTAGTTATGGTGGATGTTTCTTGTTCTTAATTAATTAAAGCATCACCATTAGGATGAATGGGGATGTTTTGTTTCTAGATGAGAGGTATGATTTCTGCATATGGCTAGAGATAGTGCCTTTATTTGTTTATATAACTAGCAATTTTATTCTAATGTAAAAAGTAGTTGAAATGAGCGGGAACCAAATGGATATGAAGCATTGTTATATGATAATGAAATCTGAGGAACGAAATGAATATATAGTAGTTGTTACAATTTCCATCAGTTGATCAACTGCAAAATCTAAACTGACCATCGAAGGAATATGCCAACTCTCAATCCATTTAAGTGTTTTATAATGGGTTCACGACTCTTGGAGTAGACTTCGAATCAAACATAACAGCGGCGGAAGTACTTTAAGGATACAGGTAGATTCAGATTATTTCTGATGATAGTATTATTCACTAGAATTAGCAGCAAGACCAACCATGTTGAGCATGTGGCGGTCCTCCTTAAATCTCTCTAATACAGACCCGGCAGCTGAGGCTGAGACAGCATCTTGTTTCTGGTGATGTGCACCATTTTGAACAATGCCCCAGCACTCGATCACTTCTGGGTATATGTGATTGGTCTTGGAAAGGCAAGGGCTACCGAATGTGGTGCAACTGAAGGTGTGCCCCGCATCAAGGCTTGCTGACAGAAACAGGCCCAAGTGATTTGCTCGTCCTCCAAATCCAATTCCATTTGGGATGTTTTCTGAACTGAAGTTCACTGCACACTGCAAGAAAGATATTAAGAAGCCATGCAACGTCAGCTTTCTATAAACCAATTAAAGCTTGGCAAGAAGAAACTAAAGGCTCTATCCACATAGTCCAAGTTAATTTCTACAATTATATATACAATCCTTGGGAGAAGGGTATTGTACCAGCAGTTGATAGACATCTTTTTGCAGAGTGATTTAGGTAAAAAGAAGAAAATTCAAAGCCACATACCCATTGTATATTGTGATTTGCTCCCGTGGGCTTAAAAATTGATGCCTTGGGGTATAGCTGGAAGAGAAAAGATTTCATGTCTCCATAGAAATCACCGTGCCTTTCCCATGGCTGAGACGCATACCCACCGTAAATGTAACCTTCTTTATCCTTGACTAACAAAACTGTCGGTCCATCACATGTTCTGCAGTTCAATTGAACAATTACCCATCCCACTCCTATTCAGAAAACAGTTCCAGCAACTAAGAAACTGAAACGAAATTTGAAGGTTCCAAGCACTTATAGGGAGAAAAAAAAAATGTGCTGCTAAAAAGCATAAACCAAGCAAGTAATTTAAGCCAGAATTTTATCAAGCGGTTTCCATTAGGGCAACATTATGTGTGTTTTGACGTGTAGATAGAAAACAAGACAACAAGCATGGATATCCAAGCCAAACCGATGATTATTTTCTTATACTAGCAATGAAAGTCAATCCAGCAATTAAAAATAACAGGTTTCAGATTAGGAGCATGATGCTTCTACAACAAGGCTTTCACTAATAAGCAACATTGGCTTCCTTTCCTCTGATTCTGTATATTAGCATGTTTCAAAAGATGTATTGAGGAGAAGCTCGCAGATCAATCGATTCCAGCACACACCAATAAATTGGGTACAGGAAAATTATAATTTTCATGAATACAACAACAACACAAAATCCCAATCAATATAAGATAACAGCATATGTAGGGACTCAATGTAACATAAGTGAAAAACACGTCAAAACATTACCATGAAGCACACGTATAAGCCCCAATATCATAATGAGCCATAAATGGTGTACACAAAGCTTTATCAATATTCCACTAAGTGAGGCAAAATTACTCACGATAGGTTGCCTATAAATGTGTTGAAACTTAGTCCATTAGTAGCACTATGGTACAGAAGCTTCCATCCTTCCAGCTCTGGCTGAGAAAGGGCTCCTCCTATATGCCAGGCATATTCCATCCTCAACAGTAATAAACTGGGATCCATGTTTTCCCCATACAACAACTTGGGGACTTGAGAACCAGGTCTTCCTGCATCAGATCCAACTAGTAAAACTTGAAAATCAATTGATGTTTCTTTTTTATTAATTGTACTTCAACAAGAAAATATGACAATAGTAAAGAAAGAATCCAAAACGAAAGAATAGTACAATCTTTACTCCTTATCAATAATGATTGTTGCAGGTAAATGTCATGAATGTTTTTTAACATGCATTCCACATAAATGAGCCACAAATTTCCGGCTGTTAAAGGACATACTGAGATATACTCTTAAGTCTGCTAAGATCGACCGTTCACATTAAACAGAGTAAAAACATCTCTTGCTCCTCTTGTATTCAATAAACTTAAAAGGTAACCAAAATATATCGAGGAACAAAACTTCATAAATGGAACCAAAAAGCCAGAGAAGACAATGAAATAGTCATAGGCATAACATTAGTTGAATGATTACAAAATGAATGTTCAAGTTCACCACAATATAAACATAGACTTAAGTTTGTTCATGAGCAAGTGGCCTCAAAAGAAGAAACATAAAACTGAAGTTCAAAATTATATAGGACGACTAAAAGTTTGATGAAAGAAGAAAAACCTGCATCAGCAGTCATCAACAAGCTTCCAAGAAACTTTCTGGCTGAAGGGACAAAAGTGCACCAAATTTTAAATTCCTCAAAAGACATACTTTTTTCAGCAGTTCCTTGAACATCCTTATCAAAGGTTGCAGCTTTAAGGAACACATCCACAATGTGCTGACTTGAACTCGATCCAGGTTTGGAAAAACCAACGGAGAAAATACTCCCCAAAATTGCAATTAGAACAGATTCTAGATCAGACCTGACAGGCAAACTGTTAAGGCCACCACCGACAACAAATCCAAATAAACGTGAAAAATGAAAGGTAAATCAATTTATAAAAATATACCATGAATCAAGAGAAAATGCAACCAACCATCCAGCGGGTAGAAAAGCTAGTACCTTTCCAGAACGCCATCGCCAGTTACATCCATTAATTGATAAATAAACTCTTCAATTTCATCATTTGAACCTTTCTCATACACGCTCTTAAAATAGAAAAAAGAACGGAATAAATAATCAAACAACAAATAAAAGAATCCAAATTTCCACTCAATTCCATACCCAACCACGGATTGAAACAAAAGGCCTTACTTTAGCGATAACGAGGTCTTCAAAGGTGAGCTTACTATCTTTCCGATGGTTGGTAAGTAAATCAAACAACCGCTCACCGAGAGGACCCTTCACTCCAAAATACGCCTAAGACCAGAAATTGCTTGGTTACATTTAAAAATCACAAATTTGGTGCAAAACCTAAGCTAGATAGTAAAGAGGGAATGAAGTGACCTGAAAGACAGACGATGAGATGTATTGACCGCCGCTCTGTGACGGAGCAGCAAGTGACACGAATATCGATTTCAGGTCTTCTAGTTCTTTTTGAGTAAAAGCTCTGTTTTGAACAAAAGAAAACTCGTGAATTGTTTGACAGGAGTAAGAGATAATGAATAGTGTCTGAAGATAGTTGAGACCAAAACCTTGTGGCAGAAGCAAAACGAGGATCGGGCGGAGTGGCCTGAGTGTTCCCCATTGCCTCTTTCCCTCGGTTCGACACAATTCTTCTTTGTTTTCTTTATCTTTTTCATACATCCAAACAACACCCGACATACCCCTATCTGCACTAGTTTTGTTCCATAACCATCTCTTCCAAAGAATAACAATGAGTTTTCTTAATTCAAATGAGAAAAATATATATTTATACAAATATAATTTTAAAAGATATAAAGAAAAATCTAAATATTTGTTCAACTTTGTAATTATAATATGAATTATAAAAGGTGGTAATAAAATACTTAAATTTTTAATATTTTAAATTTTAGCTCAAATTTTAAAATTTGGCAATAAAATTCTTAAATTTTAAATTTTTTCAATTTTAACCTGACTTTTAAAAAGTGACAATAAAATATTCAAAATTAACGTTAATGTCTACGTTAAAATTTCTGACATGGTTTATCACGTGTTCCAAAAGTCCTAACTATTAATACACGTTAACCAAAATTAACACAACAAATGAAGATTAAAAAAACAGCATCATTGTTAAAAATAGAATATCTAAATTAGTTCAACTTTTCGTTATCTATTTGTTCTGTCGACTCCCTAAGTCCTTTGTTTTCTATTTGTTCTTCAGTCGCCTCAAACTACTTTCTCATTATAACATACCACACCAGTAATTTCTTTGTTTTCGGTTCATTTTTTTTTATTCTCTCATAGTGAGGTTCGGGGCTGTATGATATGAAAATAGAAGGATAAGAACGTCGAAAGAACAAACTGAAAATAAAGGAAAAAAACTGAAACACTAACATTGGGTTAAAATTTAAAAAAATTGAAAATTTGAGCATTTTATTGTCACTTTTTGAAGTTCGGGCTAGAATTGAAAAAAACAAAAGTTTAAGAATTTTATTGTCACTTTTTGAAATCCGAACTATAATTACAAAATTGAGCAAATTTTGAATTTTTTAATTAACCCTATTATTTATTTAGTCAAATTTTATTATACATTTTTAATAGGGCAATCTTGGGATAATGGTAAATTTACTCCAAAACATTGAACTTTATGCACCAAGCAACTCTTTATCGTACATCTTTAGTTTCTGTTTGGTTGGGTCTATACTAGTAGAGCTTTTATTAGTAGAACTTTTTTCTGTAGAGCTTTTTTCTATAGAACTTTTCTAAGAAGAACTTTTCCAAGAATTTAGTTGACTATGTAGACTGTTTGACAACATAAAAATAAAAAGCCCTTTTAATTTTAGCTATATTTTATTTTGTAATAAAAATTATTTATGCATTTAAAAATTATTTAAAGTATATTAAACAATATGCAAAACACAATATATTAATTATTATATAATTTTAAACCGCATGAAACATAAATGAAAATATATCTAACCAAATCTTTTATATAGATTATAACATAAGTAAACTAATATCGAAAATAAATATTAAAACATATAAAAAGCCAAATAATATTATATAAATCTTAAAATAAATATTCAAGTTGAGTAAATAGTTAAATACATAATAAAAAGGAAGATGAGTTTGTAGATATTGTGAGAATTATGTGTAAAATATAAGGGTAAAAGGGACTACAAATAGGCTCATTAATTGATATGAAAATTTTACTTTAAAAAGTGCTTTTTTGAGAAGCTCCAAATTTGAGCTTCTTAAAAAGCCGTATTTTGGCTGCTAAAAAAGTCATATATATTAAAGATGTGCTTTTTTATTTTACAGCTAAACACTTATTTTCTTAAAAAAAAAGCTTTTGTGGTGAAGAAAAATACTTATTAACCTCACAAAAGCTCATTCAAATAGGTACTTAAAAGGTATTTTAAAAGCTATGTTAAAATATCATTTACGTGTTTCTTAAGATTAAGAATGAAGGCAATGTCGGCCCTAGGCAGGGGCTAGCAGGGCACTTGCTCAGGGCCCACGATGGGAAGGGCCCCTCTAACCCCATATTTTAGTTTTTTTTACTCCCGTAGCATATAACTAATTCACTCAAAATTGATTTAACATTGATGATGTTTCGAATAGGCAAGTTCCAAGATTACAGGCAGTAAGTACTCCAAGATTGCAAGTTTTAAGATTGTAAGTTACGTAAACTGCAGGTAGAGGTAGTAATAAATAATTTTAACGTTGGCGATTTTTGGCGTTATAAGTTAACGTTCGGCAAGTTTATTTAATGATATAAGTTAACATCTTATGCTTATAAATAGTCTTGAAATATTTAAGTGTGCTTTTATCTTCTAATTTCTTTATTTTCATTAATATATGTATTTAAAGTACTCCAATTCAAAAATTAGCAGCAAAAAATTTTACAATTCTGTCTTCTGAGTTCTGAGTATAATTTAAAGGTAAAGTTTCTGATTTTTTTAATATATTTTTGCTCTTTGTTTTTTATTTTTAGTATTAGTTATTAAATTTTGCTATTTATTTTTTTCCTCTATCACAGAGATAATACCATTTATATATCTTTGTGATATATTAGTTTATATTATGTTGTCTAACAAATGTTGGATAATATTGATCTTGATAATAT
>JAOSBP010000004.1:21687194-21702355 GCA_027563825.1 Erythroxylum mucronatum | reverse complement strand
ATTATAAACATGCATATAAAGTCAAGAATGACACTTATTTTGAATAATTAAAATGTATCTAAAACGACACTTATTATAAATCAGAGGGAGTAATTAATAAGAGTATATCAGACATTTCATTAACTTTCTTAATAAGTGTACATTCCTCTAAAACGACACTTATTTTGAATAGGCGGGAGTATATAATTACACAAATAAAACATTCAAGAACACATGACTATCTCATTTTAAACCCCTTCAATTAAGATGATTATACAAAAATGCGTTTTTACTAGATCCACAAAAGTAGGGTCAACCTTCCAATAACTCCTTCTAACTTCTGACCTATTTTAATTTGTTTTTATAAAAGCGAAATATGTAAAAATATTCAAAAGGGCAAAAGGCAATGCTCAACAAAAATGACGCCTAACCCATTAGGCATCCTTCTAGATAAGAATGAGACCACTCAATTATTATGTATTGTTCAAGTTCAACTGTCTAATTAATAGTGTCTCATTCGTGGCTAATTTATTTGGATCATATCTCACCATTACCATTAATATCTATGGCACTACAAATTAATGGCCACTTCTTCGTGTGGCCAACAAGGAATTCTATTCAAGATTTTCACTACACGTCCACGGATTAGAGGCAAATAATTTTTTTAAATTCCTATTATTATTAAATACTGAAACAGATAATCTTAAGATTATAGGTCTTAATAAAATTTCATCTCTAATTTTATAGCATCTTCATAACACATTATATGTGAGTCTATCGGAAATAATCTCTCAGTTAAATAAAAATAAGATTACGTACTATCGAATCTCCTTAAACCCTACGCCTTAGCAGAATTTCTACTGGGTGTTAATAATGATAATGATGACTGAAACGGTAACCTTAAGCTTATAGGTCTCATTCAAAACTTTTATCTACTTTAGTCCTATTGATTTAAAAAAAAATACTTCCACTCAAATAAAATTATAAAGTTGTTTGAGAATGGCGTATATTTTTGTTTTGTTTGATTAGAAAGGAATATAGGAAATCATATGTGCCAAAAAATAAAGGATTGGAACTAAGCTACTGGTAAATTACGAGAGAGCACATTCTATTTTATTAGTTAAATGATAATTTTATATATAAAAATAAGAAGTTAATATTTGTCATATTTTATAATCATTTATCGAATGAGGATCAACTTTGAAGTAACTATTTAAATTACTCCCTTGTGATAAAAAAAATCACAAGTTCAAGTCATAAAAACAATCTCTTTATAAAAACAAATGCAAAAGAAATCCTGGGAATATTGATAACCCTCCCTTAACTCTCACGGAGCGGGAAGTTTTGTGAAATAGGTACGTAGTGTTTGTGTGTATTTTTTTCCTAGAATTGTCAACTATTGAAAAAAGAAACCAAATTTCTTATCTCATACCATTTGAATAGAGAAAATGTGGATTATAATATAAATAATTAAATTTCAGATATGTGTACATGTTTTATTATCTGAAAATAATTTGAGAAAAATGGGATAACAGCACTAATGATGGTTTATAGAATTACTGACTAACCTTACTTCTTATCAAACACCAGTAACTACTAAAGAAGGGAATAGGTCATTGTCAGGAGGAATGAAGAAGAAACAAATCCTGTACAAAGTGTAGGACTAAATGTCCTTTCTGGAAAATATACCTGAGTGAGAGTTGTATGGTAGACTTTGTGTGTGTTCAGGTACTATAAACAGGATTGACAAGGACTAAATGGAATGGTCCCTTCCCTTCTTTCTTTTATTCTCAAGTAAGTTAAAAGAGCCTTGATGCTTGTGATTGGAGATGGCACTTGGAGCTAGGTTGAAGTTACAAAGAAAAAGTTGAGTCAAACTCAAGAAGGTCTTTGCATTTGTCAAGAGAATCTTCCTTTTGCTTAGTAAACCTAGAAAGTAAAGGACTTGTCACGTAATTATACATTTGTTAATATTATATACACAAGTAGTTTAAGAATTCGTGCAGAGCACTATCTCACAGATTCAAACATTATTCATGGATCTAATTGCTTTCCTCTCTTTATTTTTTTTTGGGTACAGAGAAAACAAAAAGAAAGTAGTAAAAATAAGAGTTCAGATCCTCTGTCTAATATTATGGTGTCTTATTGTGTCCAATAAATCTAAGCCATTTATTTATGTGGGGCCCGCATAGGTCTCGCAAAATAAATGACTGAGATTCTATGAGACAGAATAAGGCAGAGTAAAACTGGACAGGATCTGGTTTCTAAAAATAAACTCAACCCTGTAAATATAGGGTGCCGGTTGCATCTTTCAGCAGCAGAAGAGAAACAGAAGCTGGTGCCAAGTCCAGTACACGATTGTCAATAGTCCGAGAACGCCCCCCGAGCTTGGCTAGATAATCGGCAACCGAATTTCCTTCACGGAGCAAATGGGCCATTTTCACACACCAATCTTGTTGCGACAAAATTTGGATGTCATAGATAATATTGGCATGACAGTGTGTCATCCAATCCCGTCCTTCCAATAGTCGCAAAGCTTCCGTAGAATCTGACCATAGAGCAATTTTCTGAAAGCGATTATCCCAAGCTAAAGTCAAACCTCTTTTGATAGCTAGAAGTTCAGCCTCCATATTCGACCTAAACCCAATTGATTCTGAAAAACTAAGCAACCAAAGTCCACCTTGACCTTTTATGGTTCTAAATAAAAATAAACGAGACAACAGCTTAATTCATTTGATGCCAAGCTTTACTAACCATGAAAAAGAGAATTTCTTTTAGTTAAAAAAAGATTAAAAGAAAACAAAATAAGCCAAAATTAAGAACAAAGAATGAAGACTCATAGGACTTGGTTCAGAAACATTTCAAGCTTAGATCCGAATCAATATGACAAATCTCTAACAAAATAAACGAGGATGAAGATATACTTTCATCTGTTTTCCTTTTCTATGATAAGACTTCTCACTGATTCTCGGGCACACATCAAGGTGCATTTAAATCACTTTGACTTCCACCTTATCTAACAAAATCAGAGTGGTACAACATTACACATGTTCATGAGGGCAAGCTTTATTGACTTTGATCAAATGTAAATTAAGTGAAGTTCAAGATAAATGCAACTTGGAGTGCACTTTTGCAGTTTAGAAACGCTAGCTATTAGAATTTTAGCTATATTATCATATTAATTAGAACATAAAGTTAACAACTTCTACATTAAAAAGGATATGACAATACTGGAAATTTACTACAAGGGATGGTTGACAGAACGTAGGTCACAACTCATCAGAGGGGTGGATAGTCACAGAGAGAGGTAATCTTAAAACTTCCTGTGTAAAATCTGGATGTAACCATTTAATATTTTGGTGTCTTTTGCTATCAGAATTGGTGAGTACTGTTGGGATATATTTAATTAAAAAAGGGGGTGGGTTTTAGCTGTTATACTTTGCTTTTAATTGGTTGACACTTATTAATTTCCATTAAATTCTTAGGTGGTGATAGCTTCAAGATGTAATTTGGTTCTTTAAAGGCCATTTGGTATTTCCTGTGCTTCTTGTATTGTATGTGTTGTTGCTCTCCTTCTCTGTCACATAACACAAAAACTTTAAAACACCGACCCCTTTTCCTTTCTCTTCCCTTTAAAAGCAATGAATGAAAGCTTCCTCCTGCGCTTTATAATTGCAATATTTACTCCAAATTTCCTCCTCCTGCAACTGCAATACACTCCTTGGGATTTTTTCCATTCATAAATACATTTCCTGCCCTCAATTTACACACTCTTCCACCAAAAACTTCAATTCAATTCACCTCTCTCTCTCTTTACTCTTACACCCTCCACCTCTCCTCCATAATTAAGGTAAGCTTTTAATTAAACCTAATCTCTCTCCCTTCATTTTCTTTATATATATACATAATGCCCTTAGAGGTCCAAACCACCAAGATCATGTTTTTGGTGCTATAGGAGCTGCCACTTATGGTTCAATCCTAGCCACCATCATAAAGTTTGAGTCTTTCTCATCATCACCATCACAATCCTTGATTTGAATTGAAAGAACCCTTCCTCTTTCTTCTGATTCCCAAAGTTCCTGAACCTTAAGGTAACGCATGCCTAACTAGTTCTTGTAAGACCTCCTTTTATATGATCAGCTTTGATCTGGGTGAGAGACTTTGTAGTACAATTCAGTTGTGTTTTTATTTATTTTTTTGGTTTGTTTAGTGATCGTTTGTTTCCGAATTAAGACTGTCTTTCTGTTGTTGCAGAAAGGCGGGTTTACTACTACACAGGATACGGAGAAGATGAGTCGAAGAAACGGAAACATCCCAAAGCTTGACTTAAAACTGAACCTATCACCACCAAGAACGGGTCAAAGGGTGGAGTCACCGACCCGATCGGCGACGGAGTCAACAACCTCACCGCCGAGCTCATGTGTGTCGTCGGAGCTGAACCAAGAAGATGGCAGTCTTCCATACTCCAATAGCCCTGAGGCGACATCTATGGTGCTTGTAGGTTGCCCAAGATGTCTCATGTACGTGATGCTCTCGGAGGACGACCCCAAATGCCCCAAGTGCAAGAGTACAGTGTTGCTTGATTTCCTCCAAGACAACAGGACCACCATGAAGACTAGGAGAAGCTAGAATGTAGGCTCCGTTTCCCCCGCTAATTCTCGGCTACTATAGCTTTAGTAGGACTTCAATATAGCCTTTATCTGTTTCATCTCCTTTTTATTCTATCTCAAGTAGTGCTACTTGCGCTCCACCTTGTAGCTCCATGTCTCATGTTGCAACCCGAGTATGGAAGAAAAGTGGAGCGAAAATAGCACTGCTTCTCTTTTCCAAGCTTCCCGTTCTGTGTTTTGTTTTTATTATTATGGTTTATCTTTGGAATCATAGAAGATAGGAAATATGGGGGATATGGTGACAGAGGTAGTTTCTTGCGTTTGTTTCCTACTGATCCTGGGCTAGGTCCAGCTTATCTTCCCCTGTTTAGCAGAAAACAATGTAAACCGGTTAAACTACTGCCAAAATTTGCCATGCAATCACAATGTTAGGTATTTTACTATTTCATCTCTCATGATGCCACGTCAGAAATTGCTAGACAATGTCAATGACGCAGTCTTCAGTTTAACTGAATGATGAAGCCAAAAGTTGATGAGTGAGGCTGTATTACATAAATGTACTCCTACAGAAAAGAATGCAGTGGCCCCACCATGAACTCAAATGTGTATGGCTAGGCAATAGGCATAGGAAAAGGAAACCATAATACCACCATGCAAGGTGCTTCAGACTGAGACACGAAAAGAAATGCCCACTTGACCATTATTCATCACTTTATGAAGCTCAAAGGAAATGAAATGAAATGGATATATCATACGTATACTGTTTCTTCAAGTTAATGGAAAAAGGGGGAGGAGGTGTAACTTGTTTGGTAGTTCGAGCATTGAAATAAAAGTCCATTTAAAACACATAAATGCTAAGAGTAATTGAGACAGTTGAAGTGTATGTATTACGTCAGATGATAAATACAAAATTTTAATCCCCCCTTCGCCCCTCTAGTCCATCCCATGCCCATCGTTCACTACATTCACACACTAATCTAAATGCCACCTTTATTGTGCCATTAACAGCACTCTTCTTTTCCATTTAAGGTTGTGAGTCCATAGGAATCATTTCCATCAGGTAAGAAGTAAAGCAAATACAATGTTTAAACCATAGATTGAGATGGCAAGTACAACAGACTGCCTTATCAAATACAATGTTTACACCATAGATTGAGATGGCAAGTACAACAGACTGCCTTATCCAACATTTTTTAAAATTTTACAGGAAAAACCAACAGATGCCTTTGCAACAATAGCAAAATCTACAGTATTCTCCTTGGTTAGACAAGGAGAGGAAGAGAGAAATAATGAAACGAAACCATACATCAGTTGCTCCACAATCTCTGATGCAAATGTAATAGAACAAAAGATGAACTAATAGATTCTGAAACATTCATCATAAGAAAATGATGTCTCTTCAAACACAATCTATCCAAAATCAAAATGGTTTCCTTCACCCCGTAAATCTATGTAGTACTTGGTTCCACAGATTTTATGGACAAAAAAGAAACAATAGTCATTTCCCACTCATGTTAGAAGCAAAAGAAAATTACTAGATATTTATGTAACTATGGCATATAAAATTTGAATCATCAGAACAAGAAAGAAAAACTTCTTAACATTCCAGTTCCACACATCTGAAAACATCCCGTAGCAGATCAAAACAATATACATTCCAAAGATACTTCAATCATAAAAGTTGAATTCATAGTGAATTGGCATGAAGGGAAGTACAAGTCTGCAATATGTTGATGATAGAGAGCTAAGAAACATACCATTTTTTTCAATTTACTTTGACAGAAAACCATCATAGCTAAGGATGACAGTGAGCCCAGATCCAAGCCAGCGCGGCCCAGCCAGTTTTTTAATAAAAAATTTAAAAATTGATGTCATTTTGCTGTTGCTGGCCTTGGGCTCAAAAAAAAGGTCCCTAGGCCCGCCCAGTGATTTTGGGCCACGTCGGACAGGACCAGGCCTATTGCCAATACTAATCAATAATCATAGCAAACATAAGTTCGATAGTAAAACACTTAATCATTTAGATTAATATGGCTCATATTCGTATATTTACATTCGATAAATCCAGGAAAAGGATGCACATAAAAGAGATTCATAAAATCAGTTCTAGATACATTCCAAATTCAAGTGATCCCACTAAGCATCAATCCTCAAAAAATGACCAACTGGATACAATCATATGAATCCTAAAGCTATGGAAGGTCATGATAACCAAGTGCAACATTCTGCAATATACCAATGCCAGTTCAAAGTTACCTAAAACATTTGCTAGTGACTTCGCCATGTGAACTCCAGTAAAATAAGGGGCTGTAGTGCAGATTTGCTAAATGCCATAATCGAAGAATGTGATTGTAATCTCGGCATATCAACCAAAAAAAACTTTCAAGGGTTTCCTTGGCTCAATTCTCCCCATCCACTACTCCTTCTTACATATTTGTCAATAATCCCGAACTCCCGGTTCTGTTCAATCCGCCTTGCATAATTTTCGACGGTGATAGGACCCTTCTTCAACCTCCTATAGTGGATGATCTCCCATGGCCACAAACGTGCAGAACCAAAATAAGCCTCTGCAGTATGATTTTTGTGTTCCTCTTGGAGCTCAAAGCCATAGTGCTTCAAAACCATGAATAATTCCTCTGAGGTAAGGCTTGCTGTATGTCTAGGGTATGCAACATCTGCTGCTTCAGAATCTGGCTTCTTCACTGGAACCATTGACTGCCTTGTTATCAATGCATCAGTATTTGGACACTCCCCTGTCTTGTTCAAAACCTCTTTATAGGAACTTTCAGTTACAATTGCTTTGTCTGCTAGTTGAGTGCTTGGATCTGTTCCTTCATTCAGGGACCTTGATGTCATTTGGTGCACCCAGCTATTCTTATTAAGAGGCTCATCTTTTTCAATTTCAGATTCCATTCTGGAGATTGAAACTGCAGTATTATTGTTCACTGCCAGTAATTCATCTTCAAGTTTAGTATCTTCCAACTGAGTATACACTGTTGCTGTTTGCTCATGCTCAATTAAAATCTCCTTGGATTCCGGTGTATTATCAACTGAGCATTTTGGAATCAACTGAGCCTTATTTGAAGAGGAAGGTAAAGGTCGACCAAGTGATACAGATAAAGATAATGATGTAGGAGAGCTTGATCTTGACCTAGACTTTGATCTTATAGATCTTGATCTAGAATTAGGCGATTTTGAAGTAGACCTAGAATGAAATGATCTTGAATTTCCTCGGGAAGATAATGATCTTAACCTAGAGTGGGAACCGGATCTTGGGACTTGCTTAGAGGATGGTAATGTAGACTGCAATTTGGATGGAGTGTAATCAGAATGAGAAGATGAAACTGACCTTCTTGCTTTCTTGGTATTAAGTCGTTTTGGAGAACCAATTTCCATCTTGTTTCTTTTCTTTCCTCTGTAATCTTGTCTCACAGATTTGTCAATTTCTTGAGAAACTTGGTAGCTTCCGCCAATCATTGATCTCCCTCCAGAGCCTGGTTTCATGTCATTCAAGAGTTGCATGTTCAAGTTAGTATCCCTACTCCGCAATCCTTCCCTTGACCTGGACCTAAATCTTACCAGCTCCTCTTTGTCTCTACCTCTTCTATCAATATCATGCCTATGGTCAAAGCTAGTTAAGTTTCTTCGTGAAGCATTCTTTTGGGGGCAATTCCGCATTTTGTGACCTGAGCCTCCACATTGATAGCAATTTCCTCGCCGTTTTGCATCATTAGGGTGCTTTGAAGTCCCTTCACCAATATGAGCTCTGCCTATATTGTGAGAGCTTCCCAAAGCAGACCCACCAGTGTAGGCCATTTGACGACTATAATCATCAATTTTCTCATCATAAACTTTGTTAGGTTCATACCTATCAAACTCTAGTCCATTGTCAACACCATCTATGCGGTCATGGAATTGATGACCCCATCGATCATCATCTACTGGATTGCGAACACCCATACGACCTTCTTCCAGAGCATCTTCTCTATAATCATGACCCTCCCTGATGAAATCTTTAGTACCATCGTGATGATAAGCTATCTCTTCATCAAGCATGTTGGCAGAACCAATCCTTCCTACATTACTATCAGGTTGCTTAATCATATTCATCCTGCTATCTCCATGATCACTTGAATCAGCCAAATTTCTTCCAACAATATCTTCTTCTCGTCTTGTATCCCTTCCATGACGTGCCTCATAGGATCCCTCAGATCTTGCAGATCCCTTAAATGCTCTAGGTTGCTTGTTTGACCATGAGAGAGTTAATTGCTGCCCACATATATAACTCCTGCGAAGTGCTCTCAGTGCTTTCTCTGCATGTGGAGGAAACTCATACACCACAAATCCGTATCCATCTTTCAGTCTTACACTGCACCGTCCAAACCTTCGGAAAACACGTTCAAGTTCATCTCTATGAATGCGAGATGAAATATTACCAATATGCAATGACATCTACAACCAAATTTCAAAATTCAATCAGTGTATAAATTAAGTTCAACAAATGCCTGCAAACTGCAGAAAATCTTTGAATTTGCAGCATACGAGACTTTACTATTAACATCAACAATTACCCAGGCAGTTTCAATATATTTTGTTGTGTCTACAAATTGTACTTCTACACGATAAAGCTGCAACTCTAACTACCACTCCAACCCATAAAGATGCTTTAAGTTACCCACTTAACCCGACGGTAGAAATAGTGGTTCATCAATTTGATTTAAGTTCTAACTACGGAAAAGGGAAAAATATGGAGTGCCTCGTTAGCTCTAGTATTGGAGATCCAAAACGCAAATGATCTCATTTTGCAATCAAAATGGACCCCGACTTATGCTGGAAAGTTGAAGGTAAGTCAGTCAGAACTAAGAATCGAAATATTCATTGCCTAAGAACTTGCTGATAAAGCATTCTTTTCAAATCCAAAACATAAACTAGATATATAATAAACAAGATTTGTGATTTTCACTGGAACGAGCTAGGGTTTAAAAAACAAGAGAAAAGCCCAGAAATGATTTTAATTCCTGATGTTTGAGATGTTCTAGACTGCCTTCCCAATACCAATATTTTCGCATCAGATAGACGTCGACATATGCAGAAATTAAAATATAAACACAAATACCATAAACAACGAAAAACCCTACCTTCACAAAAAACGAAATAAAAAGCAATGGGATATCAAAGAAGTCCCAACAACGAGAAGCATAACTCGAAAAAGAAGTGAGATTTACCAGGAAAAGGGTAACAAACACAAAGTCGAGATTTTCATCGAACAAGTTAGTCGCATCAAAATGAATGGAGAAATCTCAGGCACAGGGAATAAAAACCTGGAGCAGATAATTATGGAAACAAATGGGTTATTTGGAAGCCCGATAGATTTCTTCTTCTTCTTCAAAACTTTTGATTCATTGCACTACTGCTAATCTGCTTGCGAAGTCGAACGGAGCACCTAAACGAAGTCTGGTCTAAAGCTTCGAAATTTTATGTCCCTTGTTCTTTGGCTGGCGAGCAATGGGGTATGAACACGTGGCACTCATCGCTTACCGTACCTAGTGTAACGTGTATTGTTCACTGGTCACTTTCCATTAAAATACATAAAAGTTTTTGTTTGATGGGACAAATATTCAAATTTAATTAAACAACATTTATATTCTTAACATCATTAAAAAAATTCAATCATACAATTTTTTAATTTTTTAATTTTTAATGTAGTTTTAATTTTTTTGGTTCAATTTATTTTAATAATTTTTATTGTTAAAAATTGATCAGTTTATTAATTAATCAGTTAATTTTTACAAATTAATAAGTTATTATAAACTAAAATAAATCACTTAATTTTAATTTAATAATTTTTTAAATTAAACTTCAAATTTTTTATAAATAAAAACAATTTGTTTCGATCATAGTTTAAAATTTTTAATATTATTCAATCTTAACTGATTTTACGACAGTCTAATACCAGTTGAATTTTTTAAACCTTAAACATCTTATTTTATCAGTTTAACTTTCGGTCCAATTTTTTAACATATTGCTCTTAATAGAATTAATAATTATTCTTCTTATTTATTCAAAAAAAATTACCTATGAATATATTTTATTATGAGTTCAATTATATTTAAGTTCATAAATGCAAAATTTATTTATAATAATTGTAGCAATCTCTCAAAGAATTCTTATTTTAATATATAATATAACTACGATTTAACTTTGAATTAAACTTTCAAAAAAAACTTTGAATTAAACTAAAAGTTTGTAAAGTTTTATTATCCTTTAAAGTGTATTCCATAAATCATGATTCACATTGTTATTAACAGTATCTATTTATTATGTTTTATTCACAAAGTATTCGAAATAATAATATTACTAATGAATTATTGAAATTTGTCAAACCCAAATTACAGTAACGACATCTAAATCTAATGGAGAAGCTTTTATATTGATGAAATGAGAAATCCAAAAGTTGTTTTAAAAAAGTGTGAAAAATCCTCAAAATTGAAGTTCTTTTCTATTGTTCTTTTGACTTTTTTTGCAAGCGTCTCAATAGCTCTTTCCAAAAGCAAATGTCCGCACTCCACACTTCAGAAAAAAAAAACAGAAATACGCGTACCACTTGGGACCTGGTCTCCTGTCCTGCCCTGTCTTGTCCCGTTTTGCAAATTGATTCTGCTCTGTAATTTCCAACGCGTTAAATTCACCCAAGTCTGTCTCCCGTTTCTTTTTTAAAAGCACATGCAAGTCGATATAGGGTAATCTTCTGCCCTCCCCACCAGCGAAAATCTACCTAGTTAACGTCCTGACAATTTTATAATTATTAAATTTATTAGTTTTTAATAACACTTAAAAAAAGTTAATTATAAAAAAAATTTAAACTTTCGTCAATTTTTTAATTATAGCCTAAACTTTAAAAATTAACAATAAAATGTCAAATTTTTTTTTTTCAATTCGAGCAAGAACTTCAAAAAGTAACAATAAAATGTTCAAATTTTTATTTTTTTTTTAATTCTAGCCTGATGTTAATATTTTCGTTAAGTTTGCTGACGTGACTTATCACTTGTTTCAGAAACCTTAACTATTAATATACATCAACCAAAATTAACACAACAAATAAAGATTAATAAAATGACATCGTTTATTCACATAATTAAAACAACGTTGTTGTTAAAAAGTGACCAAAATCAGATTATACAACCCTGACGACCTTACGCTTTGATTTCAGTTTTTCCTTCATTTTCAGTTTGTTCTCTCGATGCTTTCACCCTTCGATTTTCAGATTATGTAGCCCCGACGCTAAGGATGGATCATTAATTTTTTTTAGTGGAGGCAAAATTTTAATGGTAGCAAAATTTTATTTTTTTATAGGATCAAACTTAAAATAATAATTTTTTATATGAAATTTTTTGGAGGCGGGGCACTTGCCCCCAATGTGGATCTGTCCATGCCCGACACCCTCACACTAAAGGACATCAAGAGAACGAACTAAAAACGAAGAGCATACTAGTGCAGTACGTTGTAATGCGAGAGTAGTTTGGGGTGTCAGAATAACAAATAGAAAACAAAGGGCTAGGGATATCGGGAGAACAATAAATAACGTCAAGCTAGAATTAAAAAAATTTGAAAGTTTGAGCATTTTATTGCTATTTTTTAAAGTTTGGGCTTAAATTGAAAAAATTGAAAATTTAGACATTTTATTGCTACTTTTTAATGTTAAGGCTATAATTGAAAAATTGACGAAAGTTTGAACTAGGAAAAATGCCAAGTGGCAAGACAATTGATAAATGGTAATAGAAATATTTACAAGTGGCATAAAAAATTGGGTGACAAATGGCTTAGAGATTTGGAGACAGATGGACTAGATGTTAAGAGACATTAGTTAGCTTAAGAAAATGACTTATTAATTTGGTTATTTAAGTGGTAAGCCATGACACTCACCAAGCATTTTTTTACCTTGCTTTTAAACCCATCCCACGATATTTACAATTTGAAAGACCATCTTTATTTTTGTCTTTCACTTTTGCCATATGCTCCCTTTTCATTTTCTTTGCTCACGACCATCTTACTCTCACCCTTATCACATTGAGTTCTTGCTATCCTTCATTTTGTTTCTTCAACATCCTTATTATCTCTTCATCTTGTAACTAAATACCTAACCTATTCCTCCTTTAAGATTGATGATCATGTAAAGCTTGGAAAGCTAGGGTTTATGTGATTTTGATGCAGCTTGGAGTTTTATCAAGTAAGTTATATATTAATCTTCATGGTTTGTTTAAATATAAACATATGTGATGATAGTTTAAAGATGAAATGCTGTGGAGTTAAATATATGATGTAACTTGGATGAGGAAATAAGTAGGTTTATGTCATATTTTTTCGTATAGGATGAGTGTAGGAAAATAATAAATGAATGTGTATATTGTGTTCTGTTTTTAAGAGTAAGAAAACCATGGATTATAAGTTATTATGTAGATGAAATAGATTGAGATTTAAGGTATAATGAAGTTGAAATTTATGCTTAAGAAAGGTGTTTGAGAAATGTTCTTGAAATGAGAAGAAATAAGATTTATGTATGATAAATGATGAAGATTATGTTCTGTTTTTGTATGATTGATAAACAATGGTTCATGGATGGTTTCATGGATGGTTTCATGGATGTTATTGAGTTAAAAATTGAGGAGAGCATGAAGAGGAAATGATATAGAGTTGATGAACTATGCATAAGATGGTTTGAATGTAACATATAGGAGTTGAAAATATGGAAAAGTGAAAGAAGAATTGTTGAAATATGTTAGCTGTAGTGTTTTTACGGAACATGCATCTGTATTTTAGCCATATCTTGATCTGTAAATATCCAAATGGGATGGTTTTAATTTGAGATTAAACTAAAGATAGATGGCTACAATTTTCATGAAGGAATCTAATTTGAATTCTGCCTTTTAAGGGTTTCGAAATTTTTCTTGAAGTTGAGTATAGTGTGCTCTCATAGTGTGAGAATAGTATGTAGTATTTTGGGTGTAACTTGCAGAATACTAAACCAAACTACATGAAATTGATGTTAGAAACTTAAGACATATAGGAATATTTTTTTAGAAGAATATATTGCCTAAATACCTCATTTTCTTTGTCAAAATGGACATGAAAAATTAACTCGAAAATCTGTTTTAAGAAAAGTTGGAATTTGGAAGAACAAAGTTAGGATTTTTTAGATGGAAGCATCCCATGATCGTGGGAAGAGGTTAAACCTCAAATATGCTTCTTTTATGTGTGGTTTGGGATAACAAATGGTTAGGTACTTTCATAAGATGCATTTAGGCTTGAATGAAGCTTGAATTGAACCTAGAATGATGCTTGAATAAGGGATTAAATGTGTGATATGTTTAGGCAGATGAATGAGGATATAAATTTAAGAATGGATTGTTGTTTACTAAGTGTTCAGATCTGAAATTTTGGAGATGTTATAAGAATAAAAGTGATCCCATGAAGGATAATGTGATCCAAAGAAGGTGAATGGTGTGTATTAAGTAAAGGTGAATGATAAATTGGATATTTTGTGATCTTTTAATGCTTGAATGATCTTAGTAAATGATGAACTTAGAATAATATTGTACAAATGAAGTGTAAATCTAAGTTTAATTTAGACATATATATGAGTTATGAAGTATGAATGATCATAAGATGTGAATTAAGGAAATATACTCGAGATTGTCATTGAGCATGTATTAGACATATCACATATACATATGTATATGATTGAGTATTCATGAAAATGTGCAAATTAGTAATGTTTAAATGTGTATGTATTACATGATATAGAAGAGCAACTAGAGCCACAACATCCAGACATTGTTGAGACGTCAAGGTAATAGCTATCTGGAGCATACTTTGAGTAACCTAGATGGTATCACATTGATTTATTGTTTTGTTTAAATTCTGAATCAAATTATTATGTGATGTGAATGTGTTGATTCCGAACATTGAATGTCCAAGGCGTTTAATGGATGAATAATATATTAGAAGTGCTCATTTTATGTAAATTTGACAGAATATGTGATACTTAACTTAATTGTTGAATGTCGGACCAAGGTTCGATGGTGAATGTGAATGTGAATACCAAACAAAAATTGAGCACAAGTGAATGATTGAATACATATGATGCATTTCACTACATGAATACATGACAACATAAAGATAGTTGTGACAGGGGTTGCTAGAGAAAAAGAGCATAAAGCTCAAAATGTCGTAAGAGCCTTTGGCTCACTATATATAATGAGCCCTGTATCCCTAACGGATAAGAGACAATTATTACTTTGCGTTTGGTTGCTGTCTCTGGTAGCTGGGGATAGAACGAAACAGAAATTTGGAGACGGAACGAAACAAAAACTGGGGACAGTGAGGTGTTTGGTTATAGTGGACAGAACAGAGAAAACTGTCTCCGTCTCGAGGACAAAATGTGTTTGGTTGCAGGGGACAGAACGAAAAAATAGTGCAAATGACAAATATGCCCCTAGTCCTTAATATGATTAGAAATATGTAATTCATTGATACTTTTATTATGAATGGATTGTAATAATAAATTTTAATAAT
>JAOSBP010000004.1:21622500-21632551 GCA_027563825.1 Erythroxylum mucronatum | reverse complement strand
TTATACTAGTTACAGCTATGTAACAGCTATAATATTTTTATACGTAACAATATACGTATAATTCAAAGTAGAGCCAGACAAACCGTCCTTATGCTTCACTCTTAGAACCAATAGTATGATTATTGTTCCGTACCGACCGGTATGGTATTCATGTTTTTGGTACCAGCCTTCGATACCGGTCGGTACCGTGAGTTTTTATTCGGTATTGGCCGGTATTACCGGTTGATACTGTAAGTTTTAAAAATGTAGGAACTATTTTGCAAATATGAAAATTTTTAAGCTAAAAAAACCTCCTGCGTGCCTCCACACATTTGAACCCTTCTGCTTCTTTTGATTTTTTTCACTCCCTCTCACCGACTCTCACTCACCTTCGTTCTCCTATCCATCTCTGACGATGTTGTTTCCTCTCCGACGATTGTCATCTTCCTCCCCTAACCACACTTCTCTGCTCCTTCACGTGAAGTCGCGAACATTCCACCGTCTTTAGCCCTTCTCCACGAGGACCACCGCACCACGCCGTCGCCACCACTGAACATCTGAACCTCCTCCACACCACTGTCATAATGATTGCTCTTCCTAGATCTAAACCTAACTCATCACCCAACCCAAAAACCCGAAGTTGTGAATTAGTTTTTGGGTGTTTTTTTTGACTTTTTGATTTTTCTGCTTAATTGTATTTTTGATTGTGAATTGGTTGGAGTTTGGAAGCTGAAAGTTGGAATTAAATTTTGAATTGGATTTGTGATTTGCATGAGTTGGATATTGGAGTTGAATGATTCACAATTTTGTTTTGGTTTATTTTTGGTTTGGTTCATTGATAATGGATTGGTTTAAGAGAAATTTATGTTATTTTTTTTATGAATGAAATGCACAGCATGTAATGTGAATCTACGGTGATGTTGATGATGTAAATTGATTCAATTGAAAGTTTGTAAGTTGAAACAACTTAAAGTAAAATTTAAAATCAAGAATGCAAAGACTTAAATAATTAATTGCCACATTTTTAAAATTTGTGAAATGGTATTTTTTTTAGTATTTAGGTATTGGCTTTAGGTAAAGAATTAATTGAGTATAAAATTATGCTAGGAATAATGAGACTTTGTTTGAGATATTTTATAGAGTTGTAAATGAAGTAGGGCCAGAAAAATTTATTCAGTTTATTATTGACAATGATTTCGCTTATAAAGCGGCAAGAAAAAGGTTGCATAATAAGAATAATTCTTTTTTTGACTCCTTGTGTTGCATATTACATTGACCTAATGTTGGAGAATATAGGGGATCCTAGTTATTTTCTTATTATTGATGAGACTATGCAGAAAGCTAAAAAGGTGACCAAATTCATCTATAATCGTGCATGTGTATTGAATTTAATGAGAAAGGAGTTTACCAATGGTAGAAATTTTTGTTGTCCTACTATGACAAGATTTACAACAAATTTCTTATCAGTTCAGTCTTTTTTTACGATAAAGAAAGAGTTAAGACAAATGTTTACAAGTGATAAGTGAATTGTATCTTAGCATGCTAGGTCTAATATTACTGAGGTGGAGGTTTGTAAAATTATGCTAGAAGATAAAAAATTTTGGTCTCAATGCCAATTTTTTATCCGAGTTTGTAAGCCTTTGGTGAGGGTGCTTCGCTTGGTTGATAGTGAAGAAAAGCCAACAATGGGTATTTTTTTATGCCATGAAGAAAGTGATGGAAGCAATCAAGGTCAATCTAAAACATAGGTCTTCTTTGTACACATCATATCTTTAAATCATTAATGAGAGAAGGGAAAGACAAATTACTTCTCTGTTATTTGAAACATAGGTCTTCTTTGTACACATCATATCTTTCAATCATTAATGAGAGAAGGGAAAGACAAATTACTTCTCTGTTATTTGTAGCTGGAGTATTTTTGAATCCTAATGTCTATTTTAGATTGGATTTTATTAAGCAGGCTAAAGTTAATATAGGAATGCTTTTAACTATTACAACAATCGTTAGCATTGACGCAATGCAAGATCTCTTAAGCTCACAAATAGGGCTTTATAAGTTATCTTATGGGAATTTTGAAATGTCGATTGCTATTCAACAAAGAAGAAAACTTTCTACAGGTAGTAGTTGTTTCCTTTTTCTTATTTGTTAAAAATTAATTATCACTTTATTTTGTTTATAACGCTACTTTTGTTATCTTACAAATTACAATTTCTTAGTGGGATCAATTCAAAAATTGTGTTACAGAATTGAAAAGTTTGTAATTCGAATTTAAAGTCATTGTGTGAGTGCAACAGGCTATGAACGAAACTAGAGCACATTTGAATTTATCCACTTTAAGAAAAGGAACAGATTATAGCATAAGAGGTTGAACGGCTTGGTTTTTGTTTGTTACAATTTAAAGCTTCAAGAAAGGTATGTTATTATCATTATTAATCTCGATATATTTTCTTATAATTTTATAATAATTAAATTTTATTGTTTACTAGGAATCTTAATATCACAAGTAGTTCAACTGATCCAATTTTCATTGATAATATTGATTTTTTGGCGGATTGGGTTTCTAAAAAACCGAATTTGATAGATGTCAATGACTTAGAAAATAATCTTGGATAGGAAAGCATTGACATGTCATTTGGTGCATTAAATTTGAATGATAATGATGATAAAGCTCCTCTTAATGATAAAAATTTTGGATCAAATGATAACTGGAGTTAGTGCAGTTATAACAAGTACCCTCCCGTAGACGATTGAATTTTGTTCTAGGTTTTTGTTTTTCCTCTTCGTTTAATTTTATTTATTTTTTATGTATATGTTAAATTCTGTATATGTAATGTAATTGTAAATGTTTTTGTTTCAAGTTTAACTTCTACTTTATTGTTTCCTCATCATGAACTATTGCTGTAAATTGTAATAGTTTGAGAGTTAAGAATATTTATTGTTCTTTTTTTAGATATTTTGACATAATTATTATTTATTATATGATGAAATTGTATTGCTATAATATTTTAAATACTTTGTATTATTTTTAATTTTATATTTTTATGATGATGATTGTCTTTTTTTATATTAATTATGGTTATTATTTATACGTGAAATATTTGATAATTATTGTTATTTCATATTAATTGTGATTATTATTTATTATTATAATTTTTGGAGATAAAGTTGATGTAAACTTATAACGTATACAGTACAAGTGTACAATATACCAATAAACTATTTTACAATTTAAAAATAATTCAAGGACTATTTTATAAATTTAAAAAATTACTCGAAACGGTACCTGAAATTGACCGGCACTAAATCCGATATAATATCTGCAACATTGCGTGGAATTGAGGGAAAAATAAGCCATTAATGCGGATAAATGCTCTCTCAAAGGATAGTAATATTACCAGTAGATAGTTGCATAGAGGAGGTGAATATAGAAAATGCAGTTAAGCACATCTCAATAAGTTGCTGTCTCATTCCAAGTTTTCGGGTTGTTCGCCGACATATGGCCCAATGTGCTGCCAAATTCGTGGTTAGAGGTAGGTCAATATAAAACAAAAGAAATTAAAGCTTGACCTACTGATATTTTCTCGGCTAAGGGCTGGGAGTGCACAAGCTACATACGACGGAAGCTTGCTTGGGTCCTCCTTGTCACAGGAAGTCACGCTCTTGTGTAACTAGGTTTAAGGACAAAATTCATAAAATTCCAACTATGATGTTACTTGTTGCATAGAAAGCCAAGATGTACTTCCATACTGACCCTATGAACAAGATTGTTTCGTCATTCTGATATTATGATAAATAAAATCATGCTATGTTCTCATTTTGTATTTGATATTTGGATAGACAGACGCATTATCAAAATGTCAACTTTTCATGGCCACACGCAAGCAGAGTCGACCAGTTTCATTTAAAAATTTTATTAGTGGTTGGGTTGGTTATGCTAGGCCCGGTCTAAGGTACATGCATCGACAGCTCATTCGCAGTTGGTAACCTCCCATCCATACGTAAAGACTTAAACTTAGCAACTATTCTGTATAAAAGGTACTATTTTACCATAATACAGGTATGACGTTACAACCCTAATCTTCTCTGTTCTTAGCAACCAAAACCTTCTAAAAAAGACTAACTTGAGCGTCGGAGGGGCCTGCCGGCAGTCGACCCTCGGCATGCCTTATTTGTTTTGCAGGTGTCCTTTAGCTGAAGTCAGTCAGGATCATGGATTCAAGCAACAACGTCCAGCCCCATCAAATTTAGGCAGAATCAATTAGAGTTTTGTTTGATGAATATATTTAATATATTTTAATATTATCTCACATCTTTTGGTTGCCATTTATGCATATGACTCCATTAAAAATTTTGATGACTTAGAGCATAAAAAGCATTGCTTATTTGATCTGTATAATATGATTGTCTTTATAATGATGCAGAATATTGTAATAAGAAGAGTCAAAAACAAATATTATACATCATTATGCAATAATGTACAACATAGGCCGAGCCTAAACCAATCAAACTCGGGTTGTCATAGTTCGATCAAGCTTTGGGTTGCTTAGGCTTATCCCAACCTGATTGAGCTCAAATTTAATCTCAAGTTCAAGGTAAAAAGCTTGATGATAGGTTGAGAAAAAATTTTCTGAGGACATTGTTGCCATCCTTAGTTATGCGAATTTGAGCCTTTGCAATGAAGTCCTAAGTAGTAGGAACGTTCCTCGTGGCCAGCCATTTACTACTTAGTGCGAGCTCCCGTGGCGAGTCCGAATTAGTCGAACATTCACGTGGTGTCGGAAATCGGATGGTTTACAAAAAAATAAAAGACTACATTATGATAAATAAAGTTTAGAAACATATCACACGAATTGCTAAAACAACATAATGAAAATCACTTTGCCTTTTGTACATATTTCACTTGGAGGTTTTATGAAGATCTTCTCATTACTGTGGCATTAGTCCTTTTTTTTTTCATTTTTAAACTCTTACTGTCAGTCTGTCACTAATCTTGTCAAGAAAAGCTCTCATTGATTTTTTTTTTTTACGGATCTAACACTAAAAGTTTTCAGAATATATATATATATATAGGCGCCAGTTCCCCCAGATTAAAATTTATTCAGAATATATACATATATATAGGCGCCAGCCTTCCAAGACTAAAATCCTGAATTCATCGCTGTCCTATGAAACCGTTCCCAAGAAAATAATAAATACGTTTTTGTTTTGATGAACTTTGTATTTTTTTAATTCACCCTATGGTTGTTTTATGATATTTAAGAATAAATTATTAACTTTATTTCGTAAATGAATTTAATTCAAGACAGTGCATCTTTCACGGTCTTCTCGAAAATATGGCCTTAACTAGACCATCTAAATGATCTTCTCAAAAATATAACTAATAGTATGAGTGAGATCGATGAGTCTCAAGGGACTTGCATTGCTAGTTGGAATACCTAGTTAGTAATGTATGACCAACTTATAATATTAAAATATAGGGATAATCAATCCTAATGTGTTCAATTTTTTGAGATTTTTTTCAATTCAACATCTGCTTTTAAAATTTTTAATAAAGTGACAAACATTTTTAAACCTTAACAATTCCATTTAAAACTTTAGTTTCATTAGTAATTTGCTTATTTGGCTAATAAAATCTTTGTTGTTCATGACATGTAGATTTTTACTGGAAAAAATAGTGGTCATGGTTAGATTGAAGTAGAAAAAAAGTTTCAGGTAGACCTAACAATAAAGATTCATTTAGCCAAAGTAGTTAACTACTAATGAAACTAATGTTTGAAACTGAACTGTTAAAGTTTCAAAAGATTAGTCACTCAATTTAAAATTTTAAGAGTTTGGGCACTGGATTGAAAGAATCTTAAAAGATTGGGCACTTTATGATTGATCATCCCTAAATATATCATGTGTAATTTTTGGATAAAACCCACATGAATTTTTATGATTTTATTAACTTGAGATTTATATATAACAATTGTTATAAGTTTATAATTCTTTTCTATTATTATCAAACATTAAAATTTAAGTTAAATTTTATGAAAATCTTTAAAGGAGAAATACCACTTTTTGCCATAGAATAAAGCATATTCCTTAGCCTAATTAAAGAGTTAATTAACCTTTTTAAGACTTAAGAAGTCATCAAACTTGTACTGTGTTGATATGGTTAGATAACAGTTGATACATTCATGGACTTTTTTTTAAGGAAATATGAAACCATTTACCTCTTTCTTATATTTTTCAAGTTTGATAGAGAATGTTATAACCAAACTAAGCCTTATATGGTTTCTGATTATTGAGAATCCCGATAGGAAACCTGTTTAGTTAAAAAAATTGTTATGTTAGCAACCTTTGCCCAGAATCGTTTATGCAATTTCTTTTCATATAGCAAGTCAATTTCTTCAAACTTAGTCTTTCATGGTAAGACAAAGCACTTCAAGATCAAGTACTATTTTCTAAGAGTAATTTAGAAGGAAGAAGTATCTTTGGTGCATTGCAAGACAAGTGAGCAAGTTGCAAATGTGTTCACCAAACTTTGCCTAAAGTTAAATTTAAAGTGCTAAGAAATAGCCTAGGAGTTTGCAACTTTAAAAGCAACGAAGAGTCTTTGAATTATGCTTTTGAAGCTACTCGACGGAAGTTGCAGTGTTGTAACTATACAAAACAAGCTTTGTCATCATGCCAAGCAAGCAGTGACATGTCATGCTAAATGTGCAAGAAAGTTTCTAAGAATGTTGCTATTTTTCCGGCACAAACTGAAATGTGCAACTTAATACATATTCTTCAAGATTAGATATTGTATTTTCCACTACAAGAAAAATGAAGTTTAGCGACGAAAATTACTGATGGATGAAGGTGTTGAAGAAACGATCGTAGGTAATAATTTGTGACGAACCACAGTATGTCCGATGCAAATTTACCGACAGACATGTTGTGTTACTGTCAGTGAATATACCAACAGTAATTTTGTACTATCTTCTGTCGATAAAGTTACCGACGGACAAGGTTTGTTCGTCGGCAACCTTACTGACAAAATTGGTTATTCCGTCGGTAAGTTAATGACAATATTACTGACAGTTATTAGTTATATGTTGGTAAATTGAATAGATTTTACCAACAAACTTTGTTTTTCTCAGTAAATAGTAAAACTATTTTTTAAATTTTTCTCTGCATTTAATTTTATTTGATGATCTTATGGTTGATGCATAATTTATACAGTTATCTGCTATCTGTTGATAATATTTTAATTTGTTTATACATTTAATTTGTTAAAATAGAAAGTTGATTAATGATATAAAGTAAAAATTATTTTAATTGATAATAAAAAATTATCTTGTACATAATAAGTATTTAATTCATACGAAATGACTACAAGTATGCTATTCATTTAGTGACCGTGGATGCTCTGATTGTTGCGATAAGATATTGCCCCTCCCCTTCAACTCATCCACCTTATATGGAGTTAAGCTATATACTCCATCGACTGTTGCAACTAAATTGCCAATGTCTGTACTGTGCTCCAAAGCTCATGGACTTCATTAGGTGCAGGCCGCATACTAGATGTTACTATACTGGATGTAGAGGATTACGAATAACATGTGTTTGCAAATGAACCTAAGCCGAGTATCCTTCCACAACGGTCTCTACCACCCATTGCATAAAGATAAGTTTGACTCTCATCAACATCTTCAGACTGTTGAGACTGTCGTTGAATGCTTTCTTGCATTTGGTCCTATTAAAAGGCAATGTTTATGTTAGTAAGTGATAATTATTAAGCATTAATATTAAAGCATAAATTTTACATACATTTAGTTCTCTACATCGAGTATTGACGCAGGTCACATCATCATGCTTTTTAGTGTGAGTATGCAAAAAAAGTTGACGAGGTGTAAGCTTCGTACCCATAGACTTTTCCTGTATCAGAATAAAATGTTATAAGTGAACTACAATTTATAAAAATTTCAACAGAATTTTCTCTATTTTTATGATATTTACCCCCTGTTGAACAAAGAAAGTAACTCAACAACATAGCCATATATGGCACCAGACATTTATAACATCATCACTCTCCATAATACGCATATTTTCATTCCAAAATTCACACATGAAATTAAATTGAAATACACCAAAGTACAAAATTCAGAATATAAATGTAAAGTGTAGATACTTACAAGTATCTCTGCATACTCGTAGTGAGTAATAGATCCTCCAGTATGTACGAGAAGACTCTCTCCTCCCGGTCCTCCAAGTCTGTTGGTATAATTACGCTCTGAAATGGAAATGACCTCAAATGATGTCCAATACTGTTGCCAATGACTCTATATTTGTTCAGAAATATAAACCGGTCATACACAAGTCTTGTGTATCACACCAAAAAAGTCTCGATAATATGTACATGCTCGTATCTCCTATACTTTATAAATGATCATGTCAAATTCAAAATTCAAAAAAAAACTTTCTGAAACAAAAGGAGAAACATACGATGAGTACTTATAATGTAATAATATTTATCTAATTAATGTATAAAAATCAATTAAAAAATTAAAATGAAGACCTCGAAGGCCAATTCTATCGTTTGACTTCTGTATCGTCTCACTTTTCCATCATCTCACATTCCTTTCGTCTTAGTTCTATTGTCTCATTTCCATCGTCTCATTTTCTTCTGTCTCATTTCCCCATCTCACTTTTGCGTCTCACTTTTGCACCAGAACGTCTCCACTTATAAGAATCATAACTTTTGACTCCAATGTCCAAAATTTTTATACTATATACCGTTGGAAAGTTAAAAGAAAGATCTACAACCTTCCAGAAGGAAACTTTGCTAGAATCTATTTATATCTATCCCAAATTTGCCCCTAAAGTCTGAAGATGAATTTTCCACTCATACACCAACGTACTGCACCCAATTCTTAACTTCATGAACTTTTGAGATTCTTAGAGACAGAACTGAAATTTGATGTCTTCATACAAAATGTAGTCATATATCTCTAGTTTAATCCAAATTAAGAATCATCTCGTTTGGACAACTAGAAAAAACGTTGTGGCTAAAATACTGAAGCATACTCAGTGAACATTTTCCAGATCACTACCAATTTTGTTTCTAAATCTTTACTTATCACAACTCATACCAAGATCACTCTTTCTACTCCCTCTACTTCTAATTTTCAATAAAATCACATTTAACATCAATTATACCCGGATGTTGTCAATGAATGCATGTACCACTTTTTTATGCGAAAACATTCCGTATTTATGTGCATACATGCTAACATGATGCATGAGCAAGAAAATGCATTGTCTTAATTTCTCTTTGAGCTCACATATACTGAAATTTCGGGTCTTAACCCTTAATATGGGGACGAGATGTTACAATAATCATTGTCACATTAAGGACGAGCCAATTTCCCTACTGTGCTCCATCTAGACAACATAGCATGTGTCGAAAAATCACTAATGGTCCACATCAAAGCTGCTCTTAACACAAAATTTTGTTTCAAAGACACATCATATGTCTCAACACCATATTCCCAAAGATGCTGCAATTCAAATATCAATGGTTATAAGAATACATCAATTTTATGATTTGGATTTATAGGTCCTGACACAATCACTATTAAGAACATACATGCCTCATTGATAAGCATTTATGGAGGCAAATTATAAGGAGTAATTATGATTGGCCATGATGAGTATTGTTGGTCGGATTGACCAAAAGGTTGGAGTTCATTCGTCGACAATCCCAACCTAACATTTCGACTTTCAACTGCAAACTTATAATGGGTGTTATTGAAATGTTTCCATGTCAGTGCATCTGATTTATGACTCATTATTCCATCTTCCTATTCGTGTTCATTATTGCATCTCATATGAGATGCAATAATATCATAAGCATATAGTTTTTGAAGTCTCAGAGTTAGTAGGAAATAACATCCACTTCCAGGGTACTAATTAAAGTGCTTCGAGAGTACAGGGAGGCGATTGGTTGGACGATCGCTGATATAAAAGGTCTGAGCCCCTCCACATGCATGCATAAAATCATTTTGGAGGAGGGTGCTAAACCCCGCCGAGAAGCACAGCGCAG
>JAOSBP010000004.1:21594631-21622400 GCA_027563825.1 Erythroxylum mucronatum | reverse complement strand
GCTCTAAGTGCGTTTTGAGTGGCTCTTCCTATTATAGCGTTGTATGCTCCCGCGAACTTGACGACCAAAAATTCAACACTCTTCTCCACCTGGCATGGCTTCTGTCTGAATTTTACATTCAGTAATACCCAAGCGAATGGGTAGGCCGATGCTCCAGTTACCCTTTTGATGGGCCCCTCTATTGGCAATAGCTGCTCTTCCGGGATTTCCATTTGTTTGAAAGCGTCGTAGTATAACAGGTCGATCGAGCTGCCCGTATCGATTATTACCCGCTTCACCTCACTACTGTCCATATTCAGGGTGGCTACTAATGCGTCGTTATATGGGCAGCTAACACCATCTAGATCAAATTCATCAAACGAGATTACCCCATCGTTCGGCTTCCGTATCTTTGCTGACAAGTTTTCACCGACCTGCCTGGCATATCTTTTTCTCCCTTTAGCGGTCGACCCTCCTGCTGCATTATCCCCAAAAATCATGTTTATGATCCTGACCGGTCGGTCATCTTGTCGCTCGGCATTTCTATCATCTCTTGTCCTAGATTGTGCCCTCGCGTTATGCCAGTCGTCCAAATTCCTATTCCGCCTTCCCTCATCCCTTCTGTCATTTTGCCTCTGAGGCCTTCTCCAAGTGTCGAACCGATCGGTTCTACCCTCGTTATCCCGACCGGTATTTTGCCCATATCTCAGGAACCTATTCAGCCTTCCCCTCTGGATAAGGAGCTCGATCTCCTTCAAGTTACAGCAATTTTCTGTGTCATGACCGACATCTCTATGGAAGCGGCAGTATAAAGAGGGGTCCCTATGTTTTAGGGGAGTTATCCTCGCATTAGGTTCAGAGAGGAGTTCCCCTTCAGCTCTCATGACTTCTAATACCTCCGCATATCGCCTATTGAGCGGGGTGAAGGTTTCGCGCTGCGGATCGCGCCGATCGATTGGCTTTCGCCAACTTGACTGACCTCTTTGCCTTTTATGCCCATCCTCGGATCTTCCACTCGATCCGCGGTCGTCTGCTCTGCGGTTTGTGTTTTTTAACACTTTTTCAAGCTGAATGTATTTGTCCGCCCGGCTTTTTATCTCCTGAATTGTGAGGGGCTGCTCCAGGGCCAACAATTTTTTGAATTCTTCATCCATCGTGTTGCTTATGAGCGCCGCCAACATGGACGAACAGGTGAGGTCGGGAACTTCTACAGCTTCATTGTTAAACCGGGTGATGAACTCCCGTAAACTCTCATCCCTTCCCTGAATCAGCTGCATCACCTCCAAAGCAGTCTTCTGTGGTCGTTTGCTTGTCGCAAATTGGTTGAGGAACAGTCGCTTAAAATCCTCAAAGCAAGTGATGCAACCCGGGGGTAGATTATTGAACCATCGCCGAGCTCCTTCTTGAAAGGCAGTACAGAACGCCTTACATTGAATTGCATCAGGGACGCAATGTAGGTTCATCATTGACTGGAAGTGCTGCAGATAATCTAAGGGATCGGTTTTTCCAGTATACTTTTCAGGTGTCGGTATTTTGGTACCGACCGTTGGAAGGCTATCCAGGATCTCTGGAATGAGGGGGGAGCTGTATTGTACGAGTACTCGGTCCGCGTAGGAATTCTTCACCAGGTTAAGTCGATCATCTATGATTTTTTCTAGGGCTTCCATAGGATGGCGATCGGACATCGCGCCCAGCTGCCGAGCGGGAGTCTGGTGCCTAGTGGGAGTCTGGTGTCATCCCGGGTGAGACTACAGGATTTGACGAATCACCAGATCAGCCGCTTCCTCTATCTACTTTTGGGCGAGAGGGGTTTGTTGCGGCGCAGGAGGATTGGCATCCAGAGGATGCTGATAATGGAGATGGGAATTGGTTTCAACGTTATCCTCCAGGGCTACGCTCTGCTCTTCTTGGTCTTGATTTTGAGGCTGGGGGTTGTCGTTCGGGTGTGATGATTGCGTGTGGGAATCGTGATGTATTGATGGAAGAACGACAGGTAGCTGCAAAGCTATCCGTTGCAGTGCAAGTGTCGTGACGGCGGCGATATCAGGGTTGGCTGCTACCGCCTGACTGATCTGTGTGGTTCTGGACGTGGTGCCCTGACGCCGGACCTCACAGTGGGCGCCAAATGGTTCAGCCTGATCTTGCTGAGGTTGAACGTCGTTGTTTGGATCCATGATCTGTGCCACTCTGGCTATGGAATACCTGAAAAACAAATAACGGCGGGCCGGGAGTTGATTCCAGGGAGGCCCCTCCGACGCTCAAGTCAGTCTTTTGGTGTAGGTTTTGGTTGCTGAAAGCAGAGAAAAGTAGGGTTGTAATCTCGTACCTGAATCAGGGAGGAATAGTACCTTATATACCTGAGGTTACCGCTAGGTTTAGGTCTTTACGTGAGTCGTTGTGTTTGCATGGGAGATTATCTCCTATATTCGGGCCGTCAACATCTGGGCCTGGGGCTGGGCCCGGTAAGGCCGGCCCTGCCGACCCAACCAATATTAACATCTCCTGATTAGATAGTTAATAACTCTTCTAAAATAATAAATAATTAATATTCCTTAATTAGGTACTTAGTTAACGTTTTATAAGTATAGTTAGTATCTTAACTCGCTTATTAAGAATTAGATAAACATATGGCTAACAGTTTAAGGCAATCTAACTTTTACTCTTTAACATGATTAGCTACCCTGGGTTCCATCCGCGGACCCTCTGGAATATTTGCCTCCAGTCGCCCGCTTTAAGTTTTGTATTTCCATGCAATTGTTAACTTACGTATCTATCTCATGTATGGAACAAAATCTTTTGTTCCGAAAATTCCCGTTCCTTCTGCTCTCCTGAAGTCTCATCCATCCACTTTTAATTTACTTGTTACAATGGATGAATTTTGGAACATCTGTTCATATACATCACGTGTAGATCACATCAAGTTTTTAACTAAAAAGAAATAACAGAAAAGATCATAATAATAAATTTAAAGATTTTTTTTAAGATATCAATTATATTCACAATTTCTAGAAGATTCACAGGATAAGTACATTGATTTATTTTATTTAAACTCAATACTTTAACTAGTTAAAATTTTCAAGTCATAGATCAACGTCACGGCCAAGCTTCTCCTCACGTACAAATACAATACAATATTTTCTAATCAAAAGTAATATTTCGAATTTGTAGCGCTATAATGCCTCGGTACTTCATCCAATTTCAAGTCATACGGCATTGTCATGGCCAAATTTCTCCTCCTAGCTATATAATATTTTCTAATCAAAAGTAATCTTTTGATCGATTTGCAATACTATAATGCAAGGTGAGGAACTAAATTCAACACGTAACTTTCTTAACATCAATGATTGTAGGTTTTTTTATAAATGATATTAGAATATAACAACTTATTTAACTCGTTGCTTAATAATTGAAGTTGATGAATAGATCAATTTCATTGATTTTTTAATATTACTGACTGATCAGGAGTCAACAATTTTCTTTCACACTTGGATCACTTCTAAACAAATGGAAAATTATTTTTTTAGATCAAAAAAAAAAAGAATTCAATAGCTTTCTTTCTAATCATATTATTTCGATGATGCTTGTGAATTAAAGAAATTTTCATTAGCTATATATAGTAAAACTAATTACAACATTACAGTGAGGTCTTCAAAGATGCTTGTGAACTTTGACAGATCCACTGATAAACTGTAATCCATTATGGCTTTAAAACGTAACATTACGAGAAGGACCTCCTTAATTAGGAAAATAAATAACGGAGGCATCAACTTTGCCGATGTTCAGCTTACTTGGGTTGCGTAAGACTGTTAATTAAGTGTAGTTAGATGCAGCATAAATTTAAAATGGCTGATAATAGTCGATTCCATATCAAAATGATTCCAAATGTTTAATTAACAGGGTCATTAATCATTGAGCTTGATTAAATAAGAATTGGAAGTCAAGGCAAATACAGCTAATTACTCGTACACATGGCGAGGGAAGAGGAATAGAAAGTCGCAAGTAACTGAGCGTCGAGTCAGCATACGAATGGGAACTGAAAGTCAACACCATCACCTGCGTTTAGAGAAGGAAGAAACATACAAGAAAAACAGGTGAGGACATGTTGGATCACGTACATCACGTGATGGCACCAGCTGTTTTCTTCCAACTTCACGTTAAAATATTTTAATTTCACTTCTTAGTCTCATTGTTGGACCTAACGCTATCGTCAGGTAAAAACTACACACAAAATTTAATCTCAACCTACGATTTAAATTTAAGTAAACAAGATAATATTTGTTGAAAACTTAAATTCTATTAGAAATAAATATTAAATAAGTCTGTAAACATTTCAAAACTTTAATTATTACAAAATGCAATATAATCACTTGTGCCAATTTTAAGGCGGAAATATTTTGGCCAATAGAATGTAGTTTAGGTGTTTGTGAAAACTTTGGACTATAATCAAATATATACAAAATGAGAGAAAAACTATGCCAGATTGTTACAAAAATATATTTTGCTCATAATTTAAAATATTCTCCTACCTTTATTGGAGGACTTGTGCCACTTTTGAGCAAGAAATCTGTTGGGTGCAGTAGAAATCAAGGAATTGCTGACAACTCAATTGTTGATATTAAATTTAAACCATTTTTAATTATTCTTGATTCTTGATTCTCGATTAATTATTATTTATTAGAATTTTTAATATGAGTATATTACAAGAAAAATGAGGTTTAGCGACAAAAATTACCGACGAAATGTGAAGGTTTTCCATTGGCAAGCTAAGTTAGCAATGAAATTTACCGACAAAATGAGCCGGAGAAACTACCGTAGGTAATAATTGGCGACAGAGTACAAATTTTCTGTCACTAATTTACCGACGGAAAGTTTGTTTCGGTCAGTAAATATAACAACAGACAAGGCTCCTCCATTGGTAACTTTGTCAACGGATTTCCCAAATCGTTGGTAAATTCACAACCATTTTTATTGATGGATCTTAGTGGTCTGTCGGCAAATTCATTGCATTTTACTGACAAATTTTATTTTTCAGTCAGTAAATTTATTGATATTGTTTTTTTAAATTTTCCTGCATTTAATTTTATTTGATAATCTTATAATTGAAGTATAATTTATATAGTTATCAATTATCAGTTGATAACATTTTGATTTGTTTTTACATTTAATTTGTTAAAACAGAAAGTTGATTAATGATATAAAGTAAAAATTATCTTAATTGATAATAAAAAATTATTATCTACAACAACAATTATTTAATTCATACAAAATGACTACAACTATGCTATTCATTTAGTGCACACGGATGCTTTGAATGTTCTGATGAGGTGCTGCCCTTCCCCTTCAAGTCATCCATCTCATTACAGAGTTGGGCTATGTACTCTATCGACTGCTGCAACTAAGTTGCCAATGCCTGTATTGTTCTTCGAAGTTCATGGACTTCATTGGATGTGGACTGCCTACTAGATGATGTTTTATTAGATGTAAAAGATTTTATGTGTTCGCAAATGAACCTAAGCTGAAGATCCTTCCACGACGGTCCCTACCACTCACTACATGAAGATATATTTGATTCTCATCAACATCTTCAAACTGCTTAGACTGTCGTTGAATGCTTTCTTATATTTGGTCATATCAAAAGGCAATGTTTATATTAGTAAGTGATAATTATTAAGCATTAATATTAAAGTATAAATTTCACATACATTTAGTTCTCTATATCTGGTATTGAAGAATATTACACCATCATGCTTCTTAGAGTGAGTGTGTAAAAAAGAGCTGACGGGGTGTAGGCTTCCTGCCTATAGACTTTTCCTGCATTAGAATAAAATGTTATGAGTGAACTACAATTTACAAAAGTTTCGGCAAAATTTCCTCTATTTTTATGATATTTACCCCATGTTGAACAAAGAAAGTAACTAAACAATATAATCATATATAGCATCAGACATTTATAACATTATCATTCTCCATAATACACATATTTTCATTCCAAAATTCACACATCAAATTTGAAATACATCAAAGTAAAAAATTCAGAATATAAGTGTAAAGTGTAAATCCTTACAATTCTTTCTGCATGCTCTTAGTGGGTAATAGATCCTCTAGTGTGTACGGGAAGACTCTCTTTCTCCAGTCCTCCACGTCTGTTGGTAGAATTATGCTCTGAAATAGACATTACCTTGGGTGATGTCAAATACTACCGCCAATAATTCCATATTTATTCAGAAATATAAGGAGGTCATATACCAGTCTTATTTATTGCACCAACAAAGTCTTTATAACGTGTACGAGCTCATCTTTCCTATACTTTATAAATAATAGCGTCAAATTTAGAATTCCAAAAAAATTCTATGAAAAAAGAAAAGACACACAATAAGTACTTATAACCTACAATATTTATCTAATTAATGTATAAAAATCAAGTATAAAAAATATATTTTTTGCACCTCAAACTCCTGATAATAAAAATCCTTTGTCGTCTGAGAGATATCCTTTCATATAACCCTCAAGATCAATCTTCCCCTTGACCTTAGATGGCATGTTTCTTGAGCATGATCCAGACGAAATTGACCTAATATAGAAACAAATTTATATCAATTTTAAATTTAAACCTATAACTTAATTATAAATATATGGTGTGTAATGTATTTTCACTTACACATTATTGACAATTATGATGTAAGGTCTTCCATCAACTCCCTCAACTCCAAGCTAGAGGTTGCCTCCTTCATCCGCAACGTTTACCCCTAATATCTCTGTCGGTATAGGGGTGGTGGATGGTGTAAAGCTGTTGAATGATGTAGCAATAGGTACGGGAGGTGATGCCTCATCTGCATGTGTAGTAGATGGAGGTACATCATCTAATTCTGTTGCAGCGGTAGAATGTGATTCTTCACCCAGAAAGTAATTGGCTCTAAATCGTGGTCTAAACCTTGGTTGCATCATATCCTATTTTCTCTTTGGTGGCATATTTTAACCTGAAATTCATATTTTATTGAATAAATCATAAATATAACAATTTCAATTCAATATATAATAATATATTATTGATTCAATAATTGATTTATTGAATATAATATTCTATTACAAACACAAATTAATCGCTATCAGTACTTAATTGTAAATCAAAATCATCTTCATCTTTTTTTTCTTCTAAAGAATTAGAATCAAACTCAGGCTCCTTTTCAAATCTCTCACCCTCCTCATCCTCTCTAGATGAAATTTCAACATAATTATTATTTGGATCGTTCAAAGGTTCATTCTCTTCATATGTAACAAATGTATTTATTTCATAAACATCTTCCTGAAACACTTCACTTACAATTCTCTATTCTCCTTTTCCATGTGATTCAAAAACATCTCTAGGTTTAACTTTGCAAACGGCCATCCAATCTAACTTATCTCGTCGTAAGCTGGGAAAAGGGACATAATACACCTGAATTGCTCACATCGCAAATACGAAAGGTTCAAATTGTCTAAATCTTCTTTGCTGGTTGATTTCAACTAGATTATATCGGCTATGGACTTTTGTACCAACATTAGGAGTTGGATCAAACCAGTCACACTTAAATATCACATTTTGTTTTATTGGCAATGCAGGGTACTCAATTTCAAGTATCTCAACAATTTTATCATAGTAGTCCATCAATTTTCCATATATGTAAACCCCACAATTTACTGTTGCCATGCTATGACCATCATATTTTGTATGATATTTGTATCCATTAATGAAATACACCAGATATAATTTAACAGTTCACAAAGGTCCTTTTGTAAGATCACATATGAACTTATTCTCTATTGGATTTTCTAAGGCCTACATAAAAGAAATTATCATATTAAATAGTATAATGTCATTTGAACGCTTCAATCATATAATTCAATCATTTCAATAATTATAAGTGAAACCTTACATATTTCTCAAACCATCGAGGAAAGTGTCTTCCAACTTGTTTATTGATATCATCTTGTATTTTCTCAGGCATTAGCTCATGTTACCATTCCTGGTTTAATCTAAACACATAATTATGTATTTTAGTTGTGAATAACACTAACTTTCGAAACCCAAATAATCAATTTCAAAATCAAATTCAACTTACTGCACGAAAGGATGAACCTCTTGACAATTTAATAAAATGTAACTATGAGCAGCCTCTATTTCTTCCACTGTTAACATTTTTCTTGTTGAATGTCTATATATTTTTCCAGGATATGTGAAAATGGATAAGTTACCATCAGCATCACCCATTCCTCCCTTATCTTCATTACGAGGAACTTTTCTTTCTCTTTTGTGCACATGCGACTCAAAATAATGTGAACAAAATGTACTTACTTCCTCCACTAAATAAGCATTACATATCAAACCTTTAACTCTAGCCTTGTTTTTGACTTTTTTCTTCAAGTGATGCAAATAACTACATTAGCGAATAGGGTTATTACAATTATGTTATTAAAACATGTTATTACTTCAATTTAAATATTTATAATAATTACCTCTTAAACGGATACATCCATCGATATTGAACTGGACCAGCAAGTTTAGCCTAGTGTGCTAAATGCACAGGTGATGCTCCATACAGTCAAAGAAGCTTAGAGGAAAAATTCCTTCTAATTTTCACAAAATTACCAGAATTTCCCTTTCTACTTTTTCCATTTTAGCCAATTTTATTTCAGATGATGTTAAGCTTTTAGAAAAACAAACTTAATTCTGTTATAACTTCCTAAACCTTATTCGGGCAACTCCCAAAATGCAATTGGAATTAGCCTTTGCATAAACACACGGCAATCATGACTTTTCATCCCAAAATAATTTGTACTTCTTCATGTCCACTCACCTTGCCAAGTTTGAAACATAACCATCGAGAAACTTTAGATTTTTTAACCATTCACACAAAATTTTCTTTTGTTGTTGTCCAAAGTGTAACATGCTTTCGAATATTTACTGGTGCGAAGATCTTTATCTAACTCATTTCTTTTACAAAAAATTTTTAAATCAACTCGTGATTTTTCATTGTCTTTTGTCCTCCCTTTAGTGTTCATTATGGTATTGAATAAATTGTCAAAAATATTTTTTCAATATGCATCACATCTAGATTATGACGTATAAAATTAGTTTACCAATAAGGCAAATCCCAAAAGATGCTTCATTTTCTCCAACCAAAGTTTTTACTAATGCTTGTATTAACTTCATCAGCTTCAAGTTCTATAACTTTTAGTAACTTTAATTCATCAAGCTCCTACAATATCTCTTCACCAGCAATGTGAGGGAGGTGTTTGTACCATCCTATTCTTAATGAACTTTTGTTTATTGCCTCAAAATGGATGACATGGAAGAAAAAATTTACTGTGATTGTTAAACCAATATGTTTTGCCCCCGTTTGCAAGATAAAACACATCAGAATCATTGTTACAATAAGAACAAGCCAATTTCTCTGCTATGCTCCATCCAAACAACATAGTATATTATAGAAAATCACTAATAGTCCATATCAAAGCTGCTCTCAACACAAATCTTTCCAGGGTACTAATTTCTGTTTCATAGAACGCTTTCTAGGCTTGAACCTAGATTGACCACAAAATTTACACTCTTGTAATTCCACATCATCTCCCTAATACAACATACAGCCCAATTTGCAACGATCAATTTTTTCAACAGGCAAATTAAGACCCCTCATAAGTTTCTTCATATTGTAAAAACTAGCAACCATTGTATGATCAAGAGGCAATGATTCATTATACCATCCAAGAATGTTATCTAAACTATAATTAGAAATATGCTTGTCAAACTTTATGTTCATTATTTGAGAAATTGAAGGCAATCGAGTCATTGTCTCACAATTTGGCCATAATTCTTAGTTAGTTGAGTGTAGTAAGTCAAAAAATTGTTTTACATGTGAGTCTTCTGCTTCAAGAATTTCTATATTTTCCTAAAAGGTATAACCGACAGCATCATAAATCATTTGCTTCTAAGGATTTTCAGTGCACCCACATTATTTGTTCTAAATCCAATATTCCTTCAAACTCATCCACATTTATTGATGAGTTTACTTTATTACCCCTTGAGGTGCTATAAATCAATGGCTCCCTATGTCGTGTCCGCTCAAAATAATTTGGAACAAACCGTTTTCTCAGTAAATGTCCATTCACTTCATCAATAGGAAGGAAACGATTATGTTTGCACTTTTTACATAGACATCTGATCTTTGGGCCATCCATATATGCAGGTTAAGAATATGCATAATGAATAAAAGCGTCAACTCCCTTAACAAACTCAGAATTAATGAAACCATTAGGTATTAATCATCTATACATCCAAGATCTATTAACATTACTCATTTTTGAAAAACTGACAATTTAAAGAAGTGATTTCATAGTTAGTATCCTTCATGTCCTCTAAGTTTACAAAACATTTAACCTTTACTTTACACAACATCCCCTAAGTATTAATCAATTTAATTAATCACCTACAATTGATTTTAATACTATGGTATGTGACATTGTTTACACCCGTGAATCAAGAAAGTAAGTTCTCGCTGTGACTCCTAAGCTCATGAAATTTTTCACTGATAAGCCATACGGGAGTTGCATCACGGGTTTTCAACCTATATACCGTCCTAAGGTTTATTATGTAAATAACTATCGTGTCTATTAAATCTATGAATTTCTTGTGTTAATACTAAGTTTGAATTAATCACATTGAAGTTGAAGTATTTATGTTTGAATTAATCACCTACAATTTACTTCAATACTATGGTACGTGGCATTGTTTACACCTGTGAATCAAGAAAGCAAGTTCTTATTGTGACTCCTAGGCTTGTGGAATTTTTCACCGATAAGCCTCACGGGAGCTACATCACGGGTTTCTAGCCTATACACCGTCCTAGGGGTTTATTATGCAAAGAACTGTCTTATCTATTAAACCTATAAATTTCTTGTATTAATACTAAGTTTGAATTGATCACATTGAAGTTGAAGTATTTATGTTTGAATTAATCACCTACAATTGATTTTAACACTATGTTACATGGAATTATTTATACCTATGAATCAAGAAAGCAAGTTCTTGCTGTGACTCCTAGGCCCGTGGAAATTTTCACCGATAAGCCTCACGGGAGTTGCAACACGAGTTTCCAGCCTATATACTCTCCTAGGGGTTTATTATGCAAAGAATTGTCTTATCTATTAAACCTATGAATTTCTTATGTTAATACTAAGTTTGAATTAATGACATTGAAGTTGAAGTATTTATATTTGAATTAATCACCTACAATTGATTTCAATACTATAGTACGTGGCATTGTTTATACCTGTGAATCAAGAAAGCAAGTTCTTGTTGTGACTTCTAGGCTCATGAAATTTTTTTCACCGATAAGCCTTATAGGAGCTACATCATGAGTTTCCAGCCTATATACCATCCTAGAAACTTAGTTATGCCTCAAATCATCCATAAGATCTCAAACCCATTCCACATACAGTAAATACTTAAACTATTAAAGAAGAACATAAAAACTCATCAATGATTATAAAAATATTCTAAACAACAACACAAAATCAAGACCTCGTTTGCATTCACACAAAACCCAAACACATCAGAATCTTATTATTAAAGCAATATATATGGTACACATGAGTTGGACAACTTGCCTGGATGGAGGAACAACTCTAGACTATAAAGAAAAAGGATGAGCGTTGCTCTTCACCACAATATAGGGTCTACGAAAATTTCATATTTAAGATAATACACTTGTTTAATAGTTTTGTTACATTTTTAATATATTAAAGCTAGCAAATCAAAAAATAATATCGTTTATTTTGAAATAGAAATATGTGAACTTGTAGTGGGAGTAATGTTAAAAATATTGCTAGACTAAACCAATCTCAACTTGCTTGGTTTAAACTATTTGTAAAATCATATATAATATTATATAATATTCTAATTCTAATTCTAATTTTGATAATCGACACGACTATCGTTAAGAGAATTTGACTTAAAAATATATATAAGGGTAAATTATTCAAAAATAAAAAAGTGTGTGAATTCTCTTTATTATTTATATATCAAAATTTTAAATATATATAATTAACAAAAAAGTATTATCAATTATAATAATGAAAATTAACCCTAGTAATTTAAATACTCTTTAAACCTTTATAAAAACTAGTATTTCATCAACAATTAATCAATTATGTAATAACAAATTAAATTACACAATTTAAGTTTTCAAAGGTATAGCAAATTGTCTTACATTTTCATCCTACCAATCTTACCTTTCTTCTTCAAATCTTTCCCTAAATTTGTAAAATTTGTCATAAGCCTAGGTAATTATTTAGATGAGCATGATTAGGTGCCTAACACCTTCCCTATTCTACAATCAATCCCCAAACATTCATTCTTATATTAGGACTTTATAGTTCCTTTTCTTTTAGAACCAAAAAAAAAACAAACTTGAAAAGCGAACAAATAATGACATCCAATAATAAGTCCTTTTTTCTCCAAGTCTGACCACACCGAAACAGGAAATTAGATAGCTAGAGCTATCCACATTCCACAATGGTTATTTGAAATCTGAAGCGAAGCCAACAGTCTAAAACGAGTGAATTAATAATATTACTTAAGCAAAATAAACCTCTTTCTATAAGTTGGAAGGAGAATGATGAAAACCAATAAAATATACCGTTTCCTTTCCTTTAATTGGATTAATGTGAGTATATAATTCCTATGATCCTACAATTTAATGATGTAATAAAGAACTGAAAATGAATGAAAATAATTAGGTTAATTTTAAATGGAATGTAAATAATGCTTCTAATATGAATAATAAGTGTAATAATAAATTATGCTAATTTAACACATGAAAAATAAATCTTAAATTTATCATTGCATGGGAAACTTTAAAGTCAAAAAGAATCTTCAAATATACAGAGAATATGTGAAAGATGTGTTACTTATAAACAGGCTAAATCTCAAGTGCAACCCCATAGAAAGGTAGATTTGTTAGTACTAGATAGTTTTTCTAAAATGGAACACTTGTTATAATGGCTAAATCTTATTATATTTCAAAGGGAAATTTCCAATTTAGTAATTGAATTTTCATCAAAATTTTATATAGCAGCCTAAAATTTAAAATTTTATTAATAAAATTCAAATTGACAAATTATATTTTGATAGATACGTTATACATCGGACCTTCCCAACATGACTTTTTCTGGGTTATTGTTATTGTTATATTTTGATAGATGCTTATAACAAATAAAATCCTTTAATTATAATAAGATGCATATTATATAATTTTTAATTAAAATTCTATAAGGTACTAATTGATTTGAAAATTATAAATTTTGTTCATTCATTTAGTTTATGAAAAAAAACATAGCTACCCTTTTTCTATAATAAAATAATGCATAGTTGAATGTAAATATCAAGAAAATATAAATATTATTATTTCTTTCCATAATATTTATATTTTCAGTTTGTTTGAAAATGTAATATTTATATTTTTCATGATATAAAAATATAAGCATCTGCCACATTTTTCCATAACTTGTCATTACTTGAACATTTACCGTCTCCATTAAAATTCTATCAACCGTCATCCTCATTTTTATAAGCGTACACTCTATATCTCTTGTCTACTCACGAGTCCAAGCTTATCAACCATGCATTTATAAGTAATACACGTGTGTGCAAATTCATCTTCATCTTTAACAGAATTAAACATTTCAAGTACTTGAAGACGGTACTTTTGATATTTCATAACACCAATAACTAGTGTTTTTGCCATAAACAAAAACAAAAAGATGAGGCCAGCCTACTCCCACTCCCACTCCCACCTGCATCTTCTTCTTCGTCTGCTTCGTCTCTCCTCTCGTGCGATTTTCTTCTCTCCGACTTCTCTATTGTGGACTCCACTTTTGATGCTGAATTTTGCGGGGATGATTTTCTTTCATATTTACCGACAAATATTACTACTGCCGCAAAACAAAATTTTCCTCGTCAATGTTAACGACAGAAATTGACTTTCCATCGGTAATTTATCATTTTCGTTTCCGTTGGTAATTTTTTATAGCAAATTCCTATTTTGTTGTAGTGTTCTGATTTAGTTGCTATTTTTCTGCTTATGGAACATGTTCATTCTGTTCAAGGGACATGTTTATTGTTTTTTTTTCTAGTTTTCTGTTATTTTATTCACATATTTAAGCAATCTTGTTTAATGAAATTTATGTTCTATTTTGACTCCCCTTCACATATCATATTCAGTTTTGCCTACAAATTTCAACAAGAAAAATCAAAATTGACAGAAAACTTCCAAAGCTCATGTGCTAATGGATTATGGAGTCACCAATAGGAAAGAGAGACAACGATCTGACGGCCTCATGTTGCAAGAAGGAAAATGACAGGTTATATATTCTTTTATGACACTTTGATCCTTAAGGAATATGGGCAAGGGGATAAGGTCCCCACCTTCACCCGCTCAGTTATCTGCTACTGCATGCCGTGCTTCCAGAGTAAAATAAACTTAAAAAGATGGCTAGAGAGTCGAAAACTCGACCAATATCCAATGCCCCTCTTCAGATTACTCAGGTGCAAGCTTTTTGGACAACAGAAAAGATGTTGAAGAGGAAAAAGAAAAGGGTACCAAGTTGTGTGTTTAACCTGTGGGATGGGCGACTGAAACATGCTGTGTGTTTAGAAGTGGGGTAGTCTGCCCATCTGTAGCTTGTTGGCTTGTTAGGTGGTTGGAACCTATACCTAAAACTGAGTGACTAAGGTGTGAAACATTTTGAAGTTGGGGATACACCTATCAATACTCATTTAATGTAGAACAAGGGACCACTGTAAGATCAAACGCGTGATGGTCCCCTTGTATTCATTGAGCATATACACGTATGACGTTATTCTATAAAGTTAGACGGCATATTAATTAATCAGACCATATATTATATCTTTCTTAATTTCTTGTATATATAATATAGTTTCGTGCAATTAAGTTGAAGATACAAGTGACTTCTAATTAATGGCTTAATATTGCATTTGCACACAATCTATATATAATCGATTAAAATCACATGATCTTCCTTAGGTCAACTTAATTAATAGTTTTGAATTCGTGCTCTCTCTTATATGGTATGGAGACTCCAGGATATGTCATATTCTTACAGGTTTAGTACAAATCATTACAATTCGATGGATTGATCTCTCATCTTCTGCTACATACGTCCAATGTCAACCATGTGTAACTTATTATTAACCACACAATTCACAATAAATAAATAGAATGTGTGGGTCATAACAAATGGACCAGATACCTGGCAAAGATGATCTGTTGCCTTCCTAGCTAGCCGAATGTTTTTCCAAGTACAAGAAAGAAAACCAATCCATTGAATAGCTATGGTGCCAAGTGAAGATGATTATAGTCTGTCCTTCTCAACCCTCAATCACTCTGAATGGAGTTCATATGGAGTGCACGTGATCAAGGATCCCCGTTCTTAGACGACGTAAATGCATATGATTTTGATCCCCACATGCTCCCCCGTGTTAATTGTTTTTTGTTTTATACTTTCTTTTGAATTACCCGTTCTCTCCAAATTCGGATAGACATGCTCCTGATGATTTTAGGCTTATTATCTATAGCAACTTAAGAATAATTTTGCTTCTTTTTTGATAACACAAATGCCAATTTTACAAATCTGGTTTAATTTCAAGAGATGTATTCATACATAATGCATTATATACTTCAATATTTGTTGAAACATCATACATGAAGTATCAAGTAGTCGCTGTAATAAGGTCTGAAAATTGTAATTCTGCTACTCTGTATTGGTCATGCCCAATTCAGATGTTTTGATGGATAGATTCTATGGATTGCTTTCAGACGTTTGCAATAGCAAGGGCATTTACTTCTTTATGAAAAAGTTGTGAAAATTGGGATTGCAAGAGTCCATATGAAGGTTTAAAATCACAATTATGTTTAATTGCATGGGAATTAGCGATTGAAGCTAGTGTTGACCGACTCTACTGTCGTCGCCGTATCAAGATCTTTTGTCCAATTTTTATAGTGTTTTATTGTGTCCAGTAAATTTCAGTCATTTATTTATGCGGGTCCTGTATGGGTCCCATATAAATAAACGTAGGATCCACATAAATGAATGGTTAAGATTCACTGGACACAATAAGATACCATAAAACTGGACAGAAGATTTGGACTCGTCACCCGCCATTTTTAGATCTGTCCCTTGTTTTTGAAATTTTCCAAAAAGTTGGAATCTTTGTTCTCTTTTCTTTTGTATTGCTTTATATTGTGAAAATAGAAGGTTGGCTATGCATAATTGCCTGTCTAAGATGACCTAGATCAGATTGTTCCTCACCTTGGACATATTATTTATAAGTTTGTTAATTATTAATTAAGTTGTAATTAACTGCATATATTAACCAAGTCACAACGCTCAGCTCTAAGTTTTTAGTGGCCAAAGACGATGCACGAAGTTAACATGCTAAATCAGAAAATTCGAGCACATAACATTTTAATACATAATCAATGACATCAACTGAGCAACGCTTGATTCTAACCTAGCTAATAGATTTAATGCATTAAAATATGAAAGTGTAAAAAATTAATTGCTCCCACTTGTCTCGACCTCCTTTAAAATCTTCCCCGACTGAATCATTAATGCCCACACCAAAATCAATAACTCAATCAAGTCTTCAAATTTCACATTCCTTCATCAACTCCATGAACTCCATTTTGAACCATTTTCCATCATATCATCCCATTTCTCTCGACCTCTATACATCTATCTAACCCTAAAACCATCCAAAGACATAAACGCAAACCCGCAGGCATGGGAAAGAAAATGAAACTCCCTAATTTCCTCTCCAATACCACCACAGACTCTAGATCCTTATGGCCATGGCCTACTTATTGCCACCAACCCAAAACCCTCTCTTTCAGGGCCGGCCGTGACACCATCGACTCTGCTTGCTTCGACGCCACCGCCATTAATGGCGTCATTGGCCAGCCTGAGTCATTGCTCACCAACTCTTTCAAGTCAGCAAGCTTCTCCACTGAATCAGATGAGTCAGGAGTGGAGTTCATAGAGACGGTGATTCGTGGTGTGAGGTCATCGGAGAGACTGTTTTTCGAGCCGGGAGAGACTAGTTCAATCCTAGAAGAGGCCAAAGCAGGTGACTTCCCGTCCAAAGAGATTGTCGCCGTGTCAATGGAGTCCAAAGAGCCTTACGTTGATTTCAAGAACTCAATGGAGGAGATGGTTAAAGCTTACAAATTGAAAGGGTGGGAAGATCTTGAAGAGCTCTTATTTTCCTACCTGAAAGTGAATGGCAAAAGCAATCACGGGTATATAATTGTTGCTTTCGTAGATTTGCTAGTAGGTCTTGCTTTTGCTTCTTCGAGTGAATCATGTTCTGGTTCTCAATGTCCTTCTTCTCCATTGTCTTCATACACTTCTTCTTCTTCTTCTTCTTCTTCTGATTCTTCTGCAACTACTCCATGTGTCTCTTCGTTAGAATTAGCTGAGGAGGAGGAGGAGAAGACTACTGATATTACTCACAGGCCAACTTCATTAGAAGCCCAAAATGAGATTTAAGGCCAACTGAATACGCCTTAAATATTTTTTTGTTTTATTTATTATTCAATATAAATGTCATAATGTGTTAATATAATAGTACATCATCTAATGTCTAGTAGAAGAACCTGTTCGGATGATTCTCAATCTCTGTCTATCTGTGCTTATGGAGATAATGCGTATGTAAATAGATCATACTTAGTAACAGTCTCGTTTTCCCTTTACTTTTTTGTTAGAGAAACGTTAAATTCTATACGAAGCTGTTATATTCTTTGGCACAGTTATTTCAGTAAAGTTCTAGTTGAGTTACCAAAAGTTTCAAAGGGTTAGGATTTGAACATGGTGAAGAGTACTTCTCTTCAGTTCAACTACCCTTCACATTAGATAAAAATAGCAACTGATTTCCACGCGGGTAATAAATATCTTGTTATTAAGTAACGAGGACAACGTACACTAAGAGGCGATCGTGATCATCCATACAACATCAATTCGAGAAAACCAAGTTTACTTAAGCACTGACATGTACGATGTGATTGATCACAGCCGTTGGCTTTTGAATTATTTTTAGGTAAGTCGTAATCAGTTGATAGGAACTAGTCCAGTGCAGATTTTTGGCCTTGTCCTTAAAAAGCTTCATATCCCTTCTTTTGCATATTATCTGCAAAAGCATTATCATCTTAACACCATGCAACCACGAATATTATATATATATATATATATATATATATAAATGTGTATGTTCAATTGAAACATTATTGTCCTCATGGTTTTGAGATTCAAGTAAACAACATTTGAGAGAGGTATAATAAGTACCAATATCTTCATGTGGACCACATTATCCAACATACATACTCTGTCCTCAATCTCTATTTTCTCAAGGTTAGCTAAATGTTGAAGCATAAACAAAAAAACAAGAGGATTACATATCCGTAAGGGTTGAGAAGAACGTCTCTGCTAATTTGAGTAGTTCAAACAAAATGTTGGTGAGAAATTTATGCATCTTTTTACTCAAATTGGCGGAGTTCCTTCCGTGGTTGTAACAACAATAACAATAATAATCCTAGTGCATAAGACTTGCTGCTTTGCAACTGTTAAAATATTTTATTATCATAATAGATTTATGTATGTTATTATTTGGTTGCAAACATTGTTATCCAATTGGGGTATCTTGAATGAGAATAAAAAACACAGGGGTTAAAGTGAACGAATTAAAAACATAAGGGCTAAGATGAATAATCAAGTATATCACAGGGGCTCTTTTATGTAATTTGCCAATTATTTGATTGCAAACATTGTTTTTTATAGCTATAGAGTTTTGGTCTTGGTTTCATTTGTCAACTGCGAAATCAACTACTAAATTAAGTTAATAACAATTACTTATATATAAAGTCCAGAATTTGTTTTGCTTAATTATGAATAAGCAGTCTTGAAATTTTCTAATTAACCAACTTTAGTTATTTCTAGTATTTATCATAATAGGGCTACCATGATGTGCATCTATCATTTTTTGTAACTTTATAACTACTCTCCTATGTAAAGAATTCATATATGATAAAGTACAACCTCTTAAACTGAAATTTATCCCAACCGCGGTATTATTTACCAAGAATACATTCACAAGAGGTAATTTCACCATCTTTAAATCCATCACCAATCAACATCTCAACCAATTAAGTATAAAGAGAGATTAATTGAAAAGGGAATGATCAGAAAATAAGCAATGCTAGAATCATGAGTCACCTAATTAATGCAGGTAAGAAATATATAATTGGATGTGATCTGGAGTAGTATGTTGCATGTGATAAACCTACTCTATTAATTAGTTGGTAAATGGTACACATAACTTGTAATCTAGCTTTAGTTAACTGACCATCAGCCGCTTAATTTAGCTTTTAGACTAAGTGGACAGTCTAACTTAGAAACGACAGCAATAAATTGAATACTAGCAGAGGGTGGCCTTTTACATGTTTGTGTTAACCAATCACTTCAATGGATACTGATTGAGCATAACCCAACTATAGTATCATTTGGCATGAACTTTGCTCTTGTATTTTCAGATGTATTCTAGCAACTATCAATATATATATATATATATATAACACTATGTTACAACTTGATGCAGTATCCTCTCCTATCTTTGTTACTGCTTGGCTTGACCTATCCAATATATTATATTGTTTAGAACATACTAGTACTTTTAACATCTGAACAAAACCAAAATAAATGTCAGCTCTAGCTCTGTGTTCGAGACCGTGTAACAATGCCTCGGCATTAATCTCTGAGCTGAAGATTCTCGGCTGAGGGGACGAAGCTTCTAAACTTTGTGCCATGCGAATTTTATAACTTATCAAATTGCACGACAATTAAGCAACGTTGAGACAGTGCTAAATCCGATGTTAGTTGGTTAGGTATATGATAATAACCACTAAACAATCCTAATTACTGGTTATACTTAGTTTCCTGGTTTAAGTTATTACCATTATCAGTTACGTATAGTATATGCACAGAAAAGAAAAGGTCAGCTAATGAATCGATTACTTATGTCACCGTGACCAAGATGAGTAGCCGAATCAGAAATAATAAATTATAGATGTTGTAAGGTCGCAATTCAATATATACAAAAGGAAAAGGATCGAAATTCCAAACAACTGAACTCTGAATTTATAATATATATAAATTCATCCAGGTCCAAACTTTCTCGCCGTGGTTTCCTCTCCAATAATCTCAAAGTCCCATATCCAGCAAGTTGCAATCTTCAATAAGAAAATTAAACAAAAAAAAGTTCACGTTCCCAAGGCAGTGTGGTTTGTTGAGATAGGGCTCACAAACAAACCAAACAAAGAAACTAACGTTGGAAGGTGTTTTTGTTTGTCAACTTCTACTGTTAGCTATAAAGATGGTAGAGATCACCCTGAGCTTATCATGGTAATCTAATCCGATGGTTGCAGGTATTCAATCGGTTGGCAATCCCAAGTTTGGTTACTAAGACCTGGTTACATTTGATTATTCCCGTCTCGGACAAACGAACAAACAAACAAACCCTATAGCCGTTTGGCCTCCAGGTTTTTGTTTGTCAAACTTCGTAAGAAGCCAAGCTTATCTTATAGTTCTTCCAAAGCTAATGTTCGTAGTAAATATCGAAACGATGACCCTTTAATGAGACCCTCATTTTTCTAGATACTTAAAGTTCGTGAATTTTATTATCATATAGCATAGGACTTGATGTCTGTCCATCGCATCATATAGCTTTGAAGCTTTGGCTAACAATGCATTAATGGTTCTCTAACGTACATAAGAAACTATTAATGATTCCCGTGTTTTATCTTCCGCTGCTTTATCATTCTTTGTATGCAGTTTGATTTGAATACTTTAGTTCTTAATATATATATAAAGAAAAAGAAAAAGTGGACAGTAGCGGTCATTCAAGTCTTGGTGAGGCCACAACAAGAGCATCAGGGTTCACGATAACTCGTACGACAATGTTAAATACTGTTGAAGTTAGCTACAGCGGAAAGCTTACGAAAAAGTCGGTCCTCTCATTTGATTACAGGTGGTACTTTAATAGCCATAAATATCTTCTCTGCGCCAGTAACCTAACTAATAACTGATTTCACTGTTGGAGTACCTGAAGGTTGGTGAAGTTAATCACAATTAGGTGGAGTGTCGAGCTCATGTGCCGTGTGTGTTCAGGAGATGCAAACGGAGCCAAGACATAAAAGGGACGAAATTAGTGTGTTTCAGAAATTGATCAATTTTGAGCTCAGCATCGAAGTTGGTGCGAAAGTGACCAATGAATAGGGTCCGAAGTCAGAAATCTTTGCCAAGAGATAGGATGCGACTGATATAATCAGCTACTGTCAGTTGCTCATACGGCTTTTACTGTGATTAAATGCTCATGGTAATTGTTAAGTTTCCTATCAACCTGAGCATCTAATGATGAAAAATTGTTCAGGTCTTGAAGGAAACTGGTAAGGAGTAAGGAGGGGTGATTCCCATTAATGAGACCGTTTCATTCTCAGGAAAATCAAACAATTCTCTTCTAAGCCTGTAAAGAGGTATTAGATGCACATTGATGAATTCACTTTTTTCTTTAATCAGCTAAAGGGTAACATGTTTAGAATTCAGAGAATTAATTATCCTGTTCTTTTAGGTTAGGATTTTGTTCACTATTTCATTGCTCTCTCAACTAGTATTTCTTCCTTTGCTATTCATGTTAGGTTTAAAAGCATAAAACTCTAACCTCTTGATTACAAGTCTCCGACATCTATTTTTCACTTTTCAGAATGCCAAGCTCTTAAAACTTTTGGTGTGTATTCAAAAGAGTTTCTGCGATTGAAAACTTTTTCATATTCCTGACATGAGCCTGAACAACTAAAAACAAAGAAGTCCCATGGGCCTCTTTTGGGACTGTTGCAAAGTGAACCTGCCATTATGGTCCAATCAAAACAAATCAGACACACAGCTTTGAGTCCTAGGAGTACCAGGCCCATGTACTGCTTTCACATTATTGTCCTTGCTAACTATTGTTGAATTGAAGCACAAGTCCCCGCGACCACGTTCAGAGATACGTTCACTGCTCTATTCAAATCTGACATGTTCGAAACTTCAGAATCCCACCGCCGTTCTGGTTGTAGCCTAAGGGTTTTTATAACGGTGAACCACAATTATCTCTTAAATGCGTAATGTGTAGTCGATTTAGCTGATATTATTAGTCCAACATGTTTCTATCACTTTCAGTAATTTTCTTTAAAATTTTGAAGTGAATTATAGTTTTCCTATCACCATTTCGACACTCTTATAAGAAATTTATTCTACCAATTGAACAGTGACGGAGTCAGAAATTTAAAATAGGAGGATCCAAATATTTAAGATTTTAAATCTTGAGAGGCCCAATGTACCACTAAATTTTAAATAACTCTATTATTGTGTGTATATATATATATAATTAAAAATCAAAATATTTAATTTTTATAAATTTTAGAGAACCCAGTGCACCACTAAGCTCCAGTTAACTTTGTCTATACAATTGAACCAACTATTTGAACATCATGACTCTTTTTACCTCTCTTCTCTTTTCTCCTTCTTTCTCTCATTTCTGTTGTCTTTTTTTTTAAATTACTCTCAGTTACTCTTTTATTTAACTCCTAGCAATAAGAAGAGTTTGTGTCATATTGGTGGTTTTATTGAGATAATTATGAGTAAAAGAATGACGACTCGTTACTGAGTTATTGCTGAGACTCTTTCCAAAATTTTCGACCTAACTTTAACCTCATATTTACATTCTCTTCTAATTCGATGTCCTTCCTACGATATAAGAGTACTGGATGCTATTGTCAAAAACTTTTCTTTCTACGAGGATATTAAAAAATAGTTCTCAATCAGACATTATTGATATTATGAATTCCGTATCAGTACTAATATGGAATGTACAATACCGTACGATATTGGTCAATAATACGCATTGTTTCGGGTAATTTTTTAAATTTATAAAATAGTCCCTGACTTTCTTTTTTAATTTATAAAATAGTCCTTCAATATATTATATTATATAATTTATAATTTTACACCATCTCTATCTCCAAAAATCATAATAATAAAATTTGAAATAATAACAATCTATTAATGTTTATTAATAATGTCTTTCACATATTTGACATATAAATAATAACTTAATTAATATGAAAAAGATCAAACAACAACAATAACTCAATAAAAGTCCCATAAACTACAAGGTCTTATGAGATCCAGATGAATATAGTCTTACTCTTAACTGGTAGAGAGGTTATTTTTGATTAAAAAAATAAAGTACTTAAAATGTTACAATTTATCACACAATAATTAATATTTTATCAAAACATCAAATAAAAAGAATAATAAATATCCACAACTCTCTAAGTTTTCAATTTACAACAAGAGTTCGAACCAAGTAAATAATCAATTAGAAGTGAAACCTGAAACAAAAACATTCAAACTTGAAATTTCATTCAATCTAATATCTGCTAAAATCGTATTTACCTCAATTCTCATCATTCAAATTCATTGCACTAATGACATGTCAGTATTTTTTCATCCAAGATTATCTTTTAAGTCATTCTCATCTATCAAACTCGGTTCCTCATAAACCCGTCCGTCAAAAGATCGATGCGGTTAATGTAAATTGGATATACATAACTACTTATTCTATTAAGAATCCTATTAATCAAATAAAATTAAATTATTTAGAAATTACAAGAAATTATATTCAACTTAAAAATGATAAAAGCATACTTTTTTTGAAGCTTTAAGTTATATCGAACAAAGACCAAGTCGTTTAATCTTTTATGTTCCAATCTATTTCTTTTTTTGGAATTGATAAATTCAAGTGTGCTCTAATTCCTTTCACACCTTATTGCACTTATGCATTGACTTAGAATTCAAATTGCAAATCATTGCAATTCTGGAACACCAATCCCGAATTAGTCACACCTCCATTTATGAGCTTAGGAGATCTTGCATCATCTTATGGGTAACAATTATTGTAATAGTTAACAACATTCCTTATTAACTTTAGCTTTCTTTGTAAATTTTGGTCTAAAATAAACATCAGGATTCAAAAATGCCCGAGCTCTAAATAATAGAGAGTAAAGTCATCTTTCTTATCGCTCATTGATGACTTCAAGATAAGGTGTATACAAAAAGGTTTTTTTTTCAAATTAGCCTTGATTGTTTCCTTTGCCTTCACCATGACATCATAAAAATAACTCACCGTTGCCTTCTCATCACAATCAGCTAGCAAAGTACTCTCACCAAAAGCTCACAAACTTGAATCACAAATTGACGCTAGGACCAAACTTTGTGATGTTTAAGTATAATTATAGAAAATTCAACTCCAACATTATACCTGACACAATATGATGTGACTCACTTATCACTTATAAACAACTTCCTCAACTCCTTCTTCATTAAAATAAAACAATAAAATAATAAGAAATTAGTCGCAAACCTTGTTATAGTAGGATAACAGAAATTCCTACCATAGGTGAAATCCTTCTCCATCAAATTTAAGACCCATTCACAATTATAGATAAACTTGCTCACTTTCTTTGCTTCTACACAATCTTATTAACGATAGAAAATTATCTAGTATCTCTTATATTTTCTAACATCAGGTTAATGCACCGTGTAGCACAAAGAGTCCAATATAAATATTTATGCCTACTTTGTAATCTTTTCTTAGCTACTTTATAAGCATAATCATTATCAATAATGAACTGAACAATTTTTTCTACTTTAACTTTATTCACAACTTCATTGAATATCTAAAACAGAGTATCAACATTTCTATCAAGGTTAAATACATCAATAGACTTCAAAAAGAACTAGTTGCCATTGATGTTCACCCTTATTGATATCCTTATGATATGTGTTTAATTGTTGATGTATTTAATCATTTACACTTAGCGATTATTGACATGAAAATGCTTAAGGTACTCACTTTAATTTATATGTGATTTTAGGTACAATTTGGAAGCAAAGAAATTAAAGTGAGTCGAAAGCACGACATATGGGTCATTTTTTGAAGATTTATTTTTGCTCAAGAAAATAAAAGTCAAGAAAAAGATAAGGAAAAAAAAGAACAAAGAAGAATTAAAGTGGCTGAAAATACTGAAAATTGCATATTCCATGCAATTACATGCATTTAAATTTAATGGACAATCATGCTTAAGAGGAAGGTCAACGTAGCAGGTGGCCAAGCTTGGAAGAGGAGAGCTCAAAACGACACAGCAGCAGGCAGAAACGGCAGGGCAATATTGGGCTAGGCGTGAAATGCAGTGTCCCAGAGCATAGAAGGCAAGGTTTTAAGAAGAAGCAAGTTTAATTGTCCCATTGAATAAACAGTGGGTGGAACAATACAGAGGCGTGGAGTGGAGGCGCAGCAGGGGCGTGAAGCTGCGTGTACTGCTTGCGGCTTGCGGCTTGCAGCTTAGAGTAGCTAGGAGAGACATTGTGCAAATGTGACCCAGCGCAGTAAGGAGGTAGGCGTAAGCAGTAGTGAGGGACAATAAACCCACAAGGTTTATTCGTCCAATCATTGGAACAGTGGAGGCTACAGTAAACAGTGAAGAGAAGGCTTCGTAAATGGGCTGAACCAAAGGGGGTTTTGGCTAGGGATTAGAATGGGGGCTGAAGCATTTTTCCAGGAACGACCCATGAAAGGCTAGGTCTCCCGACGTCGGTTTGGAGGTGACATCGACGTCGATGACCCAGGTTAAGTATTTATTATTATTTTGTTGTTTCTTTCTCTCATTAGAAATTGATTGTGTTATCCTATGTTAATTAATTTGAGTATTGTGTATAGATAATCGAATTTTCGTTATTATTCGGTTATTTGTGTATGAATGATAGGATTGAATTATCTTATATTTTCTTATGTATTTTAGTGCGATTTCAATCCTATTCTTAAGATAAAATATTTAATTTTGTGTTTAATTTGTGTTGACTACTAGGTTGAATATGATGATATATATTTGAGACCAAAAAGAGAAGATGTTCAACGCAAGTTAGAGCACAATTGTTAAAAACAAAGATTTAAGATGGTGGACTATGCGCTACGTGCATGAAACGCTGCGTTGTTGTGAAACGCATATGGAGAAGGCAGCAACGAGGAGCAAGGAGGTTTTAAGTGATTGTGACCCTTATTGGTCATATCAAAAGCATTGCGAATCAACAGTGGCAGCGCAACAAAAAAGCACAAAAAGCAAAACGTGGAGAGCTGCTGGAGAAATATAACAGGGGCATGGAAAGAAGACAGGTGCGCAGCATAGTGAGGGACTAGCCAGCTACAGTGGAGGCAGTAAGTAACACCGAACCAAAATCTCTTACATTTTTATGTGTCTCATTGTGAACAATAAAGGGGGAGGAAGGTAACGTTGCCATATTACATGAAAAATATGACCTGCTCTTGGAGCATAAAATTAAAAATGAAAGGCTAGTTTCTCGATGCCGGTTCAACAAGAATATCGACGCCAAGTCACGGTTAAACTATTTCTATCATTTTAAAGTTGTAATTTTTTTCGGATTGTTGTGTTATTGGTATTGATTTGGATGATTTTGGGATTAATGATCTTAATATATTATTTTGATCGTTTTATTTTGAACCTACTGATAAAACATTAATTGTAATCCATAATCATTGCTTTTGATGTTTGTGAATAGCATCTAAGGATCGTTAATCATTAGAAACAACATAACTTAGGTTGGATAACCCGAACGTGTGAGGTTACTGCCTATATTGGTCGTTTTCTAATTCACAATGCGACTGCCAAATTGAATCTAGAGATCGTATCTTAGGTTATTCGGTGGTTAGGTTTGATTGATGATTATATCTTGATTAAATACAACCTAAGGGAAAATCTAGATTTGTATAGCGTTCTATTAGTCTCAGATCAATAGTCCTAAAAGAATTGTAAAGACTTTAGAATGAAGGAATATACTTGATTGTGTTTAAGCTGAGATTGACCCTAGAACCGGACCTTACTTATACTCAACACTTTTCTCATTTTTGATTGTTTATTTTAATTTGTTTTCGATAGTTTACTTTTACTTTACTTTCTAAATTGTTGAAATCTAACCCCCCATTTACTTTCCTTGCATCAATTAATTTCGTTACAGAAATTAACTAAACATTCCATGTGGATTCGATACCAACTTACCATAACTACAAATTTTAGTGTGCAAAGTTAGGTAAATTTTGCAGTGCAGTTGACATGCACTGTAAAATTTTGGCGCCATAGTCGGGGAGTGTGGTAGCTTAATTTTTGAATTTGATTTTAGTTGGTGTTTTGTGAATATATTTGCTTATATTCATTCTTTTTGTTACTTGTTAATTTTTAATTGTCCATTACTGTTAGTGCATGGTAGTGACTAGATCTCCTTGTAGAGAAATTGAGCAACTTGATTTGGAGATCGAGAGAACATTATGGAGATTACGTAGGGAAGCAAGGTCAACTTTGGTAGATGAATTGGAAGCAAAATCCGAAGACACAATGGCAAATCCGAGAACTCTAAGGGAGTTGGCTGAACCAGATTTAACTCATAGACCATTATGCATAACATTTCTGAATTTCGTTGAACATGTTACCTTTGAGTTAAAATCTGGATTAATTCATTTATTGCCTAACTTTCATGGCCTTGCAAGTGAGGATGCACATAAGCATCTTAAGGAACT
>JAOSBP010000004.1:21578835-21594531 GCA_027563825.1 Erythroxylum mucronatum | reverse complement strand
TAATCACAATTAATATAAAATAACAATAATTTTTAAATATTTCACATATAAATAATAACTACAATTAATATAAAAAATATAACTATGAGAATGATAATAGGAATGGGAATGAATATAGTTAGCATTGGGAATGAATATTATCATTATAATTATAATAATTGGTTAAAAGAAATGAATGATTACTATTACCATTGATAATGGTTGGTTTGTAAAAAATATTAAGAAATAAAATTTTATTATATTTTAATTAATTAGTTAATTATATTTTAATTAATTAGTTAATTATATTTTAATTAATTAATTAATTATATTTTATTTATTAATTAATTATATTTTATTAATTAATTCCAATATTGTAATTAATGAATGAATTATATTTTAATTAATTATATTGTAATTAATTAATTAATAATAATAATATAATTAATTATATTTTAATTAATTAATTACAATATTTTAATTAATGAATAATTATATTTAAATTGTAATTAATTAAAATATTTTATAATAATTAATTAAAATATTCTAATTAGTTATATTATATTATTTTAATTAATTAATTAATTACAATATTTTAATTAATGAATTAATTACAATATTTTAATTAATGAATTAATTATATTTTAATCAATTATATTGTAATCAATTATATTTTAATTAATTAATTATATTTAATTAATAGTATTAAAAATATTTTAAAAAAAAGAGTCACTACTGAGGAATGATTTTTATTCCTCTACTAAATGAAAGGTATAGAGGATTTCCCAAAAGTAGGATATCAAATTATTACCCCTATAATGATAACCAACAACTAACCACTTACTTTTCATTCCTTACCCATTAACCCCTTCCCAAACCCATCAACCAAGCACCCCCAATAATACAAAGTATTAAAAATATTATAATAACACAATTTCATCATTTTAATAATAATAATTACATCAAAATTACATTAAATAAAAATAACAATAAATATCATTAACTCCCAAATTATTACAATTTACAATAAGAGTTCGTGATGAGGAAACAATCAAGTAGAAGTTAAACCTAAAACAAAAACATGTACAATTACATTACATATAAATAATTTAACGTAAACACCAAATATAAGTAAAATTAAAAGGAAAAACAAAATCTTGGAACAAAATTCATTCGTCTACAGGAGGATACTCGCTATAACTGCACTGACTCCAATTATCATTTGGTAAAAAATTCTTATCATTGAGAGCAGCTTCATCATCATTATCATTCAAATTTAATGCACCAAATGACATGCCAATGTTTTGTTATCCAAGATTATCTTCAAGTAATTAACATCTACTAAATTCGGTTCTTCAGAAACTCAATCCGCCAAAAGATCAATATTATCAATGGAGATTAGATCAGTTGAATTACTTGTGCTATTAAGACTCCTAGTAAAATTTAATTATTAGAAAATTATAAGAAATTATATCGAAATTAATAATGATAATAATGATGATAACATACTTTTCCCAAAGCTTTAAATTGTAACGAACAAAAACCAAGTCATTCAACCTCTTATACTCCAATCTATTCCTTTTCTTGGAGTGGATAAATTCAAATGCGCTCTAGTTTCATTCACAGTTTGTTGCGCTCATACATTGACTTAAAATTTGAATTGCAAACCTTTTCAATTCTAGAATACCATTTCCAAATTGATCCCACCAAGAAACAGTAACAAAAGAAGCGTTATAAACAAAATAAAGTGTTAATTAATTTCAACAAATAAAAAAAAGAAACAACTAATACCTGGAGAGAGTTTTCTTCTTTATCGAATAGCAATTGGCATTCCAAATTTCTCATAAGACAACTTATAAAGCTCCATTTGTGAGCTTAAGAGATCTTGCATCGCGTCAATGCTAACAATTGTTGTAATAGTTAAAAGCATTCCTCTATTAGCTTCAGCTTGCATAGTAAGATCCAGTCTAAAATAGACACTAAGATTCAAAAATGTCCCAGCTGCGAACAACAGAGAAGAAAATTGTCTTTCCCTTCTCTCATTAATGATTGAAATATATGATTTGTATTAAGAAGACCTATGTTTCAGATTGGCATTAATTGCTTCTGTCACTCTCTCCATGACATCAAAAAAAAAACTCATTGTTAGCTTTTCATCACTATCAGCCAAGCAAAGCACCCTCACCAAAGGCTCACAAACACGGATAACAAATTGGCATTGAGACCAAAATTATCTATCTGCCAGTATAATTTTACAAACCTCCACTCCAGCATTAAATCTAGCATGCTGAGATGCAATCCTCTTATCACTTATAAACATTTGTCTTAACTCTTTCTTCATCATAATAAAAGACTGAAGTGATAAGAAATTTGTTGCAAATCTTGTCATAGCATGACGACACAAATTCCTGCCATTGATAAATTCCTTTCTTATCAAATTCAATATCAATGCATGATTATAAATGAACTTTGTTACCTTTTTAGCTTTCTGCATAGTCTCATCAATAACAGGAAAATACCTAAGATCTCCTATATTCTCCAGTATTAGGTCAATACAATGTGCAACACAATGAGTCTAAAAAAAGAATTATACATATTCTGCAATCTTTTTCCTGTCGCTTTATAAGTGGAATCATTATCAATAATAAATTGAACAATATTTTCTAACCCTACTTTATTCACAACTTCATCAAATATCGCAAACAAAGTCTCAATATTTCTAATAAAGCCAAATGCATCAATAGATTTCAAAAACATACAGCCATTTGTAGAATATATCAAAAAATTAATAATAGGCTCTTGTCTCCTATTTATCTAATCATCATACATAATTGAATATCCATAAGTAGCCCAATTCACTCTTCTTTTTGCCAATAACTTCTAATTTCAGAAATAGAACAACTCAAAAGTCTAAAGATAAATAAAGGTTGATATGCAAGAAACTTGAATCCTTAAAGAGATGGACTAATTTTGGGATAAAATGTAAAGATAATAACAATTACAAAAGTTCCTATTCGGTTTTTCCACAAGACCACAACCGAATTATTATTATACTCAATTAATTATTTACCCAGTATCCAAATACCATTTCAATAATTTTAAGATTATGTAAATTAATTAATTATTTGAATTCTTTCCAATTTACATTTTCGGTAGTTTTAAGTTAAGTTGAAACTTTAAAGCCTTTCTGACTTTTAAATCATGCATCATAAAGTTAAGTTGAAACTTAAATTGAAATTTGAAAGTCTTTCCAACTTTTAATGCATGTCGTGAATGACCAAAAAATTTAACATAATTATCAATCAACCGAACCACAAATGAACCAAAACCATACTCCTTTCATTCAATTCAACTCCAAATCCAATCTATTATCCAACTCTAACCAACGACACACAAATGCTTCACAATTTCATTCCAACTTCCCATTCACAATCACAACAAAAATGTAATTAACCTGGAAAAATTCTAACAGAAAGTGAAAATACACCCAAACAGAAATTCACAATCAATGATTAAGTATTATTCCAAATCGGGTCGGGTCAGGTTTAGATCTAGGTATTATTCCTAGATCCAACAGCTACGGTCCTGCAGATGCATGGGTGACGGAGGAGAGCAGATGATGGTGGTGTGGTGTGTTGGTGGTCCTTATGGAGGACGGTGGAAGGCTGACGGAGGTCTGGATGAGGCTCGGTGGCTACGGGTTCGCGTGGTGGAGGAAGATCAGAAGATGATCGCAAGAGAGGTAGGACGTAGAAGTACCGCTGGAGAGTTGGGACGTAGGAGCACCGCCAGAGAGGTAGGACGTAGGAGTAGGAGCACCACAGGAGATGGAGTGGAGGACAAGAGAGAGAGAGAGAGAGAGAGAGTAGGGAGGACGAGAGTGTGGGTGAAAAAAAGAGAGGATGAGGTAAGTTTGAGAGAGACAAAAAACTGAAAAAGAAAAGGCAGGCGTCAAGAGGGTTGTTAGGATTATTATTTTTTATTTTTGCAAAAAGGTCCTCGGTCTTTGTTAAAATTACAGTACCAGTTGGTATTTGGCGAAAACACCCGATATCGACCGGTACCAAACATGTTGATACCATTTCGTTTTTCGACCGATATCGTACTATCTAGCTAGTACAGAACGATATTCAATACCTTGATTGTAATGCTATTTTAATTAATTATATTGTAATATTATTTTAATTAATGATATTGTAACTAATTAATTGTATTTAATTAATTATATTTAATAATAAAAAGATAAATAAAAAAAGGTGAAGGAAACTTAGAAATAATTGATATTCCTCCCATACTTAAAAGATATGAAACAATACATGTCTCTATAATAATAATATATAACCAACCGTCTGCTTTTCATTTCATATCTATAGAATCCTTCCCAAACCCATAAACAATAGAGTCTCCTTTTGTTCCTGTAATAATAGTATAATCAACCACTTCCTTTTCATTTCGTACCATAGAATGTGTGGTTATGAAATAGAATAACAAAAATTTTGTAAACTGAAAATTATCAAATAAAAGAGATCCAAATACATGACTTAGAAGCACTCAGCTTCATAACAGAATATATAGAGGTGAAAACTAACTACCACTTTTACACGTTTATTAGACATAAACCACTACATTAACAGACTCCTAAACTTAAGCAACATCTAGATAGGCTTCCTAAAAACCAGCAACAATCAAAACATTCCTAAAGACTAGTTCTGCAGAGTAAGGCACGTCTGCACATTCTCAATAGAATGCTTCCCAAACCCATGAACGATAGAGTCTCTTTCGGTTTCATGCAGATGCAATAATAACTCCGAGAAAGAGCGATGTTTCTAGCTTACAGATGCGATAGTAAGTGTGGCAGTTGTGCTTCTTGTCATCGGTGTATCCTCCAGTTTAACACTGTTCATACGTTCAGTCCCAACCTAAATTTTAATTCTACTGAATAATTAACCTACGAAATGCAAGTATGATCGAGAATCACTAAAGACATATGGAATTCTGTTTTATGTGGCGTTATATTTTTTTTTGGAGCAAACGGTAAACCTTCGTGACAGTCTTCTCTTACTACTGATGGGGTTAGTTAAAAAATTCATTATTTTTCAATAATTTTAAAATAATTTAATTTAATTATCAATTTTAGTGTATACATGTGTGAATTTAATACATCTATTGCTATAACTAGTCTGCAAGTAATATTTCTAATTTCCCACGAATTTTGGTTCAAGTCTCATTTAGATCTCTAATTAATCAATTAATATATTTCCATTTAAATAGTTCCACTTGCAAAGGTTTCTTAAATAGTTAATGATCACATGCCTTGAGCTATGGGATCCGATCATGGAAAGGAATGGGATTTTGATCTCATTCACATGAAAATGTTCAAGAGCGAGCCAAGTATTCGGATGGAGTTTGCAGCCTTTCCCTCCTGTTAAATTACAAATCCCAACGCCTATATATATTTCACCACCAACGTTGCTCTCTTCTCAGAACCTGCAGTCTCATTTGACGAGTTCCTGATGCACCTGGAGGACCTGGACCCCTTTGCTGTTTAAGGGTAGATACTCTTTAAGTTTTACACTGTTTAGCTGTAAAGTTCGTGACGCTACCCAGGCCAACTCCCTCTGCAGATAAGACCTGCCTTGCCTAGTTTTGAGGATCTGTGGACTTAATAGGGATAAAAATCATCAAAACTTTAATCTTGATTAGGATGAATAATCCGACTTCTTCTTGCTCATACTTCACGTGCAGGGTTTATGAATTTGTTAAAATAGCTACTACAGAATCAAGAAGTCCTCATTTGAATGGTGTAAGATTAATTTATTGGGGCTCCAAATATCTGATTAAATTGGAACAATAACTATTTTCTATTAATATACTCAAATGAAATTTTGGTAGATATTACTAAAAACTAAGGTTTGTTCCACTTATGTTTTACTTGTAGTTTTTGTTCTGATTTTGAATTATATTTTAAATAAAAATCAAATTTTTATTTAAATGTTAATACCAATATAATCAAATTTTATTATTACTAATAATAAAATATTAAATATAAATTAGACATAAATTAATTCTATGAACAAATAAATATATTTTAATCTTTTAATAGATATTAGTAATAAACTCATCCTATTTTATCAAAATGAATAATTTATTAAATAATAAATATGTAATTTTTAATTTATAAATTAATATTTATTTACTCAAGATATACTTTTAATTTTAAAATTTTAATGTTATTAAATATTTAATTTTTTTAGAAAATTACTTAACAGATAAATTTTAAATCAAAATAATTATAAAAATATATTTAATAATTATATTTTACTGATCATAATTTTTATTAATAATTAATATTAAATATATTAATAAATATATTAATAAAATAAAATTAATTTTATGATATTTTATTAATTTTAATAATGAGGAAAATAAAATTAAATCAATCAATTTTCTTAATTAATTTAGAAATAAAGAAAAATGATATCAGCTTAACATGACATGGCGCGAGGGCAAAAATACATAGTTATTGGCAACTATTTCTACTAAATCACAGTCTAAATAACAAAAGAACTCATCAACAACATCTTGACAATACTCTTGCCATGTCAATTTCCTTTACAATATAGATTGGGAGCGAAAATCCAAGAACTTACATTACATCCGCTCATGGCGTACAAACATATGAGAAAGAAACCAAAACCAAATTGTTTCTACGAGTTCACGTGCATATCAAAAGAAAGGCCTCAGACGAAGAAGATGAAAGAACTCATCATGTGGCATATTCACACCCATAGTAACCATGCAACTTACCCGACCCAGAAGCTTTCACAGAGAAGACGCCATTCCAGATCTGGGTGAAAGCTCTTACTATAAACCCATGATGGTACGGGGAGTTTAGTTGCAAGAAACAGTTGAGAAGCTCTTTTAAGTCTTCTTTTGAGTATATCTCATTCTCCAATATCATTTGCAACATCGAGTGTCTGAAGTCCAGATAAGGGTCGTCGGAGTCTTTTTCCACTGCAACGCTCTCACCGCCGACACGCCCGAGTCCACGCACCGTTCTTGGGGTGCTGTTCATGGCCGGAGAGAATGTGGTTACCGTCTCGTAGTCGGTGGCCGGAGACGGGTTGGTCTTTGATGAGGTTGAAGAAGTGTTGTAGCAGTAGTAGACATTAGTGTGATTTTGGTACGTGGGAGCAGTAGTTTTAGAGGGTACTTTTGGCTTTGGGTTGAATATTTGTGAGAGTAGTCGTGGTTTCTTGCAACTTCCACAGCCTAAGTTCACTGAGACTGTGTTAAGGATGAGCTTTTTCTTGTTACTAGACATTGTTTTGATTTCTACACAGAAGTTGGGGTTTTGTTTGGTGATGCTAAGGTGGCTAAAAGTATGGAGCGAGTTCAGGTAAGATAGTAGTTTGACTTATTGAAGAGTGCCCTTTATAAATCCTATAAGCCTTCGTTTTTGTTCGTGAGTTAAGGCGAGTCCACATGTAAGGATATCATGTCCATTCTACGACTAGCCCTGAGAAATGATCTTTACCGTTGATTTTGTTTACAAAATTGTATCGATCAAGATGTTTGACGTTGACTAATTAGCAATAATAGAGGGTTAAGTTATATAAACATATACCTTATAGAGGGAATTAATTCCCTTATTTGTTCTTTTACACTTAACCGGATTGGCAGGTGTACTGCCGACGGAGTAAAGTATCCCAAAATCGATATCTCCTGAGAGAAAGAGAATCAATGCCCAAACCGCAATTTAAGTGAATATTGTCATTATAAGTTATAACCAATCTGACTTCATTAAAAAAAGAAAGAAAAGTAACATTAACAGAAACTTGCTTTCGTGTTGGGTTGGTCAATCTTCTTTTCTTTTATTTTATTTACATCCGGGGTGGGTTTTTTTTTTTCTTTTTAACAAAGGAACTCCGAACATAATCTATGCTAGTCTGGGAAGGTTAATCACAGGAATGTCTTCCAGAAGAATCGAGCGATCTCTCAATGGGGCAAATACAAAAGTAGTTATCCCAAACTTGAAATTTACAGTAAAATTGGCGAGCCAATTAATACTTATATTACCTTCTCTGTAAATGTGGCAGGATAGAACTATTCAGTTACGATTAAGTAATTCATTAATGCCCAGAATGAGCGAATTAAGGGACTGGATGCAGGTAGTGGAATCCAAGAGCATATTAATAACCACTTGAGAATCCAGCTCTAATTTAATCTTTTGAAATCTGAGCTCCCATGTCAGAGTTAACTCCCAGTAGACGTCCTAAAGTTCCACATCGATGGTAGAACACCGACCGATGTTCTGGACAAAACCGCCGAGCCAATCGCCAGCTCTGTTGCGTATAAGTCCTCCAACAGTAGCTAAGCCGGAAGAGCTTTTGAATGCCCCATCTGTGTTCAGCTTCACCCAGCCAATAGCGGGTCGACTCTATCCAATGAATTGATCCTGTCAAGGTCGAGGGCTATGTCCACTCCTGCTTTGTTAGTCCGAAGCTAGTTGGATCTGCTGAGCATAGATCAAAACTATAGACATAGAAGATCCAGGTCAAGGGAAGTGTTCGTTGAAAATAGACCGATTTTTTCAAGACTACAGAAAACAAGAAGCTGTACCAAATATGAGGGCAATCAAGGCAAGTTTAGATTCTCTGTCCAATATTATGGTGTTTTATTGTGTCCAATAAATCTTAGTCATTTATTTATATGGGGGCCACATGAGATTCGCGTGGGTCCCGTAAAATAAATGACTGAAATTTCATAAAATAGAATAAGACAGAGTAAAACTGAACAAAAGATCTGGTTTCAATCGAAACCTCCGGGGCAGATTTTCCTTTTACAACTGAACTTCTTTACTGTGCGGTGAATGGCGATAGAAGTTCGAGTTGGGGGACACGTTAGTTCCTATCCGTCGATCCACTTAACTAGTGTAGCAGCACTCCGTATCTCCCACGAGATGTTTTTTTATTAAAGGCTCTGACTGTCACTCATCTGGAAAATGGTGTGCTCATTTTTGAAGTTTTCAACAAGTATCTGATGTCATGATTAGCAGGATTTTGGCTTTGATTTTTGAGCCAAAGCAAGCTAACAAATGATCGCCACATGTATCTCCTTCCACTGTAGCTTTGTCCTATTGCAGCGCTTATACTTTGCTTGCGGGAGCAGATCTAGATCTGCTGTTCCCGTTATGCTAAATCCCAACCATTCAACTTGTAATGGATAACATTTAAATTATTCATCAAACCTTGTATTTATACGAGCAATAAGTTTTTACCAGTCGCATCTGATCTTAACCCACAATGGTTGATGGAGTGGTTCAGAGAGCAACAAAGACTCAGTAGGTTACAAGTTGGCTGACCCATCAGCGAAAGCAAATGAATAGTTACTGTTGCTCATCAAACAGATCGATTCTTAATGTTGCCTTCATACACTGCCCCCACGGATAGAAATCTACCAACTAACATAATTATCCTGTTGTTGCCAAATATAAAGACAATGCAGAAGCCAAACCAACTGCAGAGTGATAAATTAAGAAAACAAACAAAAAATAAACTAAATGTCATACTTTTAACCGTTCCATCTCTCTGTTAATAAAATGATCGAACATAAAATTAGGAAAGGTTCTGTGAGACAGTGAGAAAACGAGCCTGCATATGAAATAAACGATTGCAAGATATAGGCTCATAGAGAGATGTTAAGTATTATTTGACAAACAACAATATCTTGATTTCCAAATTCAGGACGTCGTTTCTCTATCTTCTTCTCCAAGGGTCAAATTATCTGTAAGACCATGTGATACCAAATTCCTTTTTTTTCACCGCCATACTTCTTACTCTTCCACCCTTTGACAAAGATAAATTGCAGTTTATTTCAGATTCTACAATAAATTTAATGGCTAAAAGTCGCATATTGTTCAGTGTCCTCTAATCAATGACAATCAGCCATAGCAAATTACAACTATAACTGGAGCCTGGAGGGTCAATTATCTATTGGCTTGAGGTTTGTAAATTTCTCCTTATCAAATTTGCTACATGTTGTGCAACCCATACTGAGCCAGCTTCAGTGCAAGAGAAATTATGAGTATGGCCTTCTCGCTCAATCGATAGAGAAATGCCAGGTACTTGCTTTGAAATCTGTATAAATAAAAACTTGAGTTCATCACTTAGCAGTCAAGAGGCAATAAAACACCAATGGAAAGCAGAAAGACAATCGCATGATAGCTAATTGCCAAATGAGTTCAACTCTGTGAAGCTGGAAATAGATAGCAGGTTCAACTTTATATTATGAAGCATGAATACAGCTAAGAGTCCAAGACAGCACTCAAAAAACATGTGATTGCAATCTTTCACCAGCGCAACCTGGATGACACATCTTGTGTTTAGAATTAATTAATAAACCACAAGATCACTAGAAATCCATGTTCTTTACAGTTATAATGGTAACTTCCAATTTGAGAATGATGGTATTTTACTAGTACTGGATTGAGAACTAAAAAGGGATATGTAATATAGGTCATGTATGATTTCACAACCCCGTAGGCAGTCAAAGGTGCGAGAGATCCAGCTGATGAAACTCCGACGTGCCTATTTAGCTCATAAAAGATTGCCATGCTAGCACAGTTATATTGTGATTATAGACAACAGCTAACGGAAAAAGTATCCTTTTGGTAGCAGCCAAATATCCATAACGATTTGGAACATTTGTGGGTTAATGTTTCAGAATTGACACCTAACTATGTGTGTTACCAGGGGTATTCTTTGAATTGACAAGGTACAAGTGTCCAATCTGCATAGGTGACCAAATCTTTTATTTTGTGGGATCTATAGTGTGTACGTCAACAAGAAAACAAATGCATGTGGGTTTATTGGAAACAGCCTCTCTACAATGTAGGGGTAAGGTTACGTACTATCAGGCCCTCCAGACCCTGCTTCATTGGTAAAATAACTAAATCTGATCCAAATCTTTAAAAGTGTAGAAGGCAATTCATACAGCAAAGTAAGCGTTGGAAGGGTCACAATGAGAAACTTGCTACAGCATAACAGCTTAAATACATAGCACATATTCCACATGTTTAGCCATCAACTGGATATGGGGCCTATGACATTGACAAAATTTAATTGCAACGAAGTAACCAACAAAAACAAAATCATTAAGTCCACCACTTACCTCCTCAAACATTTTTAGGGGACCCCAGTGATCATCATGACCAAACAAAAATGTAATTTTATCATGGTTTTCTCGCATAAATGGCCAATCTGGTGTCTCTGAAAGCTAGTATTGAAAATCCATTGTTAGAAGGAACTGCATGTCTGAGTGGATAAAAAGATGGATTCTCACTGATATCAAGTAGCAGATATTAACTTCTTATTTCAATTTTACCAAGGTATAATGAAACTTTAAAACATGGAGGCAACACACTGTGAGATGATCTTAAAAGGGTGCAGAAAGTGGTCAATGGATGAACCTACTTAAAGCTAAGGGATAGAAATCAGTCTTGCAGAATCTTTATAAGCAAACAAAGATTACCTCTTTGAACTCTGTCATCGCAAGAAACAGCACATTTCGTAAAATATGGTACTGCATGCAAGTGGATTAGAAAGTTTATTATCCGTATCGAATGGCTAATGGTGACACTGTACAGAAGATCAACAATCCTCAGAAATCATATCAAAAGTCTTCGCCAGGGAATTCTACCAGATTGGTGTAGCCACATACACAAGTATACTTGCAATAGGACGTAAAATCTTTTACCTACGATAAGAAACGTCATACCTTCACCAACTGACTACAAGCAGCCTCAATAGCAGTGTCAGACCATGTTCTTGCTATCAAAGTTAGAATAATCTGTCTTAAAACTGACCGAGGTAGCAAACCCAACAATGCTACAGTGTAGCTGATCAACATTGAGAGAATCATGGATCTGAAAACAAATTTCCATGGTAAAACCAATATTCCCTGCTATATAATGATGGCAAAACACACAGGACCAGGAGTCCTTCAGTGCCATGTGAACCTCAACAAGGAATTGACAACATTGAGATTTTATCAAGATATTCTGGACCACAAAAATGTCATCTCGGTGAAGAGTTAATAACAAATGAGAAATTGCAGCTTCATGAGATAAGATCTACCAACCTACATTTAAAAATTAACCCAAACCCAAAGGTATCCATCTAAATAACAAGGACTTTGAGAACATTGGAAAGCATGAGACTGACATTTAGAGGTATAGAAGTGTAGAAAAAACAAAACAGGAAGAACTAAGTCATGCAAAATATGGGAGTGGAGTGAAATGTCATGTTTTCATAGTGATGAAAAAGATATGGAACTTTACGCTGAAATCTTCTCAATAATAGATTGCCACAAGGATTCCGGATTCAGCATTAAAAATGGATATAGTGCTATACAATAATTCACCTACGAAGACACATATTCATATTAGGAGCATTCCATTCTAAGTCAAAGGTATGTAAGAATTGAAATTGGGCCCAGATGTCACTACCTTCTCCTGACATCTTCTTAATGTTTCAATAGCCATATAGGCACCAATAGAATGTCCAACCTTAAATGAGAAAATAACTCATGTCAAGAAAATTACTAGTAGAAAACAATAACCACTACCGTTATTTGGAAGATGCAGGTTCAACCAGACAAAACTCTTTTTTGAAGTTGAAGTTAGAGCTCTACCGAACAAAAATGTCAAATTCTAACATATTAACGAAAAAAGGTAATACGGTAGTTTCCTTATAGACCTTAGCTAAGTGGTGGATACATTATTATATACTAACAATTTGATCAATATGTACATAAAGACTTATCATTTTGTATAACATTGAAGAAAAGGCTTAGGCACTTAACCACAATGAGAAAAGCATAAATTAAGAACCTTCCAACATTAGCTCCCAGGCTTCTAATTAAGAATAGTTACTATAGGAGATTTACATAACATTTACAATGTAAACCAATTAACAAAAGATGATAGACACACCAGTACAACAGGAACCTCAGAACTAGATAGTTGATCTTTGATGAAGTTCACCTGCAAGATAACAAAATAAGAAATTCATAAAATCTGTGTTTAAGCTAATATAATCATTCTCAAAACACATTAATAGCAAATGAATAATATCTGCATTGAGCATTAGTCGAAATGCTAAAGATTTTACAGCATTTTTAAGTTGCAATAGTTAACTGTAAAATTAAAAGGAATGTCCAACTCCTAATTTAGTTAGACATATAAACCCAAAAACGCAAAGAAAAGGATAGATGTACCTTGTGGTCAATTTGTTCTTGCAATGAGAACAACTTTCCAGACTCCCAATCCTAAGATAATAAACGCTACAGTCGAAGCTCAATTAACAATACCAAAAAGAAAACAGAAAAAGGAGAAAGATACTCACTTTTTCGGTATGTGATATGTGGGAAATGGCTGTAATGGACGCAATTCCTCCAAGCATCTCGTAGAGAGATTCCAAAAAATCCTTGTAGAATGCAATGACTCCTGTTCACCACCCACAAACTCCCTAATCAGAGATTACTAAATTACCAAAAAAAAACACATCATCATCGAAAAAAGAAAAGAAACCTGGATTTCCAGGAATAAGCAGAACATGTAGCTTTGGATCATCGGCCCGTATCTCTAACAACTCAGTCGTGTAACTGACAGTCGTATAGTATGTGCAAATTAAATTACAGCATCAAGACCGAAAAAGAAAAGATAGGGGGAAGAAGAAGAATAAATGCATAAGTGTACCTGGAGACATTACAGAAGCGAGAATTAACAGGTCGTTTGACTTGAGAAAGCAGTCTCTTTTCACTCATTCTACTGCTCATCCTTATGCAGGTTTCACCTCTGGACAGACCCAAACAATAATAATAGAGTGAACATCATCTTTTATTCTGCCGATACATGAAATATACAGAGTATTAGATGTTGCAAACCGGAATTGGTATGTGTCGGCATGCAAGACGAGGACAAGGCAGGGCACTACCTGAAACGAGAACAGAGTGGAAGGGCAGCGGAAAGTGCAAGTCCAACCATACTTTCTAACTATCTTAATCTTGCATTATTCTGTTTGGATGTGGTCAGGGTATGCTTGTAAAGAGACGCCATTCCATAACTGCCATTAATGTAACTCAACAACCAAGTGGAATGCCCTTTACGTGTTTGTACTAGTTGCTAAGAGGGTAGGTCAACTAGAGAAAACTTTTAAGAGATTCAACGAACAAATGCAATGTCACTGTTTAATCATAATAGGTTAGGTATCTTTCAGGAAAAAACAGGTTAGGGTAGTTAGAGCCACCCAAGGCCAAGGAGTTTATCCCATCTATAATTAAAATGAGTTTTCATCTGTTAATAATACAACTGCTAATTATTAAACTGCTTGTCTTAATAATTGATTGAAATGAGTATGTAACAATGACATTAAATTAATGAATAGTAGTACAAATAATATTTTATGATAAGTTTATGGCTTTGATTCACAATGGAACTAAATTTTAGTAATTGCATCTTAACTATATGTGCTTTCTTCTTCTTCTATTGTTTACATTTTAAATAAAACCATGTGGTGGACCATATATATGGCTTCTTGATTTCTTCATAGTTCTCTGATCCAATCACTTCACGTCTAAAATGAATGTGGTAATGACGTGATAATTATTATTGATTATTTGCCAACCAGCATTTTGTACAAATAGAGAAACTTTAGTTGTTAATATAGAACTATTTTAAAAAAATTATAGCTAAACTATCATTAAAAACCAATTTTAGTGGGAGAAAATCCTCTCAACTCTCTCTAAAATCCTTGCTTTGACACACCTACCTTTTTTCTTGTATAGTAACTTTCTTCTTTTTCTATATCCCACGTAAAATTCTGTCATTTTTCTAGTAAGGAAATTGAGTAAGAACTTTCTCCCTGATTCTTATCATCTTCCTCAATTGTTACGGAGAGTTCACAAAGTATTCCTTCACCTCTTTCTTTTTCAAACGTTGCTACTAATTCTCCTAAACTGATCTCCACTTTTATAATGAACTCACTATCTCAACCCTCTAACTCAAGATATGTTATTTCCCTCCCTTCATCTTCAAACCTTATGGCTACCACATCTAATCTGAACTCCCCTACCATTCCTTCTCTGTTTACACTACCTAAAGAACCACATAAGTAAAGCCAACTTACCTCATCCCTCACACCCTCTTCCTCTACCCTTAGAGAGCTCTATAAAGGCCAATAGCTTGATGCATCTCTAAAACAGAGATCCTAGTCTCAAATAATAGGGGACTAGACAACAAACTTAAAGTTATCTTATGTTCCTTAACCTCCTAAAGGAGAACATACGATTTTCTCTTCTTTTAGAATTGCTTCAAGAAGGAGCATTGAGATCATCTTATTCCCTAGTTACATACTTTTCTAATAAGAGAGTCTTCTGCTCTATTATGAAAGTTTGGGTATAAGGATAGTGGAAGAATAATGGTTTAGAAGTTGTATTGATCAATTAGGAAGAATTCTTTATTTTTTAGGTATAAAAAAGGAAGCTTATTCCTTAAAGGTCACTTAGTAAAGTCTTTGACATGTTAGCAAAAAGCCTATCATTCTACAACAGTGGAAACCTAGAATGAGCCTTGATAAGAGCAAGTCAAGTGTGATTCCAATTAGGGATGGCAACGGGGCGGGTATGCCATCCCCCGTACCCGCCCCATGAACCTGC
>JAOSBP010000004.1:21554467-21572735 GCA_027563825.1 Erythroxylum mucronatum | reverse complement strand
CTATAGGTGCGGTTTAGGTTCGGTTAACCTAGAACCGCAAGTTAGAAACCTGAACCTGAACCATGAACCTGATTTTTTAGGTTCAGTTCGAACCGAACCTGAACTCAAGTTTGATTAACCTTATTTACAGATTCGGTTCATGCGGTTCAGGTCCGGTTTACAGGTTTGCGGGTTTTCTTGAACCCCTACCTATATATGGTTGTATACTCATATTCAGTATATGAGAAATAGAAAAAAAAAAAGTCCCACAAAAAGGAGTGTTAAAAAGTAGGTAAAGGTAGAGAGAAGTCAAAGCAAGCCATGTTCTTAAAACTATTACTTAATCCTTATGGTATTGTTAAACCATCACATTTGGCTAGTTTTTTACCAATTTTTTATTTTATTATAAACAATAATATTAAAAATTTTAAGTTTCATAAATGGATGAAAAACAATAGTATAAGGACGTAAATGATAGTTTTTGAAATTAAGGATTAAATTTTTTTAAAAAAAAAGTCAAGCTGCAAAGAATTTAGGGTAATTAACCCTTGTAAATATTTGTACTTTAGGATGTTAAAAAACTGTATAAGCTACATCACTTCAAGTCCTGTGGGCGTTAATGTTTCGGTTAGTTAAGATGACAGATTCGCATACAAATGAAAAGAAATGCGAACAGAAACGCGAGAGTAAATAGTTGTTATATTCAAAAGAATTCCTGCACAACAGTCCAAATATTTAGTGAGAAATGAGACAAAGACATCAACTTTCATCTTATGTTCTTTATCAAACTTGTTACGTGGCGCGCAATCCATACTGAGCCAGCCTCGGTGCAACAAAAACTGTGTGCAAGTCCTTGCCTTTCAATTGACATACAAATTTCTGGAACTTGTTTTGAGATCTGCACACAACATAGCAGTGAATTTACTTGGATAGTACCTAATGAGTATTACAGCGTGATTCAAGTGGACAGAAGGTTCCGTAAAATGTAAACTAAAGTTTAAACAGTGCAAGAGAGAGCAAAATAATTGCTTTATAGTTGTTCATTTTTCACATCTTTATCCAGTTCCTCCCAACCATGCTAGGATAACGGAACCAGTACTTGTTTTGTCAGCCATATACATAGAAACGGCATGGCTTTCTTTTGAAATAACAGGTAATCACGTTTTTCACCACCATTAACCTCGCAGGAGTTAATCACAAAAGTAGAAATTACTGTCAAATGAGGCGCATTATATTGAACGAGGAATGACCATGTCAAATAAGTTCGCCAAGATTTGATCTTGCTAAAAGATGAGTTCTTCACTGTAGCTTGGAAAAGTGTTAAAACCGATGTTTTAGGCCACACCTACATGGTCCAATTATCTTGAACCAAATCCTCTGATATTGAAATGTACAGATCATTATATTGAACTTAATGGGGCACTGAAATGTTCACACAACACTGACAGAAGATATTAGGTATTACCTTTAACATCTTAAAGTTTAGAATGAAAGAACAATAGCATTACGTGATGAAAACAGCATGTGCTCTATACCAACTTTATAGTGCATAAGCTTTGTTTGCAAATATGCTCAATATCCGAGTTCTTAAGAGGATAAATCACAAAAAACTAAAATCATGGATTTATCACTTACCTCTTCATACATTTCCAGAGGACCCCAGTGATCATCAACACCGAACAAGAATGTAATTTTACGCTTATTTTCTCCCATGAATGTCCAGTCCGGTGCTTCTGAAAGCTAACATAAAAGAATCGTAGTAGTTAACACTAGGTTGAAGACATATGTTAGCACTTCTAGATGAGCATAGCTGCCCACTCAAACCTCCTGCTGGAGTTGAAGAGGCAATATATTCTGTAATGTACCTATAAGTGGAGAAACAAAGTAGTAAATAAAACAAACAGATGAAAATCGATCTACAAGTTTGATCAAAGTGAAGTTCCACCAATAATATTTTCCACCAGAAACAGGTGCATAGCATGTTGTTGCAGCCTTAATTCACTTTGATGGAGGTCACTAAACACTAAAAGATTACACAAGCCAGCCTTATTTGGCAAGCAAAACAATTTTTCAGGGGGATACATAACTTGCAACAAGCTACCAGATACAAGGAAGGTGCACAAATGTGGTCTACGAAATATGGATTCTTGTATGATCATCTTTCAAGAACCCTGCCTTGTGCAACTGTGGACAATTTGTAAAAAGAGGAGGTGTGGTTGCACCATTGCACCAGCCTTCTTAAAAAGGAAATGACATAATAGTATTATATTTCAAATGCACCAAAGTAGATGAATTTTCTGAAAAACAAAAGCAAAGGAGATGGCCACGGAAGGGTTTCATCCTTTTGCTGCCTAGGTATAAATTTACGGGAGGTGGGGTAGGGAAGATGGGTGAGGTTCCCCCTTATAGCTTAATATGGCCAAACCAAAGTAATTTGTTGGAAGATAGCAGCAAATGTAATACTTTTCAAAAGTTTGCCAGATTTTTCCTCATAAGCAAGAATACCTCTCTGAATTCCGACTGTGCCAAAAAGAGCATATTCCGAAATGTGTGGTACTGTTAACAAATGAAAGAGAAGGAATTCAATTTCAGATCATATTGGAAATTTAGGCAATGCAAACTCTTAGTGTAAAGATGAGGACTGACTGCCAGTAGATTTGAAAAGGACTAAACTCAACATGCAAGTAGATTTGCAACCCAGCTCTTACATAACGCAATTGGTAAACTATACCCGCAGCAAATGACTGCAAGCAGCGTCGATGGCTGGGGCAGACCATGATTTTCCAATAGTTTTCGACACAAGTGATCTTTTAGCACACTTCGGTAACAATCCCAAGGATCCTATACAGAAACTAAGTAGAGCAGATATAACAGGAGACCTGAAATACAGACAAATATGCTGTAAATTCTATATTCCTTGAAAATGTATGCAACATTAGTTAAAAAGGAATATTCTCTGTATGAGCACAAATTTCAGACAAAAGAAACGGGAACATTCAGAAGTATAAATATTAGAGCAACTTAGATGAGCTGACCGAAGAAATATTATTTAATTTAACTTTTCTACATTATGATAAGGTAATCCACATGTCCATCAACTAGGACATATTCATAAGGGAAAGAAGATTCTGTGGGCGAAGGGCAATGAGCAGAAATGTATGCAACGCAAGATGAAGTAGGAGCTTTTGAGAAGTGGCAAAACTCAAGATAAAGAAAGAGCTTTACTCTGAAACTTTCTTGTATGTAGGCTGCTTCTTTGATAGTGGGTTAAACATCAGAAATGGATATAATCCCACATAATAGATGACCTAAAATGCGAAAGATAATATCAGAACAGCAATCTAAATCAAAGTCTTGACAAGGATAGAATGGCATACAGAAACCATGATGGAGGCAAAAAATAGCCATCACCTTATCTTGACACCTTCTTAGTGTTTCAATGGATATGTATGCACCAATGGAATGACCAACCTTCAAAAAGATCTTCATGTTAGTGACCAATAATTTCAGTTTGGAAACTAGAATCAATTACGTGAAGTAAGACAGGCCTACCTAAAATAACTAAAGCAAGTAAGTAGTTAAGTATCAGGCAAAGAATGGGAAAGTAATATTTTTCCATAAGCCAATCAATTATCAATGATGGGGACTGTTACAGATTGTTGAGTAAGTAACTGATAAGATATGTAACTGACAGGATATTGAGGATATCTCAACACCTGATTACAGGCTTGAGTATAAAGATTACATCCCTTGACTAATTTTTGATCTACTTGTGTATATATGTAAGCTTACTCTAAACAAAGTATTAAGAGAAATCAATACCTTTTTCTCCTTCATTTAGATAGTATCAAAGCCAATTTTGGGTTATTTAAATTATTTTATCTTCCATTCTGCTTGCTGAGCAGAAACCCTTTTCAATTTTAGTTTTACTCAAGGAGCAGAACTTTGAAATTCTTTGGGTCACCCATCCCAAGTGACCTTTGGTCTTGTTGTTGGCACTACTAAGATTGTTGATTAAAGTGTTTCAAACTACTATTGAGTTGTTTCCTATTTTTTAGGAGTAGCGGGTTTTATTATTGAATTTTTCTGTTAAGCTGTATTTGGGTTAGTGGCTGTTCATTTCACGTCAATTTCCTTAGTTGCTTATTTTTAGGAATTTTTAGTTTTGAGTGTTTGCCTATTTATTTAGACTCAATGTTCTGCTTTGTTGAGTTAAGCAAGTAGCAAAGTCTTTTCTTTTGTCCAGCAAAACTTTGTCTCTTGTCGATTATTATATTTTCCAAGAAATGTGGTAATAGAGCTCTAGGGGTTTTATGGGCCTGTGAAGATAGAATACAATTTTTGTGGGTGTTCAACCTTTGTGAAATGACATCAAATAATTTTTCTCTTCGTATCCTTGTTTTCAATGGAGAAAATTATCGCTAAATTAAATGAGTCTTAAAAATGAAATCCTATTTAAAATTCTTGAGTCTTCAGGAGGTTATTGAGAGTGATTTCACTCCTAACCTACTTTCAAAAAATCCCACACTAAATCAAATCAAAAAGCATGATGAAGAAGTGACAAGGAAACCAAAAATGCTCTCTTATATACATTCGGTCGAGTCTGAGGGAATTTTTACAAGCATAATGGCTTGTGAATCACCTAAAGAAGCATGGGAGAAGCTTAAGGAAGAGTTTGAAGACAACTATCAAACAAGGTTTATACAAATTTTGAATCTCAAAAGAGAATTTGAGATGCTAAAGGTGAATAAATCTAAAAGTGTCAAGGAATATAGAAGCAAGCTCAGATTCATTGTCAATCAAATCAAATTGTTTGGTGAAAATTTTCATAGTCAACAAGTAGGAGACAAGTTTCTCATGATTCTTCCTGAAAAGTACGAGTCAAAAATTTCCTCACTTGAAAATTCTAAAGATCTATCAAACATAACTTTTACAGAGTTATTTAATGTTCTTCAAGCTATGGACCAAAGAAGATCAATAAGGGATGAGGAATTGAGGAAAAAGTTGATGGAGCTTATATAGCTGAGACTTTATCCTCAAAATGAAAGGTCAATGTTCCTCAATATAGCAATTGTAGGAAACTTCATCACAAAGAGAAAGATTGTTGGCATAAGGGACAACCTCAATGTTACAAGTGGAAAAGATTTGGGCATTTGCCAAAAAATTGTAAATTTGAAAATATAACAATAACAACCTAGTGAAAATCCCACTAATACTTGAGGTTTAAAGAGGATCAATAATATGCAGTCTTATCTCTAACTGGTAGAAAGGTTGTTTTCAATAGACCCACATGAAGGGAGGAAAAAAATGCATATATATATTAAAATAATAATAATTTAAAAATAAAAATAAAAATAGACAAAAGATAATAATAATTAATTAATTAATTAATACACAAATAAAAATATAAAAATAAGTAATATAATAAATAGTATAATAAATATAGAACAAGGTAAAGAGTAAAAATAAAAAATAAAACAAGTAAATAAATACACAAACAAAAAAGAAGACAGGTTAATAAATAAATCAAACAAGTCATCACAAGAAAATATTTAGGCTAAATAAGAAAATGTTTAGGTTAACTAACTATGAGAGAAGTACTACGTATCGAATGTGAAAAAAGAAGAAACTCTTTTTGATAATAATAGGTGAGATATGCAATATGGAGAAATGTGCTCCAAAGTGCATCAACAAATTTGATTGTGATGATGAGAAGTGCAACAAATTGAAGAGAAGTGCTTCACAAGTTGTGGAGAAAAGTGCTCCATGAACTTTGATGTAAGGGGGAATATTGATGAAAGTGCTTTAAACTACAATTTAGTTGTTTCCTATTTCCTAGGAGTAGAAGATAGTAGTGTTTTATTATTTAAGCATGTGTTTAATATGAGTTTTCTGTTAAGCTATATTTAGGTTAGTCGTTATTCATTCCACGTCAGTTTGCTTAACTGATTATTAGAAGTTGTTGCATTAATGTCCCTACAAGGCTATTTTGTTAGAAGAAGTTGCATTAACAGATTATTAGGAGGGTCCGCTTGGAATGTCCCTACAAGGCTATTTTGGAGTGATTTTTTTCTTGGTTTGGCATCTAATCCGCTTGAGTTATTTTTGGTTATTCTCTATTCCTTCAACTTTTTTATCTCTATGGCTAACAAACACAAAGACTTAGTTGTAACGAATATCATTCCTATGATGTATAAGATTATAAAACATAAATTCAGTGGTCTCAACTATATTTATTGGTATAAGACAGTTTAAACTTATTTAAGGAGCATTTCTAAGGATCTCTACCTTACCGATGATCGTCCATTAGACAATCCCCGCAAGGAATGGCTACAAGACGATGCCTAATTATTTTTGCAAATTAGGAATTCTATTAACAATGAGGTTGCTAATCTAATTAATCATGGAGAGTATGTCAAAGAATTGATAGATTATTTAGAATTTCTGTATTCTGAAAAAAAAAATTATTTCTCATATTTATGAAATATGTGTGAGTTTTATCAAATAGAACAATAAGAACAATCTCTTCAAGCATATTTATGAATTTCAAAAAGACTTATGAAGAATTAAATATTTTTTTACCATTTATTCCTAATATTAAAGTCCAACAAGCTCAATGGGAGCAAATGGCAATAATGAGCTTTTTGATTGGTCTTAACTCTCAGTTTAAGATCGAGATACCTTCTTACACAAGACCTTTACTTGAATACTTGTTACGGATGCATTCGTGGATCAAACATATGAACGACGCAAAAAGTCTACTGCCTAAGATACTGATGCCGTGTGTGAAATAAGGAATCCTAGGTGGTCTAATTTTTGTTATTTCCAGTTATGTTTTGTTACTCCCTTATTTTTGACAGTAGGAGTTTCATTAGGAAAGGGAGTCTATTAAGCATTATGAATCCTTGCTTAGTTAGGAATTCTAGTTGGCAGTAGGAGTTTATTTAGGAAAGGGAATCTATTAAGGAATCTGAATCATTGTTTAGTTAGGAATTCTAGTTATATTATTCTTCTCGATTGTAAGGAGATTTCCCTATAACAAGGAGTTATTCAGCAATGAAAAAATAAGCAGAATTTATTAGAAACCACGAGATCCGAAGCTCTCTCTCTTAACAAGTTTCAAGGTTGCAGCTCCCTTCGACGAGCTGTGTTGGATTACCAATTATAGGTACATCCAGGAGGAAGAACAAGAGTAAAAACCCTTTTGTTGGGAGAAGAATCTCCGGTTAATCGTCCGGTGACTCGATCCCAGACTCGGGACCCTAACAGTACTCTGTACATGCAACAGTGCATTTGTTGCTTCCAATATTCAGACATCTAATGCTCTTATGAGTCGGCATAATGGAGTTGACACGGGAAAGTCCTCTCATAGGAATAATAATAGAGGAGGAACAAAAAATTAGGGCATTGAGAATCAAAATACAGGAGGAATTATATGTCAATATTGTCATGAGTCAAGTCATACCAAACACACATGTTGAAAGCTACAAAATAGGCATTAAAAATCTCATTTAGCTACTACAACTACTCTTGATTCATCTGCTAAAAAGACAATTACAATTTCTACAAATGAATTTGCAAAATTCACTCAATACTAAGAAGCATTAAAAAATTCATCACAACCAATTATTGCAATTGTTGACTCAGGTAATACACCTACATGACTTATTTTCTCTTCCTTACAATAGGTCATTCATTTTGGTGCCTCAAACCATATGACAAGTAACTCCAACCTTTTTTCTACTTTTTAAAAGCAGTCATCCACTTCTCATGTTAGTTTAGCTCATGGATCTACTTCTTATGACTGAGTACTATAATCCCACTCCACTACTACTAACCCCACCCCATTACTATCCTTGGTCTTAAACTTACCAAGATTTTTCTTTAATTTATTATACGAGTAAATTCACTCTTGCGTTAAATTATTGTATCTTATTCCTCCTTATTACTATCTTTTCAAAATCTTATGAAGAACAAAATTATCAGTAAAGGACTTGAATTAGGAATTGTTTACATTCTCAATACCCAGGTGTCCAAACCTGTTGCTTGTTCCGATGTCTTAATTCTCTTTGAAAATTATTGTCGGTTAAGATATCCCTTTTTACCTTTATTAAAGAAGTTATAACCTTAGTTTCATAATATATCTTGCTTAGATTGTGAGTCCTCTCACTTTGCCAAACAAACATCATCATCTTTCTTTACTTCAAGTTATTAAATGAGATAATTTTCCTTTTGGATTAGTATATTCTAATGTTAGGAGTCCAGGTCCTTTTGTCTCCAAAATTGAGTTTCAATACTTTGTCAGTTTTGTTGAAAATTTCTTTTGTATGATGTAGATTTATTTAATAAAAAGTCAATCTGAATTATTTTCTACTCTTTGCAATGAAATAAAAATATAGTTTAACGTATCTGTCTATACTTTGAGAAGTGATAACGTTAAAGAATATTTTTCAATATCGTTCCAAACCTATATGATCTAGAATGGTATTCCACTATTCTTCATCAATCCTAATGCATTGACACATCATCTCAAAATAGTGTAACTAAAAGGATAGTTTGTCATCTCCTTAAAACTATCAAAGCACTCTTATTTCAAATGCACATTCTCAAAACCATTTTGAGTTGATGTAGTCTACATTACCTATTTTTTTTATCAACCATATGCCTTCATTTATTCTCCTTCCTGTGTATATAGAACCTTCTTACATGGTGACATCCAGAGGAAAGTGTATATAGAGCAACCACTTGAATTTGTTCCTCAAGAGAAATATGGAAAAGTTTGTCATTTTCGAAAGTCTCTTTATGGTTTAAAATAAAGTCCTCGTATTTGGTTTAAAAATTTTAATAAGGCAATAGAAATGCTTGGAATGAATAAGAGCAAATTGAATCACTCAGTCTTCTATAAACAATCTGCATCAGGCATTATTCTACTTACTGTGTATGTGGATAATATTGCCATTAATGGAAGTGATTCTATAGGCATTTTATCTTTAAAGTCCTATCTTCACAGTGAGTTTCACACAAAAGATTTAAGAGTTTTAATGTAATTTTTGGGAGTATAAGTGACAAGAAACAAGAAAGGCATCTTCTATCTCAAAGAAAATATGTATTAATCTATTAATAGAGACCCGAAAGTTGGGAGCCAAGTCATACAGTATTCCAATGCTTCCTAATTTATAACTTACCAAAGATGGAGACTTGCTTGAAGACCCTAAGACATATAGAAGATTGGTCAGAAAATTAAACTATCTTATAGTAATCCAGCTTGATATTGCATATTATGTTGGTGCTATAAGTCAATTCATGTCTTCTCCAACCATTTATCATTGGACTATCCTAAAACAGATATTATGTTACCTAAAGGGAATTCCTAGATGATGGATACTAAATGAAAAATCATGGACATGCTCACATTAAATATTTTTCAGATACTGATTGGATAGGTTCTAAAATTGACTGGAAATCTACTGTTGGATACTATGTCTTTGTTGGAGGAAATTTGGTATCATGGAAAAGTAAGAAGTAAAATGTTGTATCCAGATCTAGTGCAGAATTTGAATACAGAGCTATGGCGTAGTCAACGTGTGAGATAATGTGGATATACAACTATTATCTAAAATTGGTCTTAAAGTCTAAACACTAGCAAAGTTGTAGTGTGATAATCAAGTTGCTCTACATATTGCTTCTAATCTTGTGTTTTATGAACGAACTAAACATATTGAAATTGAATGTCACTTTGCCAACGAAAAAATGCAGAAAATCTCTATCTCTACATAATATGTCAAAATTGGAGAACAACTTGGAGATACTTTCACAAAAGTTCTAAACAGTGCTCGGGTCAACTATATTTGTAACAAGTTGGGTATGATTAATATTTATGCTCCAACTTGAGTGGGTGTTACAAATTGTAGAATATGTAACTATAAGATATTTAGGACATCTCAAGACCTTATTACGAGCTTGATTATAGAGATTACATTCCCTAATTAGTTTCTGATCTACTTGTATATATATGTAACCCTACTCTATAGTCTATACAAAGAATTAAAAGGAATCAATACATTTTTTCCTTCATTTACACGGACAATCGAGAGTAAAGTAAATACTTTTCTTTAACTATCTCGCACTTGCATGCTGCACAATATAAGTAAGATCATGATGTCAAGACAAAAGAAGATTTCTCTCATAAAAATAAGTCTCTCATGGCACTTGTGTGGAAGATATTGTATACCATCTAAATCTATACCATCAATACATAACATCAAATGATTGAAAAACAGAAGTGCGAAAAGAATATAGCCTCACCAGCACGATAGGAATTTCCTTTTTCTGCAATTCCTGTTGAATGAATTCCACCTATGGAAGTGCAATAGTAAGTGGAGATTATAACTAAAATTGTATAAATATTATTGCACAATGAAAAGCTTCCAGGAAACATATGTATTTGCTTGTGCATGTATGAAATGTGTACCTTGGAAAATAAACTTTAGAATTGGCATAAGGCTTTTTGAAGACAATCAACGAAGAGCTCAAATTAACATGTTTTAAAGGCAATCAAATTGTGGTATGTGTAGCGGCCATAATAAGAAGTGAGGAGATACCTTATGATCAATTTGTTGTTGCAATGAAAATAACTTTCCACCCTCCCAATTCTAGCAGGAAGAAACTTTCAGTAAGATATATGTTTTTCGACATGGGCATTGGAAAATATCTAATGCAGAAACAAGTTATAGTGGGTGACATCTATCCATCCCCTAGAGAACCCATAAACACAATTTCTTTGGAACCTACTTTCATAGCAAATCATTTGAAGCATTATGTGCAACAAACAATTAGTTCAAAAGTCTGAGGCAAGTAAAATGATTTCTTTTTCAGGGATGGAACTAGGTAGCTTAAAATTGAAACCTCCTTGTCTGTCATGATGGGTGTTAATCTCGTTCAAGGAAATTTTCATTAACTTAAACAATTAAAACTAAACAGTAATGATACGTACAATCAAAAAATATAAACACCAAAAAGATCAGCAGAAAAAAACAAGTACCTTTTTGGTGTGAGATATATGTCCAATTGCTGCTCATGAACAGAAGAATGGGTAAATTAGACTAGAAACTGAAGAGTCAATGTAGAAAGAGACCGACTGACTGAGGAAAAAAACAATAAGAGAATTGCCTGTGACAGACGCAGTTCCTCCGAGAAATTCGTACAATGACTCCAAAAAATCCTTATAAAATGAAACGACGCCTATAACACCACAACAAACCAAAAATTGAATTAGTCCTCCTATGTAACACTCTACTAAGCAGAAATAGAAGAGGATCATGACAAAGGCAAGACCTGGATTCCCGGGAATAAACAGAACATGCAATGCAGGGTCTTGAGACGCAATCTCTAGCAGTTCAGTTGTGTAACTGATCGTACAAAACCAATCACACCAGCGTAAACAAAACTTTTATCGGTAAAATAAGAGTATCCTGTAACAAACAAACAAACAAAAGCGGACCTGGAAACATTGCACAATCGAAAACGTACAAGCCTCCTGGTTTTAGAATTCAACTTATCGCGGGTCATGTCTCCTTCCACGATCTTTTCGAATCCTACTATTGAGAAAAATATACAATGCCCAGATGCACACTTTGTATGATGTTACTTTCTTGTACTTGTATAGTTAATCTGTAGTTTGCTTTAGCGTGTAGGTATGCAGCTAACTTTCCTGATGGAATAAACGCTGACTTCGGGTACCGACGGGATCTCTACACCAGATACCCTTTCAATAACATATTACAGGTCTAGGCCACTGAAAACTAACTGGCTTTGAAGTGTTTAGTTGGGTCCAGCTCCAGCCAGAGCCAGACCTCTTTTGGATTTTAGAATTTGGACTTGGAGCTGTTCGTAATTGTTGGAAGAGCCCAAAATATACGGCTCTTGTTGCCCCTGCCAGGATTAAACTGAAACTGAGAGCATTCATGAAGTGGAAATCAGCATCCCAGCCTTAACGTGTCCATAAGAATCAGAATGGATGTTTTTCATATATTTACTGCACCAAATGCTATCTTGCAATTATGGACATGAATATTTGACCTTTTTGGACACTGACAGACAAAAATGATTTTGATCCTATACGCTAGGAGACAAATCAGATTAAGCTTACAACTAATTAACCTGTTACGAGTTCTTTAGCCTTTTCAGGCATGGACTTCTTGAGTTCTTGAGATACAAAAGCTCAATTGACGGATGGTTGTCTGCACCAAAAGCAGGGGTTGGTGTAACGACCAATCGAACATTCTTGGATCCTTCTTCTGCATTTGCTTATCGGCCTCTACTCAAAATCTAATTATCAACTTATAATAATGAAGGATCCAAGTTAAACAATTAGAAGCGTTAGACCCTAATTGAAAACGTCATGTATGGGATATAAATTATTTCTTGTTTGTAAGAATTATAAGATAGTTTTTCGGTAAGTCTTGGTTTGGACCGAAAAAAAGCAAGAGAAAAGAAAGGAAGAGAATTGAACTTCTCTTAGTTTCCATCGTTTGGACAAAAATAAGTAAAGGGAATATGAGAGAATTGAGAGAAAATTGAGGAAAATTTGGGTCAAATATATTTTCCCTCAAATTGGTGGGAAAGGAGGAGAAATCTAAGATAAGAGAACCCCAATATATGTAAATTACCATAATATTATTATCTATGTATGCTGAAGTTCTATAATTAAAGGCATAAAGGTCTCAAAAAATCTTTTTATCTAATATAAGTTTCAATTCCTTCTTTTAATAAATTAAGAAAACAAACGGAGAAAAAAAAGTCTCTTTTTTTTTCATTTTTTTTCATCTTTTTCATTCAATATTTATTTTTCTTTCCATTGTGCAAATAAAGATTAAAAAAAAAAAGGCTAAAAGAAAGTTGCTAATTGGGTTAGGTTGGTCGTAGGTTACTAGACTTGTACTATGAAAGTTGTACGTGAGACTAACTACACAGAATAATAGTCTGACAAATGGGCATGATTTGTGACATTAATGGGCATGATTTGTGACATTAACGAAGCAAAAGGAATGTATCTGGTAGCCGTAGGTCTCAAACTAAACTAACCCAACTAATATCCAACTACTTTTTTTTTTCTTTTGAAAACAATCCAACTAACTTTCCGACGTTCTCTACCATCGTTAGTTTAGTGTCAAAGGATTTAAAATTGAATATAGATCAAGGTGTAGAAACAAAGCGTTGTAATATCTTCAAATCCCATTGGATATTAAGGGCTAGGGTTGCGGAATCTTCTGCTTGATGCACGCATACATTTGACAAGTAAACAAGATGACATATAAAAGCCAAAAAGGTGGATCAAAAAATGAGGTTATTGTAATACACAGACCTTATTACATAGTTAAGATCATACAGAAAATGATTAAAAATAAAGGTAATGTAGAATACCTAATTTTGGTTCTATCTCTGATTTCGATGACGTTTCCGAGCTCCAAACGAACATGAATATTCCAGAACCTTTATGGAAAGTCTTTCCCAACATAAAGGTTAGGTCTTTCTACAATTTTCTCAATACGTAAGTTCTCTTAACAGATTAGAGAATTCTTATGCTTATGATTGATATGACCAACTGCAGTAGACCTTAACTTTTATTTATAACTTTTATATCGGACTTCCCCATTACAAAGTCGACGTGGGTCTGGTCCACACTAATTAAGATTCATTTTTTACCCGAACTTTGACCCATTGATTTAGATCATTTATTGGACTATTTATTATTTTTATCTAGATCAAATTACGTAATTTAATTGATAATTTATTTAAAATCCAAAAAATGCAATTAATACTTGTCTAATCCTATAAGAAATGACAAAATTGTCTGACAGTTATAACCTTATAGGTTTGTACTTTGTACTATAAGCATAAAAATGTATCATTTAAGGTGCCACATGAATAAGAAGTTATTATTTGATAATAATAATAATAAATGAATAATTTAAATTAAATCCTATATTTAATGGTAGATTATGATAGGAATACAAGATAGTGGCTTCTTAATATTAACCTTTATAATTAATTAGCACACATTTCAACACGAAGAAGAAAAGTGAAAAAAAAATTAGTCTACGCTTCTAATTCCAAAAAGAATGTTATCTTAAAGCATAGGAAGCTTCCCATGCCTTGTTGCATTTGTTTTTCCTGCGATATCTTCTAAAGTCATTAGTTTATTTGCCTGCATAGAAAGTTTCAATTTGACATGTGTCGGTTATTCCAGAACCATTTCTACAGGCACCATAATGGGAGTTGAGACTTGCACGATCCAACTTCCCCCAGCTTTGATTTTCTTGAATGAATGAACGATCCATGGACGGCAAAAATCTACCATTCTTTCTTTGCGTAAAAGGATCCAATTCAAGTGGCCCCTCGAAAGGTAAATCAACCATGGATTCCTAAAACTGTTTGCGATCTACGGAGGAGATCGTTAAAAAGTTGTCACTGAAGCCCCTTTCACGCACCAAAGCTTTCTCCATCCATCCATAGGCGGTACTCGGTAGTCCTTATCGAAAAACGTCAAAGGAAGGCTAGTAATTCAACAGTAGTGATTAAAGAACAAGAAGAAGATCATCGACCCTTTTAAGAACAAGGCATGTGCAAGACGACGCGTGCACTATAGAAGAAGCTTCTGGAGCTTGCAATGCACGCTACACGGAAGAAGCTTCTTGTGCAGGAAATAAGCGCGCTATTTAAGGAGCAAGTTTTTAGTAATGTCATAAGGGCCAGATTCTAAATTTCACAGAATAGTCAATATTTTGTTTAACTTCAATTAAGTCCTTGAAGTCAATAAAATTGCAAACTAATAAAATTGAACTCATATGGTACAAAAGAACATTAAAGAAATTTTCAAATTTATTTTGAAACTAAAGTTAGTTATTCAACATAAAAAATTTATATTGTTAATTAGGATGACATTTTGGTACAAGCTGGGCCGAAAAAAAAACAAGATTTAATGTGTTAAATAACTGAAGAATTGAATCTGAATCAACTTGAATCGACCTTAACCAATTTAAACTAATTAACTAAAATAATCAGAAGAAAAAAATTAGGCAATTATCATTAATAAAGTTAGTGAATATTATTTTACTTTAGAGTAATCATAACATCTTTAGTATTATAATAAATATATAAATATTAATGAACTTTCTAAGAACATCTTATAATGATTGTAATTAAATTAATTAAATCAATATTTTTATCAATAAGGGATAATTTATTTTAATCAGTTTATACGCAGGAAGATAGTAAATTAGATTATTAGGGCCACTGCTATTGGATTTGTTTTTTTCATCTTAATCAAGTTTAATTTGTATAAATTTAAAGCATGATTGTGATTTTTGCCTATAGAAAGGCTTGAATTTATTACAAAATTAAGTTTTATTCTTCATAACTTTGATATATGTGCTTGATTTATTCCCAGTACTTTGCTTCTTAATGGTTTTAATATTTTAATATTATTTGGTAATAATTTTTCCTTACTGAAAATAAAGATGGCAATAGGTCGAGCCATGTTGTTTCTGCCCCTGAGACGGCCCGACTAAAGCCCAAGCCTTGGGTAGTCCAACCTAGACCGACTAGAATTATTTTTATAAAAAAAATCAAAACGATGTCTTTTATAACAAAATGACATCGTTTTGTCGTTAGACCCAAGCTCGAGCTTGACTTTAGGCCTGATAGCAACCAGAAAACCAGACTCGAGGCCCTACCCAAGGTCCAGCCAACGAGGGCCTGACCGGGCTAGGCTAAAACTTTCACCCCTAACTGAAAAAAATTGTCTATTTGGTATTAGGGTGTATAAATCTCAATTTGACGTTTTGTATGGAAACACCACATATTTTCTTATAGAAACTTGTCGTGCACCTAATGAGAAATTATTATATGAAAGGTGGGAACAATCTAATTTTTTAAGTTTTATGCTTATTGAATCTTACATGAGTAAATCGATTAGGGATCATATATCGTATGAGTAAAAGGCTAACAAGTATAAGACTTCACATGATTAAAGATGTACAAGAGTACATAATAGAAATAAGAGATGTTGTTGTTGCTCAATTAAAGTCCCGAAAAATTGAGATATTTGAGTCCCTCTTTATGCATTTCATTTTTAATTCTCTCCATACAAAGCACAACACATTTAAGATATCTTGTAATGCATAGAAGAAAATTTGGTAATAAATGAATAAATGGCTATACGTGCTTAAGAGGAGCAGAGATTAAATCAAATAAGCTAGAATTTGCACATTTACATATTCATGATGAATGGAAAGTAAAAAGAAGTAAGGGTACATTAAAAGGGATGAAAGATACAAATGTTTCAATCTAGAAAAATGACACTAAGGATAGATGTTTCTTCTTCACGAAAACGTGCAACATAAAAAGCGAATGATATAAACATAAAGCTTGGCTAACAAAGAATGTATTCATATATTTCAAGTGTGCCATGAATCTTATTTCATTGATGTTCCTAGCAATAGATGGTGGATTGATTTTGATACTATGATTTACATTGTTAATACCAAACAAGAGTCCCTAATTGGAAGGAAGTTAAAAGGCAAGTGAACAAAGTTCTATTTAGACAACATGATGTGTTCATATGCTTAAACTATGAGATTATAACCATTAGTTTTAAAATATGGATTTGTATAGTAATTAGAAAATATTTTCTATTTTCCAACATTCTCTAAAAACTTGATTTGAGTTTCTAAATTAGACATGTTGGATTTTAAAATTCATTGGAATTCAATGATGAAAAAGTTAGGTGCCATTATTACTATGATGGTTTTTGTAAAGTCTATCTTGATCACACTTAAAAATGCAATATGTATGATAAGTTAGCATTAAGTAAGGGAAAGTTAGTGAAGAATCTTCTCAATTGTGATTAGTTTATATCTCTACTGACAGGATGAGAAGACTTGTTAATAATAGTATACTAACCAACCTTGATTTCAATTGTTACTTATGTTGTAAGCAAATAAACAAGTCCACTAAAGGTTCCAACGTGGGAGTGCCATTAATACATTTGACCATTCATTCAAAAAATAAATTAAAACACAAAAGATTGAATAATCTAATATTTATTCAATGCAACTTGAAGATTCGAGAGAGGTATGCTATTTTTATTATTAAGTTGAATATAATTTCTCATAATTTTTAATAATTAAATTTATTTATTACTAGGACTCTTAATATAATAAGTAATCTTGATTATATCAATCTCTTAGTGGATTATGTTTTGAGAAACTAATTTTTTAGATGAGAATAACTTGTAAAATGATCTTGGATGAGAAAGTATTAACATATTATTTAGTGCATTAAACTTGGATGAACATGATGATAAGACTTTCCTTAATAATGAGGACTTTGTAATAAATAAAAATTAATGTCTATAGTATTTAGGCAAATATATCATAACATGAAGTTTAACGTTTTTTTTCTTTTTCTATTTACTTTCAATTTCACTTGTATTTAAGATATATACATTAAATTCCCCATATGTAATATAAATATAAAACTTGTAATTGTAGATTTTTTTTCCTTCAGGTTTCACTTTCAGTTTATTGCATTCTTTGATACAAATTTTTGTGGTTACAGACCTATATTGTTCTAATTATTATATAATGTTCTCTTATAATCAATTGCAACATTTTAAGTACTTTGTATTATTCTTAATTTTATAATTATAAGAAAATCAAATGATATTTTTGTTATATTAAGTGTGAATATTGTTAGATATATATTAGATATGAATGATATTATCTATATAAAAATGTAAAAATAGACAATAGTCAAAATAAAATTAAAAATTATATAACCTAGGAAGAGACTATTTTATAATTTTATAAAATCGAGAAATTATTTTATAACTTTAAAAATTATCTAAAATAGCATGAAATAGTATCTAATGTCGGTCAATAGTAAAATAGTACCATATTACAATCAAAATTAATACTAATACTGTACATCTCCTGTTTCTTACTTGGTAATTTCACGGAAACTTCCTTAACATATTTGTCAAACATATGTCGGCCCCGCCGAGAAAGATAAACGAACTTTCCGTTGATTTATAGATGACGCCATCGTCAATCTTTTGGTCTGAGTGAGCAGCTGATAATCTCCTATATATTATTGAGTAGATTCATTAGGTAAGCCAGAGACCGTGTACTTTAGCTCTAATCAAGCACTCTTTTAATATTTAACATTGAGAGACGTCATTAACTAACTACTACTTGAATAGTTTAACTGAATGGGTACATGATAGGGG
>JAOSBP010000004.1:21541230-21554367 GCA_027563825.1 Erythroxylum mucronatum | reverse complement strand
TTTAATATTTAACATTGAGAGACGTCATTAACTAACTACTACTTGAATAGTTTAACTGAATGGGTACATGATAGGGGAAAATGGAGTTAATTGTCTTAAGTTTCTATTGACAATACTCATAAATACCAGCATTTGACCTACTGTAGTGCAGATATGTAGGTTTGGTTTTGTTTCTGAAGCAAAAAGGCACAAGTCAACGATGGATCATCCCATTCTCAGAAGGAGGTCTAGCATAAAAACGTTCGATGTTTTTGATATTATTGGTTGAACGGGTCATCGGCCTTCTATGCCTGCATGTTGTTATGCGAAACCCACTTTGCAATTGGCGTGAAGTGATGGATTACACATCCAATATGATAACATTAATTTATGGCTTCGTTACGTATGAATGTTACCAATTATTGGCACTAACTTGGCCAAACCTAGTTAATGCATGGCAATGCTGACCATTTCAAGTTTGAGAATCGATTGCCGTCGGGTCATAAGGTCCCACGGAAAAGGGCAATGAGGTTAAGGTGACTACAAGTCGAATGTTTTCCGGTCGTATGTTTTAGTTAGGAAACGGTCTTCTACTGAATAGTTTTTTATGTACTGCCATAAATCTTTCAACAATTGGTAATGTGCATTACCTTCCTGCCCATTAGATGACTTATATATATATGGTCAGTCAATGCAGGGAAGTTAAGACATTCCAGAACGAAGGGAATATCTTATGAGAGAAAACGCGTGGTTGAGAGAGAGACGAAATCTAAGGTTTTCTTCCAATGTGAAAATAGTTTTGTCTACCAAGTTATTAAGTGGTCAAAGTATTACAGATGAAGCCATATTTGGTAAGTTTCCGCCTTGTTACGTGAGCATTGTTAAAAGACAGAGAGTGCGAGATGGTCCCGACATAAGCTTATTTCAGTATCATAAATGTAAATTTCTCTATTCAACTTGTAAGCTGTGACGGGGTTGTATGCATGCACTGAGGTCATGTGTTGGATAGCAAATGTTGATTATGAGAAACATGTTACGTCGTAAGGGTACTTAGTCTAAGATGAGGACACTATTTAATTCAGAGGATGATCGATTGAATACATATTAAAGAATTGGAAATGAAATTTATATAAATTGAAGTATACCATGATGTGATTTTGTGTCCCCCTCTCCGGTGGAGTCCAGATTCTCTGTCCAATATTATGGTGTCTTATTATGTCCAATAAATCTCAGTCATTTATTTATGTGGAGCACGCATGGAGCCCGCGTGAGTCCCGTAAAATAAATAGTTGAGATTCCATAAGACAGAATAAGATAAAATAAAACTGGACAGAGTATCTAATTTCTCCCGTGTACACGTTACAATGATGTGATTTTGTGTCCCTCCTCCTCCCCGGTGTACACGTTTTGTCTTTAAATTGACTGCTCTAAATTTCATATTTATTGAAGAGTTTAAGATTTTTTTTATTATCTTCAATATTTATGCAATGTACCTCAAAAAGGTACCATTTTAAGCCTAATAGAACAATTTCACAGGATTATTTATATACTCGAGGCATTTTTAAGAATTTTCTATCTATTTGTAGCATGGATATGCTTTAAGAATATATATAACATAGACATGTTGATTTAATTTAGGTATCACAAACAAATAAAGAAAAATACGAGTGTAATTATTAAGAGCCCATCTTTATTGTTATTTTTACACTTTTGCTTTAACTATAATAAAATCATTTAATTATTTTTATTTATTCCTTATTTTATAATATATGAAGTAATTTTATTATTGAATAAATGAAAATTATTTAATTATTTACTAATAACTACTAATAAAATTTAATTTAATTATTCAAATTATCATTAATATTAAGATTCTTAATTATATTGATTTGAGATATTATTTAATAATTTTAAAAGATATTGTATGGTATTAGTACCAACAGTTACATATTACAAAGAAACTATTTTCGTGACCTATATTTGTGATACAAATGAGTAACCTTACTATTTACTCCAAAGACTAACCTTACACGTTGCATCCGACTGCTTTTAGAAAATTTCATATAAAAATATTATCATTTTAAGTTTTGATCTCATAAAAAATAAATTTTTACCTTCATTAATTTAATTCAGTAATATAAGAGTACTTTAAATATTTTACCTCTACTCAAAAAATTCACTAATATAAAAGTACTTTAAATATTTTACCCTAACTCAAAAAAATTTCTGGATCTGTCCCTAACTTTACATATTGTGTTTTAAAATTTTTTATCTATATTTAAACATAAATGAACGTATTTTTTTTCTAACAATTAAACCATCAAATTGATATAGCATTAAAAAAAGAGGCGGGTGTAAAATTGTAGATTTTTATAGTATAATTTATTTTAGATTAGTTTTTTTTTTTTGAAACGTATTTTAGATTAGTTTGGACAACGATAAGAACATTAATCCATGTTTCGGAACTTGTGTATTCTTTTATAACTATAAAGTGAGTTAGATGGTTAAAAAGTTGGATAGAGTTATGCTTTCTATTGAACCCAAAGGCTGCTAGTGCTAAATAAGAGGTAATCAATTTAACAAACACGAAATAGGGAAAACTAACCACCTCCAACATTTGCGCGACAAAGTATGACAAAATTACCCTTGAATCTTTAACTGTCAAAGCTCAAAGCACACACACTTGCGTGTATAAAATACTAAGGAGAGGAGGCGTCCATGCCAAGGAACGTCTCTCGATAATCTTATATATGTAGACACCATTGCTGAATTCAAAACCCTTCTCTTCGCTCTCAAGTTTCTGCGGATATTGTTTATTATCTCCTCCGCAGACTCGTCGTTGAGATTTTAATTAAACCCCTTTTGTTTTCTGAAGAACCTCCTTCTCCCAGTTCTTATTCTCTCTGTTTCTTGATTCATTCTGTTGCTCCGGTTTCGTACTAATCTTCACACCCAAGTTTTTCGTTAAAAGGGTCGATTGTCATCGTCGTCGGCTTCAATACTTCTGTTATTACAACAGGTCCGTGTCCTTTTAGACACAGTCAAGGATGTTAGGAGATCTCATTACCAGAAGCCTTGTGTATGTCTTTTTATCTCCCTGTTTTCGTTTCTGATCTTTTTCTTATTTCCCTTTTGGTTATGCAGAAGATTTTTGTTACGTTGTTCGTATAAATTTGCAGGTTGATTTTGGGGTACGCATATCCAGCGTTTGAATGTTTCAAATCTGTGGAGAAGAACAAGGTTGACATTGCGGAACTCAGATTCTGGTGCCAATATTGGTAAGCTTCTCTTTTTTGATTTGGCCTTGGCAGATTAGATTCACAAAACTGGTTCTGTTCAACCACTCTTTAACGCTTTAGTTGCGAATAGACCATTAGCTGTGCCAATTGTTTTGGTTCTCTTTAGAAAAAAAAAGAATACATACGCCTAATTGAACATTTATTGTAAAGGGAAAACTAACATTATTCTTCTAACCTTTTGCAATAGAATTGACCAAATATCACGTTTATTTAGGATTGCAAACTCAGGCCTGTGATCATCGTGAAATTCATTTGATCAATCAGTGTTGTATTCAATGCCAAAATAGTCACCTTCACCGGTCCCTCCTTTTTTTTGGTTTTGATTTTTAGGATCATCATTGGACTTCTTACCGTTTGTGAGAGCATTGGAGACGTATTCATGTCATGGTGAGTCCAAGAAGTAATATTTTTTAAAAGTATGCACATACCCCATCGATTTTCTTGCATAATGTTGTTTTATATCGGCGCAGGCTGCCAATGTATGGTGAGACGAAGCTGGCATTTATTATCTACTTGTGGTGTCCAAAAACTAAGGTACAAAGCAGGCTAAGTTGTTTTTAAGGTACAAAGCAGGCGGTTGATTTAGATGTTTTAAACTTTTGTGGTTGATGCAGGGAACTTCATATATCTATGAAGCCTTGTTAAGGCCTTTGGTGGCCAAGCATGAAACAGACATAGACAGAAAGTTTCTGGAGTACAGAGCTAGAGCCTGGGACTTTGCTCTTTATTACTGGGAAAACTGCACCCAACTGGGGCAGACCACTTTCTTTCAGATTCTTGAGTACTTGGCAGCTCAGTCTAGCAAGTTGAAGACCAGTGGCTCTGAGGTATGTTCAGGATCTCTTCCTATTATTAGTGATACATAAACAAGACAAACTCAGCCTAATATTGACAATGATCATTTGATGGGATAATTGTCAAGTTAATTTCTGTCTAATCTACAAATCCACATTTTCTCTCTTCCAAATCCAGAAAAACCCACCTCTGCAACTGTTTTTGGCTAAACACAAGAGTTGAATCTTCTGCTAGTAAGCTAATACGATACGCCTAATCCCAACAGTAACTTCCATTTTGAAACATGCACGCAGAAGCATATGCATATGCATTACATTACATGTATTACATACAAAACTAACATGGTTTATCCTATGTACAGTCAGAAAACACCACTAACCTTGATCCAATTAGAACTAAAAAGTTTTCAATTTTGAGCAATGTTTGCAGAAACGAAACGACCGCGCATCACCGGACACGAGCTCGGCGGGAAAGCAAGGAAAACGGCCACCACGACCTCCAATGTGGCCAGGACCGACCATCAACCGGTCCTTGTCGTCGGAGTCGCCGAAATTCAACCGAGTCCAAGTCCAACTCGACAACCAAACAGAAGTTACACAAACGTTTGACCCAGAAAACATCCCAGAAACTGATGTCAACGAAAAACGCCACCAGTTTCCGATGAGACTCCGCCGCTCTAAACCAATCCAAGACTGAAAAGCCAAGTCCCTCAAAAATCACATTATCATTGTACAAAAAAAAGGAAACTTTTAAACAGAGTCTGTAATTTTTTTTCCTAATTGAATTCCATTAATTTATTTTGACATTTCATTTTCTCTACTTTGCACATGATTGCTTTATGAAGCACGCAATAGGTACAAATAAGCAAAATGACAAAATGTGCTATCTGTTCAAGTGGGCCCAAAAGACCGAGAAGACCCGATTGATAGCTCCGGCGATCCTTGGTAAGAAATGTCGGCTAATGAACCCATAACAAGCACTGAAAGGATTGCGAGCAGAGAATTGGAGCCAAACTCGGTGAAGAAAGTGAGTTCCGGACGAGCTCGGAGACGATGACATGGGCTGCAAGTAAGCCCACGCCGCTTGCTTCACCAGGCGGTTGCGAATTGATATCTCGCAGGCGGAGCCACTGCCTGCGGTGGGAGAGTTGACGGCGGAGAAAACGAGGACGTCCTTGAGGGAGGTGTATGTTAAGGATGATTTAACGGATACCAGCTCCAGGTCTAACCCGGTAGGAGGGGAAGATGCGACGCCGTTAGTGTACGGAAGATGGAGGCTTGAAGTACGGAGCGGTTTGGAAGGCAGAGTGAGCTTCATCGGTATCACTACGGATGTGGCGATGGAGTTACTCCGACGGATAGGTGATGTGGAGGGCGGGTCTGATTCCTCCATGACCATTGTATGAGAGCTCGTTTCCAGCCAAAGTCGGGGGGCAGAGGAAAGAGAAGGAATTTATAGTAGGAGGCGCGTGGATATAACGTGCAGAACAATAGGTGGTTGTAAGTTTTTGTGTGAACGGTGGCTTGCTGGCTTCAATTATTGGCGCGTATTGTCATCATCTTTATCTCTCCCGATGGAGGCCTTTTTGGTGCGTTTTTTCCTTACTGGGGACATTTTTCTTATGATTTATTTTGTGTTTTTAGATTGCATTGCCAAAATGGAAAATGCTGCTTTGTCTTGTTTGCCCTCGAACTCTCTAGAACTTGATGAAATTTGTGAAGCAGCAGTAACTTTGGTGTCTTGTTCTTTCTCGTGCTTGTCCTGTCGTTTTGTACTTTCGGCGGTCCTATGTTTTTTCATGTGTACTGATTTTTTTTTATTACATTAGCTATTATGACTTAGTTAGACTAATCTTAAGCTCGTACGATCCCACCTCAAAAGTCTAGAGGATGTAAATTTGAAACTTCAAGATTCCTCAAGTTCTTACGTAGCCTATATACTTGATTGGTCAACTAATGATTGATCACTGAGTCCTCCTGCTCAGCATCAGGTTCTCATCAGCCCTCAGGTTCCCTAATAGCTCCAACTCCCACACTGCCGCTGGAAGCGAGGCGTCCGCAATTGATCCGATCAAGGAGCTGTGCCCAGGGGCTAGAGGATCATCAATAGAAACATGCTTATTTCTCCTCCTTTGGTGTGACTCGAACTCAAGACCTCCTATAGAGGAGAGTCTTAAGTGAAAAATTTGGACCAATTGATCCACCCTTTATTGTCATGTCGTTGTCGTATTGTAGTTAAATGATGATCTTTGAGAGCAAGTGGTGTTTGTTCCGCGATGACAATGTTCCTCATCCAGTCAGTCCTAGTGATAGCATAAACATAAACAATTCACTAGAAGTAGAACCTATTATCCTATCTCACTCACTTTTGCTAAGATTAAATCGCCTGTGCACGTCTCTCTCTTTAGTATTTTCATACTTATCACCTTAACAAACAAACAAAAAAGTGAAACCCTGAATGGAGTTGCTTACTTTTTGACAATTCCTCGCACATGAAGGTGACTTTTTATGCCCAAATCCGCATGATTGGAGTTGGAATTCTCACCTATACCGCCATCGAGTTTGTTAGACGATTCTTTGTAAGAACAATCTTCAGAATTGGCCTTTCCTAATGATCTGAAAAGAGGAGAATTAGTATTTTGTCAAGTTGCATAAATCTTAAGATCACTACAGTTAATAATACAATTAATAGTGAACTCAATTTCCCATCAGAGCGATTTTATTTTGCAGGCCATATTGCAATATTATATAACCTCACAAAGTTTGTGAGCAAAAATGCTGAAAGGAGGCCCAGCCAAGGATTTAGTGGAAGCATCATTCAGATTAGGCGTGACTCCAGCGAGAAAGAGCAAAGAAAGGAAGAAAAGAAATTGATATCATTTTTAAAAAGTTGATGAAAAAGGAAATGTGGTGAGTTCTCTAAGTTTATGTATTTCCTCCATAGGCTAACAGTGGAACTTAATTGAGACTCCTATTACAACATATGCTCTTTTTTGCCCTCGATATTTAAGTTGTATAAAAGTATTTGCACAATTGTAAATGATTGCATTTGCCATTTCTTTCTTTTTCTGGATACAGTACAAGAGTTTTGCTAGAGAATGACATTAAGTTATAATCATTAGTTTACGTGGGGGCTTTATGTTTCTGTTGTTTGAGCTTAGAAGTTAGGCCATACTTCAATTATTACTCTTGCCGTCCAACTTAATAAAGCTCTGTTCTGCTTTTCAATTTAGTTAGTCTGTGTTCAGCTTTTAAAGTTAGTACAAAACAACTATATATAGGTAGACCTTTAATATAATTTTTAAAATTATGCTACTCTAATGAATTTAATACCTAAGTAGCTGCTTCAAAATATTGCTATCGAATGGTAAGAACATAAGCATTTTTCTACTCAAAAAGCATTATACAATAAAATCTAAAATCGTAGCGGAAAAATTCAATTAGATCTAAGGATGATATTTGGGCTCAAACCTAGCCTGCCTTGCCCCTTCCCAGCTTGAGGTCAGCAAGTCATGCCTGAAGTTAATTGGACATCAGGCCCAAAAGTTGAAATTCTGTCTGAGCTCGAACCTGATCTAAGGTTGGACATAATGAAAAATTAAAACGTCATTTTCCTGTTGAAGCAAAACGATGTTGTTTAATGCTAAGCTGTTTTGTTGTACTCGAAGTATAAAACGACTTCATTTTAGTCTAGGTTAACCTTTCCCTTTTCTTGCTCTACCTTCTTCACTCTCTCTCTCTCACTCTCAAACCACACGTCACTCTCTTTTTCTCTCTCTCTGACCAGACTAGTCTACTTCTACCCCTTCGCCCTCCAATTGCCCCTTCACACTCCCTCTAGTCGCTCTTTTGTCACATTGTCTCGCTGCCCTGCTTCCCCACCTCTGCAGCTTTCTATGATTGTTTCCAAGCACTTAATGAATGGACTGAAGAAATGAAAGTATTCTAATACTACCCACAAAATCGAGGTCGGTTTGGGCCAAAGGCAATAGTACTTCCAGGAGCAGAACCATTAGCTACCTATCTACTGTTTCAAAGTGGACTAATAGATACCATTTATCTACAAAGCATCAGTCTATTATCAGAATTTTCTATTGGATTCATCCAGGCAATCAAAGCATACAAGGATCTATTTGCTAAGGATCGAGAAATATACATCAAATTCTATAACAGTTACCCCATTTTTGAAGTAAAAGAACCAGCACAAGAAGCAGCTGTCCTAGTACCCAAAATAGCATATATTCAAGTTGGAATTAGAAATGGCACTTGTCTACCAATAGAACAACCTTCAAGACATCTGTTCAGTTGGGATTTAGTCAATCAATTTAATCTCAATTGCATAGAAGGAGTATTTATCCAATGACAAAGGATTACCAATGATTGACTCTTGCGGATTAATTATAAAGGATTCAACAGCATCATTGTTTCAGTATACAAGACACCAATTACCAGCGAAGCAGTTCACATTTTGCAAACATTTATGGAACCATTTGTTCAATTATCAGTCATTTTTTAAGAACTCACAGATGGATGGAAATTCGCAATTTGTAAACAACTCAGAGAATGAGAATTGCACTCTTGTCCTCTCTGCCCACTCCAAGAAAGTATAAAAGGAAAAGAGCCTCTTGAAGCAGATACTGAAGCTCACATTATTGTAGAATAAAAACGGTCAAAAAAAGCGGTCAAAAGTAATCAGGATACGATGTAACTCGAAAAATCGTGTCCAGTCTGTAAAAATGTACAGTTTTATTCGCTTTACTTTTTCTTTAAGTCGGATCACCGACGAATCTTTCTTTTGCTTTCTCTTTTAGTCATGTCTATTTTTGTCTTTAGTCTTTTGTCTTTTTCTCTTTCCGCTCCCTATATAAGGAGCCTTAGAACATGAAGTTGTTATGAACTACTTAGAATAAAAACTTTGTTTGTTCTCCACTCTCCCTTTACAAATTAGCCTTCACTCTCAAACCACACGTCACTCTCTCTTTCTCTCTCTCTGACTAGACCAGTCTACTTCTACCCCTTCGCCCTCCAATTGCCCCTTCACACTCCCTCTAGTCGCTCTTTTGCCACATTGTCTCGCTGCCCTGCTTCCCCACCACTGTCTTTTTCTGCTCTTTTGCCATCCACTCACCAAAGTAAAGTTCCTTCGTCGTATTCTGGTTTTGAATCTTTTGATTGAAGATTGAATTTGTGAAAGACCGAAATTTCTAAGATTGTTGCCGTCTTGGGGGTGTTTTTGCAGACTTACACAATCACATACACAGGCGTATATTTGGTCGCATAGGTGACTGTAAAGTTGTGAGAACTTACAAGGTCATATATACGTTTGTGTATATGATCATGTAAGTATGATTAGACATGCACGGTTACATACACATTAGCGTGTGCAAAAAACTTTATAGTGATGTACACAGTTACATACACGCTCGTGTATATGATTATGTGAGCCCACAAAAACACATACACGCCTGTATGTCATGTTAAGTCATTGATAAACTTTAAATCTATGATTGTGATTCATGTTCTCCTATTCTCTCCCGTGTTTATTAATTATCAGTTATGATTATGAATAACATATATATTTAAATGTTGATTGTTTCATATTGATGAGCATATTCCTTCAGTGGCGAGTTGTAATTCAATATCAAAGATATAAATAAAAACTTCTAATCCCATACCAAGTGAAGATAGAAGTCCAGTTAATTGAAAAGTTAAGTTTGCAGTCACTTCAATAAGAGTAGATCAATGGATGGAGTAGAAAAAATCAAATGTACATTGTTAGAAGATGTTGGTCGAGAGTTCAAAAGGTGAAATATCTCATTTACAGAGACACGTAGATTCGTGTAATAGAAAAAAGATCGTATCACTATCAGGAGGTCAAACATTTTTTACACCTAACCTTATAAGAGGGAAGAATGAAATGACTGCAACATCTTATGACTGCAACAAATCAAGATTTTTATTTGCTTCTATAGTAGTTGGTGATAAACATCCATTATCTATAGTTGATACCAAAAAATTTAGGATATTTTGCAACTTACTACAACTGACCTTCAAACGTCCAACTCGGAATACATTGAAGAAGGACATTATAAAGATATACGAGGATAAGAAGAAAGTAATTTTAAGAATATTATCGAGTATTGAAGGACGAATTGTCACTATAACAGATATGTGGACAACTAATAACCAAAAGAAAGGTTACATAGTAGTGACGACACATTATGTTGATAATGAACGGACTCTTGCTAATAAACTTTTGAAGTAATTTATATTCTTTAATATTTTTATCATTTACTTTTTCATTATGTTATGATTAAAGTTGGTCATATTTGTATATGGTAGGTTCATTTATGTGTCAAAATCATATATAAGCTAAAGGTTGGAACTATGTTGGGAGACTGTTTGATAGGTTGCAATATCAACACTAGATTGTCCACTGTAACAGTTGATAATTATAGCACGAATAATTCTATGATTGAAAAGTTGAAGAATAAGATACGAGTTGGGAGCTTGTTGGTTGATAGAAGATTATTCCATATGTGTTGTTTTGTGCACAATTTTTAATTTGATTGTGAAGGATGAGTTTAAGATGATAAAAGGAACCAATTAATTCAATTCGAAATAATGTAGTATATTATAGTGCAATACCTGAAAGAGTTATGAATTTTGAAGAAACTATGCAATAATTATACATTCCAAGTATAAGGAAATTGATTTTGGTTGTCTAACCAGATGGAACTCAATCTTCAAGATGCTGGAGTTGGTAATCCATTATGTTGATGTGTTTATCAGACTAAGACAAAGAGATTCATAATATACATGTATGCCTACAAAAGACCAATGAGAGTTGGCTAGAGAACTTTGTATAAGGTTAGAATTATTTTACACTGCGACTGAATTGTTTTTAGGAACAAAATATCTAACTTCGCATTGTTGCTTTAACACGATAGGTAAGATAAAAAAAAAGCTTTATCTGATTGGATGTTTGATTCTAATGATGTTATTTGAGTTATGGCAGGGTATATGATGGGGAAGTTGAATTCTTACTAGTATATGATTGGACATAATGTTGTAGTTATATCTGTGTTGGACTTGAGATACAATATAGATGAGGTTAATTTTATATATAATATGTTGTATGGTTATCGAGGTCAAGAATATATAGATGTCATTAAACAATTTTGGCATGATTTATTTAATGATTATCAATTCATAATTAACAAAATTCAGGATCGGGATCGTAGTAGTTCAGGTTGTTCAGCTCCGACTTTAATTTCAAGCTAAGGCTCATCTTCTAAAAGCAGTTTATTACTTTCACATCCAAAATTCATGAAAGAAAAAAAGGGCTAGAATTTTGTACAATATGATAGAGTTAGATAAATATTTGACGAAAGATTGTGTTCTCAAAATTGAAGGTGTGTAATTTGATGCATTGTTACGGTGGAAGAGTTGTGAAAATAATTTTCCCATTATGAAGTAATTCTATAAGATCTATGAGTAATTACATCATCTATTATTGCTTCAAAGTCTACTTTTAGCATTGGTGGTCGAGTTATTAGTCCTCATTGTGCTCGATTTCATCCTCATACTATGGAAGCCCTTATGTATGCCCGAAGTTGGTTAGATGATGAAAATATTGAAAGTAAACTATTTTCTTTTTGATATATCAGTTTTGGCTATTTTTTATATTATCTTACCTTATATTGCTTTTTTAATTTGTATATTAATACAACTATATGTACTGATGTGAAGCTAGAGGTGACTAATCATACACATACTCACATTCATCAATCAAATGGACATTATTTTGATAAAATATTTAATGATAAAGGTATATTTAATTATTTATTAGTTATTACTATATGTTTAATAGTCCTTTAATTTTAACATTACAGTACTAAATATAATGTTTCTACATATAGAAGAAGTGATGCAAACTATTAATGATCCTGACTATAACTACTAGTTGCTCTCTCATGTCTCCACTCTCCACAGTCCCAAACTCCCAATCCAGAACATTATTTCAAGATTTTATCTTAAATTTTTGTAAATTGTATCATTTAAAGATTTTGGATAATCATTTTTGTAAATTATGTCATTAATTGATAAATTTTGTTCTTATCATCAACTAATTGAATTGATCAATTTAATTATAATCTTTTTATTTAATTTATTATAATTATATCCTCCTCTATTAATAAATTTAGTTTCATCTTATTCATTTTAACAATATATGTACGTTTTATATATTCATTCGTTATAAAATCACAATTTTTGTTAATCAATTGAAATTTGTAACTTCAATTAATTGAATTGATCATTTTAATTATAATCTTTTTCTTTCATTTCCTATAATCCTGTTCTCCTACGTTAATTAATTTGGTTTCCTCTTATTTATTTCATTAATATATGTATGCGTTATATATTCATTTATTATAAAATCTTAATTTTTATTAATTAATTGAAATTTGTAACTTCAATTAATTGAATGAAACACTTTAATTATAATTTTTTTCATTTCCTATGATCATATCCTCCTTCATTAATAAATTTGGTTTTATCTTAATTATTTGATTATGTTTTATATATTCATTCATTATAAAATCTCAAATTTTATTAATCGATTAAAATTTGCAATTTCAATTAATTGAATTAATTACTTTAATCATAATCGTGTTCTTTCATTTTTTGTAATCTTATTCTCCTTTATTAATAAATTTGGTTTCATCTTATTTATTTCATCAATATATATACGTTTTATATATGCATTCATTATAAAATCTTAATTTTTGTTAATCAGTTGAAATTTGTAACTTCAATTAATTGAATTATATATTTTTTCTTTTATTTCTTATAATCCTATCCTCCTTTACTAATGAATTTAGTTTCTTCTTATTCATTTGATCAATATATGTACATTATATACATCTATTCATTATAAAATCTCAATTTTTATTCGAGTTAAAGGTAGGGCGTTATCAAATCTTATAACGCCCCAAATTAGGGGTTAGCATATTAAGCAAATTTAGTCCGATTTATGTTCTGTCTCTTTGACATTTTGGCAT
>JAOSBP010000004.1:21525889-21541130 GCA_027563825.1 Erythroxylum mucronatum | reverse complement strand
CTAATTTTACCAAACGTCAAATAACAAACAGCTAATGCAATCAGCTGGTCAAATCAGCTAATATAATCAGCTATCAGTTATTAACTGATAGAATCAGCTAACAGCTAATGCAATCAGCTGATTGCCAAACAGGGCATCGTATAGTTAAATATTAATTAATTTTTTATTAACCTACTTTTATCTTAATTAATTTTAATATCTTTAATTTAATTCAACTCTTCATCTCCTGTCTACCTTTTTCTATGAATAGGGAGATGAATCTGTTGAAAACTGAGAAGCAGAAAGCATGCACAATGGCAAAGGAACGAAATATAGGAAAAAATAAATGAAAAACAAATAAGAATTAAATTAAATTTTGTATTAGAGTTTGATTAATTTAGTGTTATTAATTAGAAATTATGAAATTTTTATTAAAATAAATTGTATGATTTTTTAAAATGAGTATATGACTTATATGTGTAAAGGGAGACTCGCGATTAATAAAAATAAAAATAAATATTAACCTATAATTAACAAAAGTATACAATAACAACGAATGATATTCTTACTAAAATATGAGATTTGAAGAGGTCTAAAAGTACGCAAATTTGATTCTATATTACTCAGATCAAAACTTGAGTTTAGAACAATTTATATCTTCTTAATGTTTGAATTGCCTAATTACCAATCTAATAGAACTTGTTTCATACGTATCATAATCATGAATCTTATCTTGGTAAAACTGAAATTGTGTTTTTTTTTGGGAATTCAAATTAGTGAAAATAAATAATTGTAATTATGATAATGCCAATGGACTATTTGAATTGTGAATGTATATTTTCATTATGATGTCTTACATGCATGTGATATTAGATTATTATTAATATTGTTGAAATCAAATCCAATATTTGTTTATTATCTAGTAACAACTGTGATGAGCTTTTACAATATTGGGTTAACTCCGTATGTGAATAATGGTTAAAAAGAGTTAGTCTCATTTTAACAAAAATCGTGTTGAAATTGATGATCAAACAGAGAGTGATGTTCAATCTGCACATCAAAATCCAACTGATGGTTTAAACCTTAAATCACTTGTATCGTCATATTTGATATCTAATTTTATAAACACAACAAACAAAGTTATTGGCGAACTTGAGATGGGGGCTGATTTCTAAACCTACAGCTCTTTGGGTTCAGATCCTTCGAACTAAATATCGGCTTGATACTACCAACCTTTCCCTCACGCTCTCCCGACCCGGGGCTTCGTCTGTTTGGCAAAAGATTTCGGCGGCCTGGAAATTGGTCCAAAAGGGAGCACATTCGACTCTGGGGAATGGGCGGAGGGTGTTATTTTGGATGAATAACTGGCTGGACAGATGGGGCCCTCTTATTCACTTGGCTTCCTCTCCGATCCCGGATATCCCCAGATTGGCTACTATCACAGATCTCACTAATGAAGGAGGCGGGTGGAACTAGCCGGAGTTCCAACAGTACCTTCCGACCACGGTTTGCATGGCGCTTGCGAACTTAAGCCCGAGTGTCGGAAGGATGGGGGAAGCTAGCCTGCTGTGAGGTCCTACCCCCCACGGCGGGTTCATTGTGGCGTTTGCATATGAGATTATCGAGGATCTCCCCCCGGGCACCATGCATAGTCTGTGGGCAATTATCTGGAAATGGGCGGGCCCACAACACATTCGATCCTTTCTTTGGCTTGTTGCTCACCACAAACTCTTGACGAATCAACAGCGCGTGACTCGTCATCTCGCCCTTGATAATAGCTGCTAGTTCTATGGGCAGGAAGAGAATACTGCTCACGTGGTACAGGACTGCCCCCGTGTTAAAGCGATCTAGCGTAAGTTCCCTTTCGGACGTGGTGGATGGGGGTTTTTTCTAATAGGAGGTGGACTCTTGGTTGTCGTGTAACCTCACCAAGCATGCTCAGGTGCAACAGGAAGCATGGGCCATGGTCTTTGGAGTTGCTTGCTGGCTCCTCTGGCAATGGCGGAACCTTAGCATTTTCGAGCTGGCCTTTGATTGGCCGAAAGAAGGTCACCTAGTTATCATGGATTACATTGGATGGATTGCCCAAGCCAGGATGATAGAGAATTGCGTTTTTCCAGCGCAAAGTCTTCCGGTGGGTACTTTCGTTGGATGGCAGAAGCCTGAGGCGGGATGGGTGAAAGCCAATTCTGATAGAGCTATGAACCCTACTTCCCCGATGGTTTCCTCTGGGGGTCTGATTCATGATTGAAATGGGGAGTTGCGAGGAGGGTTCCACCAGACCATCGATAGGGGTTCGCCTTTAGCGACAGAGTTATGGGGGGTGCACTCGGGTCTCACTCTAGCTTAGGCGCTGGGTGATCGACAAGTTGTGGTCGAAGTCGACTCCCTATAGGTTATTAATATTCTTTCTGCTCCTCTTATGGGACTGACAGAGGTTTCTGTTTTAGTGGCAAGTATCCAACAGCTGTTGCAACGGGAGTGGACAGTGCAGATTTAACACGTTTTTAAAGAAGGAAACCAGTACGTGGACAGTCTCGCTCGCCTCACTGGAGTTTGCAGCCCGAGTCTTTATATCCTTCACGAGCCTCCTATTGGAGTCCAGGAGCTCCTCCGCAGAGATGCGTTGGGTACTACGCCCCAGAGCATTAATTTAAGTTAATTTAGTGTTGTCGTTTTCCTGTTGTAAAAAAAAGGAAAAAGACATTAGGAATCATGACCAAAAACACAAACATAGAATTTAAGAAATATATTATTGCAAAAGTTCCTTCACTTCTAGGATTTCCATAAAAGTAAACATCCAAAATTTATCTTATGGTGGCAGCAATAGGTCAAGTTTGACAAAATAAACTCGACTGATAAAGACAAACTCGACAAACCTTTGCTCCTGATAAGAGGCCTTGCATTAGTTGTGTCATTGTCGCTGTTGCCATTACTTGGGAGAGAAGGAACGAGTGGCGCTCTAGCTTCCCGTCGCATATGCTATGTTCTCAGATGAAAGAAGTCTTAGGCAGAGTTAGAATCGCTCCCTCCACCACTGCCTCTACTCCCTCCGATAGTGAAGCTGACTCAGATGCGTCAACGTTGCCTGTCACCACTGCTCCCTTTCGTGATTTTTGGTTATCCTGTCAATTTAGGAGCTTCGTCATTGCCTGTCACTAATGCTCCCTTCAGTGATATTTGGTTGTCTTGTCAGTTGCAAATACAAGAGGTGGATAGTAGCGTGAAGATTGAGTGTTTCGCATGGGAAATCAGGACGGATCCAATCTAGCAAAATAATTACAAAATTATTTTTTATTTTATTAACAATTTGTTTTTGAGTAAAATATGGTTAATTTCATTGATTATCAAAGGATAGAACGTCCAAAATACAACTAGGTGGTAAGGACAAACCACCGAATCTGCAAAGGAATGAGAAGCTCTAGCTAGAGAATGAGCAACACCGTTCGCAGATCGTCTAACATAGTTCAAAATCACATTCGTTTCATCAATAGAAACTTATAATCAGAAACTAGAATTCCAAATGAAAATAAATCAATATAGTTGGGATCAGTAATAGCCCGAATGCAAAGTTGAGCATCTGACTCCACAATAATAGTAGACTAACCCTCATTCTTAATCCAGCTAAGCGCTTCACGTATCACAAAAATCTTTGTCGTTCTTGCATCTATACCTACTGGGATTTGCTTTTGCGTGGCTTGAACAAAAGAGCCACTATCATCACGTAAATCATTCCAAAACCCACAACAGTGTTGCCAAAAAGTGCTGCATCTACATTGAGTTTCAACATAAATTATAATAAATTATAAAAAAACATGAATTATAAATTGTAGTTTATTTTAAAGTTTAATTATATTTTATTATATCTTTTGAACTGCTTCTAAAATTAATTTATCTTAACCATTAAAGCTATATAAGTGTCTGATCTTTAATGATATCAACGAAACAAAAAATTGGCGTGCCCTAATCACAACTAGGAATGGTCATCTCTATACTGGTAATGGAGATCAGTTAGTTAAGATATGATCAATGCAGATAATTCCTCCCATTTCCACCATTTGACATGCTTTTGACATCTACATGAATTTGCCAGGGGTATGAAATTCTCTTACTTTTTATTTATACTTCTCAGGATGGAATCTTAATTTGCAGAATGGAAGGTCTTAAATGAATAGTCTCCTTATTGATAGCATATGGTAAGGTTCTCTGCAACGAGATTCAAATGGAGCCATCCATCTCTAGATTCTAAGTGACCACAATCTTCTGACTGTGTTACAAGAAGATATGTCAAGTTCTGTGACCTTTATTTTGTCTCTAGCTGAGACGACTATAAACGGAAGAACAACTTTTAAGAAAATTAGGTTTTAAAATTTAGTAAAATAATTAATACTTGGTTAGATCAATAATAGAGATATGACAATCACTTAATAAGTACAAATATCTAATGTGGTAAGTAACATCAATGACATTAAAAAAGTTTAATGTTGATATATTTTCACAACAAATTAAGAGTTCAAGTATTTTAGCTTCACATTTCAAAGTTTGAGACAATATTACATAATATTTTTGTTATTTACCCTTCAAATAATTTTAAAATAGTTTATATTCTTTCAAACTTTTGAAAAATTTTCTTATTCAATAAAAAATTTAAATTTTCTAAAATATTAAAAAAATAATTTTTTAAAAAATTTAGAAAATTTTTTCGGTTACCCTACATTCTACCATTCACACCCATTAAAAAAAATTAATAGATGTTTTTGAGTAACCTTATTGTAATGCAAAGTTATGAGTTTCATATTGTACCAGCCAGTACTAACCATCAATGCCAGAGAGTTCGCTTGGTACTAGCTGATATTTAAAATACCAACCAAATAATGGATGGTACTGTAAACTTCAAAATTTCAAGGACTTGATAGAAAAAAAATGTTTCAAACTCCACAATTGTCATTATTCCCCAGCTCGCCTAGATAGATTATAATCATTAGATTAAGATTTTGAATTTTATGGATTTAGATTCAAACTTGACTCGACTTGCCCACCTGTTGAACTGCAACTCTAGATCTCCACAGAGGATTTAGTTCAGTGAAGGTTGCAAAAATTGCAACAATTTTTGTGAAATTGTGAAGTTGCGAATTATGTAAATTGATTATAGAATTTTGCAATTGTGTTGATCACTTGATTAGTTAATTGTTAATTTGAATATTGAATTGTGAACTTGTGACTTTGTGTTATGTAGTAATTTTGTATGTTGAATTATTGGTTCTTCGTAAATTGTGATGAATTATATTGAATTGTGTAGTGTAATGTGTATGTTGACTGTGGAATTAACTTGAGTAAGAACTAAGAATATTAATTAAAATTGGTAAATGAAAGATTGTAAATTAAAGTTAGAAATTATGTTGATTAAAATGAGTTAAAAAACAACATATGGATAAGCATTACAAATTGAATTATATAATAAAAAAGGATTAATATATAATTGAATAATGTGATTACATAAAATAAGTTTTAAATTTATGGTTGTGAGTTATGGTTAAAATTGAATAGGTTATAGTTGTGAGTTTATGTCTTTAATTTATGGTTGAATGATGTAAATCATATAAGATGATTTATATTATATAAGATGTATATGTGTATTATGCAATTGGGTATGTTGAATACTTAAATTGTTTGTTTTTGAGTTATTGGTGAATTGTGTTAAATGAAATTGAATTGCGTGGTGTATATTAAGTCTTTGTTGTGGAGTTAACTTAAGTACAAAACTAAGAATGTTGATTAAAATGAGTGAATGAAAGATTGCTAAATTAAAGTTGGGAATTAAGATTTTAGTAACAATGTTTATTAAAATTAGTTAAGAAAAATAAATATAAGCATTACAATATCCAAATTGAATAAGTAAAAAAAAGTTTATAGTTAAATTATGAGATTACATAAAGTAAGTTGTAAACTTATAATTATGATTTATAGTTGAAGTTGAATATGTTATAGTTGTGTGTCTTTAGTTTATGGTTGAATGATGTAATCATACAAAATTAGTTATAGATGTAGATGTGAATTATGTAATTGTGTCTGTTGAATACTTGAATTGTTGGTTTTTGACTTATTGTTGAGTTGTGTTGGATTAAATGACGTAATCATACAAAATAAGTCATATTATATATGATATATATATATATATATATATATATATATTCAATATACACATTTACATAATACATACATATATATATATATGTATTATGTAAATGTGTATATTGAATACTTGAATTATTGGTTTTTGATTTATTGGCGAATTGTGTATAATGTAATCATAAAAAATGAGTTATATTATATAAGATGTATACATGTATTGCGTAATTGTGTATTTTGAACACTTAAATTGTTGTTTTTTTGGGTTATTGGTAAATTGTGTTGGACGAAATTAAATTTTGTGTGATGTCATCATACAAAATGAGTTATATTATATAAGATATATATGTGTTTTGTGTAATTGTGTTTAACATGTATGTGCTTTTATGTTAGTTTAGACTTTTGAGTTAAACAATACATATTTTATGATAGTAGTTGATAATGAAATTATATGTTTGTTATTTTGATATGAAGTTATTAAGATAATTTGGTATATGTCTTCAATTATTTTTACAGATAAATGGAAGAAAGTTCAAGTATTATTGATAATTCAACCACTTCAGGAAGATGCAATGATCTAGCTTGGGCTCATGCTGGATTGGTTTTAGGAATGAAGAACCATATAATTTGTTTCTTTTGTAATAAGCATTTGAAAGGTGAAGGAATTACCATATTAAAGAAGCATTTATCTGTCAAAGGTGACGTGGAGCCTTATAAAAAAGTGAGTCATGATATGAAATAACAAATGAAAACTTTGCTTGAAGATTATTAGCATAAGAAAAATAAGCTTGAATAACAAAATTGGTAGTGGAAGTTCGTTTGTTGGTGTTCAGGATAATAGTGAGAATGTTGAAGGTGGCAGTATACCTGCCCAACAAGAAGTGAATGATGCACCTGGTGTTAGGAAAAGAAGAAGACATGTGCCTAATTTTTTACACCACGAACAACTCCTTAAGCTCAGTCTTCAATTCGTAGTGCCCTACAATCAAGAGAAGTGGCTCATAATGTGGATATGACAATGGCTAGATGGTAGTATGATTCAGGTATAACATTTAATGCTTCTCAGTCTTATTATTATCAGCTTATGGTAGATGCAATTGCTTTTTATGATCCAGGATACAAAGCCCCTTCAATTGATGATTACAAAGGTAAACTTTTGAGTAGTTATATTTATGAAATTGAAAGTTATTTGGATAAAGAAAGAATGTCTTGAGCTACTTTTGGGTATTCAATTATTTATAATGGTTGGACAAATAAGAGATATGAGCCTATTATTAATTTTTTATTTTATTATGCAAAGCGCATAATATTTTTTATGTCTATTCATGCATCTGGCCTTGTTAGGAATTCTAATAATCTATTTGAAATATTTGACGAAATTGTGAATGAAGTTGGGCCATAAAATATTGTTCAGTTCATTAATAAAAATCATTCCACTTATAAAGCGGCTGAAAGAAGATTGCAAAGTAAGTATAATTATTTTTATTGGACTCCTTATGTTACACATTGCATTGACTTGATATTGAAAAATATATAAGATGTTAGGTATTTTCTTATTATTGAAGAGCCTCTGCTGAAAGCAAAAAAAGTGACCAAGTTCATCTACAATCGTGCATGAGTTTTGAATTTAATGAGAAAAGATTTTACCAATTGTAGTTATTATGTCGTCGTTCTGTTATAAGATTTGCAACAAATTTTTTAATCACTTTAGTGTTTTATTATGATGAAGACAGAGTTAAGAGAAATGTTTACAAGTGATAAGTGAGTTGTATCTCAACATGCTAGGTATAATGTTAGATTGGAAGTTTATAGAATTATACTTGAAGATATTGGATTTTGGTCCCAATGTCAATTTGTCATCCAAACTTGTGAGCCTTTGGTGAGGTTATTTTGTTTGACTGATAGTGATGAGAAGGCCATAATGAGTTATTTTTAAAATGCCATAGAGAGAGCGAAGGAAGTAATTAAGGTCAATATGAAAAATAGGCCTTCTTGTACACACCTTATCTTACTGTTATCAATGAGAGATGAGAAAGACAACTTTACTCTAAGTTGTTTACAGCGGGATATTTTTGAATCCTAATGTCTATTTTAAACTAAATTGTACAAAGAAAACTGAAGTTTACAAGAGAATACTATTAACTATTACAACAATTATTACCCATGAGATGATAAAAGATCTCTTAGCTCATGAATGAAGACTGAGGCTTTTGATGATTTTAGGATGTCAATTGTTATTCGTCAAAGAGACAAACTTAATTATGTATATATTATTTTCACTTTTGTTACTTATAGAAAATTAATCATCACTTTTTTTAATTTATAACGCTACTTTTATTGTCTTATGACTTATAATTTCTTGATAGGACCAATTCGAAAATGGTTTTCTAGAATTGCAAAGGTTTGCAATTCAATTCTAAGTTAATTTGTGAGTGCAATAGGGTATGAAAGGAATTGGAGCAAATTTGAATTCATTCATTTGAAGAAGAGGAATATATTGGAGTACAAAAGATTGAATGACTTGATTTTTGTTCGATACAATCTAAAGTTTCGAGAAATGTATGTTATTATAATTATTAAGTTAGACATAATTTTTATAATTTAATTTTATTGCTTATTGGGACTCTTAGTAAAACAAGTAGTTTAGTAGATCCAATTTGCATTGATAATATCGATCTTTTGACAGATTGAGTTAATGAGGAACTAAGTTTGATAGATGAGAGTGACTTGGAAGATAATCTTAGATGGAAAAATATTGACATGTCATTTGGTGTAATGAATTTGAATGATGATAATGACGAGACTCCTTTTAATAATGAGAATTTTGTACTAAACGAGAATTGGAGTTAATACAGTTATAGCAAGAATTCGATCGAATGAAATCAATGCATTTATGACGAGTGTTCGATTGAATGAAGTTCCAAAATTTTGCTTCTCCTTTTTAAAATTTTAGTTATATTTGATGTATATTAAATTCTATATATGCAATAGAATTGTAAATAATTTTGTTTTAGGTTTCACCTCTGGTTGATTCCCCAACATGAACTTTTGATGTAAATTGTAATTGATAGAGAGTAATGAATATTTATTATTCTTTTTATTTGATTTTTGATATAGTTATTATTTATTCTATGATAAAATTGTAATATTTTAAATAGTTTATAATGTTCTTAATCTTATATTTGTATGATGATTAAATGATCTTTTTCATAATAATTGTGGTTATTATGTATACGTGAAATATGTAAAAAATAATGTTAACAAAAATAAATAAAATGTTATTATTTTAAATTTTTATTAACATAATTTTTTAAAAATAAAATACAAATTACAATATATTAAAAGACTATTTTATAATTCTAAAAAATTGGAGCTTTCAAAATTATATTTAATTAACCGATACTGATACATATTACCCGTGCCAAATTTGGTCAACATTCCGCGATGGCTAGCTAGTGAACTAATATCCTCTTACTTTTGACAAGGGCCACATTAGCAGTACAGCAAGCGAGCGATGTTTGATTGCACCGGAATTTACTTAACCTACAAAAAACACAGACAAAGCATGTTCCACGGTTCAATTTCAATTAAATCTGGAAAACACGATAAAGAAAACATTTACTACAACAAAATCATCAGCCAAACCATTTACTACCACATTCTAGTGTACAGAAACAATGCATCAGTAATTCTATAAATTGGACACCAAAATTAATCATTCACTCTGTATTCCATTCACTATTGTAATTTACACTGGACAAAGGAGAACGACTCAGTGGCATAGAAGAATTACAACAAACATCCAACCTTTCCCTGAACTCCGAATCACTGGCCTTCAACAGTGAACGCAGAGGAAAGCACACTCCTTTCTCTACACAACATTGGTGTCTAGGCTTAATCCTATTCTCTAAACTAAAGGAAAAATACTGAGGAAACTCCTTCAGCTCCTTTAAATCTCTCCCCATCTCCATCACGAAATAGTTCAACTTAGGCTCGATATTGTCTCTTATACTGTAGTTAAACAGTTGCGGGAATCTCCTAAACATAGAGATCGCGTCTCTGTGGCAAAATCCAACCTTTTCCCAGTATTCGATTCTGGGTATGAGCTTGTCCTCGACACTGCAAGAGAGTAAATAAGTGTGTTTCTTTACCTCGGCGATGCCAATTCTCTGAAGGAAGTAGAGAGTTGGTCTCAACCGATGCTTCACACTGGACACTAGCAATCTGGGTCGTCGGTTTATGACCCGTTTTAAGTCGGAGCCGTCGACTCCGGCTTCCCGGAGGAGGAAAGTGAAGATGGGGGTGATGGTGGAGAGAGTGGAGTTGAGGATTTCAGGGCACATGGAGACGATTCGCTGGAACTCGAGTGCGGTGAATTTCATGAAAGTGAGGTAATCGACGGTGGATTTGATGTCAGCGAGTGAAGCTGAGAGGATAATCGGACGGTGGTGGGCCACGAGATGGAATATATCGAGGCCAATAGAGTCGAGGTAAAGCATTTTCTCTTGGAACTCGACCGGTGGCAGTGTGTGATGGCGTGGTGGTGATGGTGGTAGCTGTGGGTAAATGGTGGGGTTTTCTGGGGTCTGTGGAGGCTTATGAGGGAGGGCAATGGTGGTTGTTTTAGAGGAAAGTGAGGGAAAATGAAGAGACTTGGGACAAGAAAGTGAAGGAAAGTTATGGTTGTGGGATTTGGGGTAAGGGAAAGGGGATTTGGTAGTGCGAAGGTGATGGAGTGTGTCCTGCATTGTGTATGGTTTGGGGAGAATGCTACATGGTTGATTGTGAGTCAATATGCTCTTTTTTTTGTTTTGTTTAGTTTCTGGTAAAGTGTAGAGAGAAGAAATTTGTGGTGAGAATTTGAAGATGGACATCGGTAATGCACGGTGCTATCTGTATGAAATCTAACAGTGGGATGGAGTCAGCCTCAGCCGACTGGAGTAAACTGGGCTTTTATTGGGTTAGCCCATAAGCTTTCTTCACTACTACTTAGTCGCCAATCCTTGCTGGGTTTGTATACGTTTCCTCACCAATTGCCCACAACTGCACGTGACTCCTGTTTGGGACTGCTTCCAAAGGCTCGTCTGCTTGCATTTTCATCACACCAGCTCCGCTCTTCTCCTTTGGCCTCTCTGCTCAACAGATTCCGGGAGTGAGATCCTTCAACACTATTCACTGCCTTATGGTAATATGTCAACCTTTTCTTCTCCATCGGCGGCAGCACGCAAGGACTTTCACACAGGAACCAAAATCAATGTTGCAAATTCGATATTAAATTTAGTATCAGATTTGATTAGTACAGTAACGTTCAGAGATTGAGAAACTACTTTAAATAATTTTTTAAAATTATAAAATAATCCTTCAATATATTATATTTAAACAATAAAATTAATAAACTTATTGAAAAAGATTGAGACAAATGTATATATTGACAATAAAATGAATTGAATATTATATAAAAAAGTCAAATTGAACATTAACGCTTTCACTAAAATTTAATTTAAATCCAAATATTTTAACACGTTTAAAAATATTTTAATGTTTACAAACGTTAAATTTAAACTTCAACTTAAATTTTCTATCCATCCTTAATTATAGCTATTAGACAATAAGCACTATTCATACCCATTTCACTTTGATATTATTATGGTTATAGTTTCTACACGCACTATCCTCTAAACCATATCTTGTAAAATATAGTAGAAAAACTAAATCAAAGAGCCATTTTGTTCCTTTTCTATTTCTCACATTTGGAATCTCAAATTATGAGTTTGGTATGGTTAAAATTTCAGTAGGTTAAGAAAAGGGACCTTTTGGTTGTACTAAAGCTGAAATGTTCACAAAATGAAAGTGGCATGTCATGCCATTCTTAAACTTGATGTTCAAACATGTGGTTAGTTGCTTGCTTCTTTTTAAGTGATCATTAACCCTTCTTCTTATCATGTTTTTCTGCGTGTGGTGTGTTTGTGAGTAAGTAGTGTTTATTGGCTTTGCAACTTTTTTTTTAATGATTGTGGATTTTAAATGTTCCACATAGTTTTTCATAACCTGCATTTAGAGATATAAAAGTATTTTGTGGTCGAATTCCACTAAGCAATTGCTTGCTATTGTTTATATATTTTCCAAATTACAAAGTCATTAAACTTATAACTTCTCTTAATCAAAGTATAGATAGGTTCACAGCAATAGTTCCTAACTCTAGTCAATGTTTCTATTGATGTCTAAGGCTATGCAATTAGTTTTGAAGGGATATAGAAAAACAAATATTATTACTTAATTACTATGCTTAGGTGGATGAAAAGGTTGTTTTTCCTATGTGTAGAACCTGTCACATAATCATACTACGATACATTTATTTATCAAAAATCAAATGAAGGGATCAAACTTTTGGGAGACAATAACACAACTTTTTAAAAGATCAACTAAATATCAACGATAAAAAAGAACTCTTTAATTTGCAATAGCAAAATAATATGAGAATCAACAAACACTCAAACTCATCCAAAAAAAACAATCAAATAAGGATGAAAATATAACACTATTTGCCCTCTCTTTCTCTTTGCTTCCTCACTTTTAAACATTACGGCCGAACTCTCTACATAAACCTACGTATTTTTCTCTTTTATATCACAAAATATGTTTTTTTGCACCATACATGATCACATACATAGTCATGTAAGTAATTGTGTATCTTTAGAACCGCCTTACTAGCAGTTGTACATGGTTATAAAGAGTTACATGGTCCCCACACACAGTCATGTATCTTCACATATGTGTGCACAGTCGTGTATCTTCACACAAGTTTGTGCATGACCGTATATGTCTTCACTCTTCACACGTTCCTTCACACGTTTATAGGGACTTATAAGGTTGATCCATATAGTCGTACGTGTAGCACTCAATACAGCTGTGTATCTCCTTATAAGAGTTTCATTTATTTTATCTTCACTTATTTGTCATTTCCACAAACTATAAAGGCGTCTAAGATAATTGGAGGTCTTAAAAATAGGGCTGGACACTCAACAATCTCCACCTTTAGTCCAAATATGGGGAAGACATGTTATTCTCCATCATCTACTTGAAATACATCCCGATAAGCATATTTCAAAGCTCAAGTTTGTTTATGAGAACCACTTTAGTCAGTATATCAATACCATTCAAATATGTGTAAACCTTCTTTAATATTAATTTTTTCTCTTCTATCACAAACCTCAACTAATGATACTTGACGTTTATGTGATTTGTACAAGAATGATACATATTATTTTTGCTCAAGTCAATAGTAATTTGACTATCACAAAATACTAAATAGTCTCCTTGATTCACATCCAACTCTTAAAGGAAGCTTTTTAGCAAGAACATCTCCTTACAAACTTTCATTGCAGCTACACACTCTGTTTCAGTTATAAATAAAGCCACATACTTTTGTAACTTGGATTGCCATAAGATGGCTCCCCCTGTAAATTTGAACAGAAAACTTAAAGTAGATTTGCTTCCATCAAGATCTGACTCATCATCACTAAAGAACAAACTCCACTTTGACATGCCTCTCAAGTATCTCAGAATCTATTTCATTGCTTCTTAGTGAAACTTCCCTAGATTTGACAAGAATCTACTCACCATCCTAGCAGTTTGAGCAATATTTGGCCTTGTGCACACCATTGCATACATCAAAGTCCCTATTGCAAATGAGTATGGAACAGAGGACATACCATATCTCTCCTTTTCTATTGAGAGACATGCATGCTTACATAGCTTGAAGTGAGATGCTAATGGTGTGGTAACTAGCTTGGCATGCTTCATATTGAACTTTTCTAGGCAACCACAATCTACTTTTTTTTCCCTATCTCGAGTTATCTCCATGCCTAAAATCTGCTTTACAAGTCCCAAATATTTCATATCAAAAGATTTGGACAAATACTCTTTCAAATTTTGGATTCTACCAATATCTTAACCCGCAATCAACATATCATCAACATAAACAAGAAAAACGATGAATTTCTCACATGAGAACTTCTTGAAATACATGCAAACATCGATATAAGTATCCATCATAACATAATCAAACTTTCGATACTACTGCCTTGGAGGTTTTTTTAAGTCATACTAATTTTCTTCAACTTGCAAATTTAAATTTTCCATGCCTTTAGCTTTGAAACCTCCTGGTTGCTTCATGTATATCTTCTCTTCAAATATCCATGCACAAAGATTGTCTTAACATCCAACTATTCGAGTTTAAGATACAAATAGGCAATTAGACCCAAAACTATTCGAATTGAGGTCATTTTGACTACTAGTAAAAAGATTTCATCAAAGTTTATATCTTTCTTTTGATACCCTTCTTTTGATTGAATCCTTTCACTACTAGCCTTGCTTTGTCCTTTACAAGCTTGTTACCATCTCTCTTTATCTTGAACACCCACTTGTTCTTTAATTCCTTTTTACCTTTTGGAAGCTTTATAAGCTAATAAGTATTATTTTTCTCAGAGAATCCATTTTTTCCTTTATAGCTGCGAGCCAGAGATCTTTGTCATCACAAGATGCAACTTCTTGCAGATTCTTAGGCTCCCCCTCAGCAGTAAGTAGCATGTATTCGGAACTTGGATACCTTGTAAAAGGCCTTTCCTCCCTTGTCGATCTTTGAAGTTGTGTTTTATCATATGTTGGATCCAATTGCTCCACTACTCGTTATCTTTAATGGATTCATTTCAACATTACCTAGATGTGATTCATGTAGCTCATCTTTATCATATTATATCTGATCACCAATAATGTGTGTTTGGTCACACACTTCATCTTTTTCACCTATAGATTACTCAATAGCCAAAGGAATTTGTGAAAAGTTAACAGCATCATATGATGAGCTGCAGTGTAATGACTTATCTGCTCTTAGAAGATTAACACCTCTCTCGTGCTCTGGAGCATTACATCCGTGCTCTTGACCATCTTTTGTCGAACCCTGTTTCTGGAGCCCAACTGTAACATCCCACCTCCTATTGGAAGGGTAAAATGGTAAATTGGCATAGGATGGGCTAGATTGAGAGTTCATAGGACTACTCATGCATAATAGGATTGTTACACAGTCACATTTGTGCACATGGAATTTCTGTTCATGCATTCATGATCATTTGGG
>JAOSBP010000004.1:21471447-21509257 GCA_027563825.1 Erythroxylum mucronatum | reverse complement strand
GATGATGGTTTCTCATTGAGTTCGCAAACTCATCCAAAATTGCAATCTATTTTTCAGGACTGGAAGAGTACCCCGTTTGATACGGGAGTATGCCTGGGTGCAAGTTGAGATAGAGGTCGGGATCAGTTCGCGTCTGCATTAGTGTTCCTAAGTTTGTAATCCGCAATTGTTGTAAAATGAATTGTAATTGTACTTTTTGACTACTGTAAAATATTATTAAATGATTGTATCTTCTGCAAAAGATTTACTACTGTTTACTGCTTGTTCCGCGTAATTGTGAAATGACTGAAACTGTTTTCTTTTAACATGGAATGAATGGTTTAAAAAAAAAAAATATTCCGAGTTTTACCGACTGATGTAGTACGCCACCCTCGCGGGGCACGGACTCGGATATCACCAACGATATCGGGTTCGGGTCACATGGGAGTGGGGTGTTACACCAACAATCTGGAATTATAAAACCTGAGCATATTTCCCGTTAGGGTTATCTCAATGAACCCTCATTAGCCATTCCCACGAGGGTGGCTTGCCCACATTGATCAGTCACCAAAATCACAAATCGACTTCTTTATAAAAATTGTAACTCTATGTCTCTAGTTTAATTGAAAACAAGAACTATCTCAATTCGTAGTGACCATGGAGGAGAATTTGATAACAGAAAGTTTGAAGAATTTTGTGATGATAATGGTATAACAAATAATTTCTCATGTCCAAGGACTTCTCAACAGAATGGGTTTATTGAGAGAAAAAAAGTACCCTTGCTGATATGGCCAGGACCATGCTGTGTGAAAGTAGTCTACCTCATAGCTACTGGGCAGAAGTTGTTTCCACTGTTTGTCACATTCTGAACAGGTGCCTTATAAGGCCTATTCTCAGCAAGACTCCTTATGAGCTATAGAAATGAAGAAAGCCTAATGTTGTCTACTTTAAAGCTTTTGGCTGTAAGTGTTTTATGTTGAATAATGGTAAGGAAAAGCTTGGAAATTTTGATGCAAGGTCTGATGAAGCCATCTTTCTGGGATATAGTACTAGTAGTAAAGGATTTATAGTTTACAACAAAATAACCAAGAGGATAAAAGAGTCAATACATGTTGTATTTGATGAAGTACCACCCTCAACAACAACAACTAATTTAGATGATGAAAAACACCTTTTAGTCCCTCAAAATATGCAACAACCTCAAATTGCACTAGTAGTGCCTTCAAAATTTCAAGATCAAGAAGGTCCTTCTAAAGTTAGGACAAAAAAGGCTCTTTCTATGTGTAGTACACCTCAACAGGCACCTATACATCAAAGGACATTAGATGCTCAAAGCAGGAGTTTCAAGACACCAAGAGAATGGAGACATCTTGATACACTTCATTATATTCTAGGAGACCTTTCAAAAGGTCTAAGAACCAGAGCATCCTTTAAAAACAATCATGTTGCTTTTGTTTCATAACTAGAACTAAAGACTGTTGAAGAGGCACTTGCTAATGAAAGTTGGACTACAACTATGAAAGATGAACTAAACCAATTTGACAGGTACCAAATTTAGACTGGTACCCTATCCACAAAACAAGTCAGTCATTAGAACTCGTTGGTTCTTTATAAACAAACTTGACCAAAATGTATGGTGGTAAGAGATGAAGTTAGACTTGTAGCTCAAACCAATAGGAAGGTATTAATTTTGATGAGACTTATGCACCTGTTGCTAAACTAGAATCTGTCAAAATTTTACTTGCTTTTACATGTCATAGAAATTTTAAATTATTTGAAATGGATGTAAAAAGTTCCTTTTTAAATGGATATCTTAATGAAGAAGTGTTTGTTAAGCAACCTCTAGGTTTTGAGAATGCAGACCATCCAAATTATGTGATGAAATTAACAAAAGCATTGTGTGGTTTTAAGCAGGCTCCTCAACCATGGCATGACAGGTTAAGTAACTTCTTGCGTAAGAATAACTTTTAAAGAGGAAAGGTAGATAAAACCTTATTTATTCAGAAAAAGGATAATGATTTACTCACAGTTCAAATATATGTTGATGACCTGATATTTGGTGCTACTAACCTATCTTTATGTGAAGAATTCTTAGCTTTAATGCAAGGGGAGTTTGGGATGAGTATGATGGGAGAGTTATCCTTCTTTCTTAGGTTGTAAATCAAGCAAACAGAAAAGGAAATTTTTTTAGTTAAGATAAGTACGCAAAGAAACTTATCAAGAAATATCAGTTTGAAAATGCCAAACTAATGAGAACTCCAATGTATATTAGAACTAAGCCTGATAAGGATGAAGCAAGAAAGGCTACTAATAAGACAAAATACAGAGGAATGATTGGTTCATTTTTGTATCTTACAAGTTTAAGACCAGATATTATGCTTAGTGTGTGTCTTTGTGCATGTTTTCAACCAAATGTTAAAGAGAGCCATCTTCAAATAGTCAAGAGAATCTTTTGTTATCTTCTTGGAACCATGGAATTTGGACTATGGTATCTAAAAATAGATTCATATGGCACATTTGGTTATTGTGATGTAGACTATGCCAGTGACAAGGCTAAAAGAAAACGCACAAGTGGCTACTGTCAATTCCTTGGTAGATGTTTAGTTTCTTGGTCCTATAAGAAACAAAATTGCACGACACTTTCAACAATTGAATATAGCAGCTACTAGCTGTTGTGCTCAAATATTGTGGATGAAACATCAACTCTAGGATTTTTCTCTAAACTTTAGTCATATTCCCATATTATGTGATAGAACAAGTGCAATTAATTTATCTAAAAATCTTATGCATCATTCTAGGACTAAGTATATAGGAGTTAAACATCACTTTCTTAGAGATCATGTCTTAGAAGAAACTATTGAATTATTGCATGTCAATAATGAAAATCAAGTAGCTGACATTTTTTGCCAAACCACTTGCAGAAGATAGATTTTGTTTACTAAGAAAATAGCTTGGTACAAATTATCAGATATCTAACTCTATTTGAAGAGTTTATCTTCAAAAAAATATGTTACTTCTTTTGCAGATATTAACAAGCTCCTTCTAATGTGTTACTTAGAAGGATCCTACCATTTCAAAAATTTAAAAGTAACTCCGTCCAGAAGTTGCAATTGCTAAACGATGTAGTTTTTGTTTTGAAAACTTTTGTTTTGCAAACACGCACACATTACTATCAATTTTTCAATACACGATGGCAGAAGATACGTCACGATTTTGAACTTTTAGGAACGTGTGCGATTTTTCATCTTGTCACACAAGCTACTCTCAGAAACCCATTAGCATATCCTATAAACGGTTCCATTACTTCAACTCAATTTAGATTAAAGTGACTCACTACAATTAGACTCCTCTCTTATCAGGCCTTAAAACTCCTCAGAAATCTCCAACAACCCTCACTGAAATGGAACAAACTAAGTCTAAAGCTCAAAAGAAACCAAACACCTTTAGACCCACTTCGAGTTATGGCAAAATCTTATGGCATGAATGATGACTTGAATCCTCTATCCCTGAACCATCTTGGACACTCACTCTAAAATCACCAAAAACCTAAACGAAACCTATTGCTTCTTCCTCTGTTAAAAAGCCACTATCTTTATCCACACAAAGACTAACGAAACCATTACATTATAGATGCTTAATATTCATAATTGAATATTGTTAACTCTTTGCTTGCATCGAAGTCCCTTTCATTTCGATAAATGATAGGTTCCTTCTAATCACAGTTGTTAGTAAGGATTTAAAAGATTACAGGTTTTTTTTAATTCCTTCACAATTATTTGAAAATATATCTGTTATTGCTTTCCATCATCAAAAAGGGGGAGATTGTTAGCTTAAGGCTTCTAAATTAATGATTTTGATGATAATAATTAATAATATTTAGTTACATTTCAAATTCCAATTTAACTAAATTATCTCATTTATTTGAAAGATAACAATATAAAAAATGGATACACAACTTAGTTCTCTGTTTAAATTAGAGAATAAATGTCTAACAACTCATATTTTACAAGAACCATCTTAACAAACTCATTCAAACATTTAGAAAGTTCGACAAAATTTGAAATGGATAGTCCCTATCATTTTTGTACAGACAAAGGAACTCGTATTCATCTGTTTCAATAGTTCGCTTCAATACACAATCAAAAGCTTATCCAAATGACTAGATATTTGAAGACATTGTCAAAGATGTTGAGGAAGACATTTTAACATATTCAAAGGCAATTCAGTCCGTTCATGATAAAATTGAAGCTACAGTTAGTTAAAAAGAACTCTTATTTAAAGAAGAGATTTTGCATCTACTCACTACCATATTTTAGATATATCAGTAATAGCTATACCCACTCTTGAAAGTCATATCTTTAGCTACACTTTGTGCTTTATAAAGTGAAAATACTCTATTGAGAGAGATTATTCATTGTATCTTATATTGAGCATATCCTACTTTCAATCGTTGAGCACTTATAGAGACTGGTCGAATACTACTAGTGTGGATCGTTGAAGAACCTTGGAAAAAATGTACTTGTAAGCTTGGAGAGGTTCGTCAAATCACTACTTGGAGATTTTAGTGAAATATTCAAGTTGGATACCTGGAGACTGGATGTAGGCTTGGTTATAAGACGAATCAATATAAATTGACTATGTCATTCTTTCTCTTTCTTAGCTTTTAAATTTCCACATTATAACTACTGTTGTTTTCAAATTGAAAGAGATTTCTTTGATTTTAAATTCTAACATCTGCCTGTCTTTTGTACAGTTTGGTAGTAACTTGTAAAATTTTTCAAATCACACACAATTCAACTCCCTCTTGTGTGTGTTTGCTTTATCAGATCCGTGTCTTAATGTACACCATGTGAAAGAAGTAAACAAAAGCAACACTAACGATGGTTAAAAGATCATTGATTTCCCCTTTTATTATATCATAATAAGCAAGAGTCAGGATAAATAGAAATATAGATACTTTGAGATTAAATAAAATTTTAATTGAGGACACACATCTAATAGAGGATTGATTGCTGGTATATCTTTCTAGTGACTAGTTTCTACATTGACCCAAAAAGTTTCACTAGTTTTCAGTGTAATCATAATATATATAAAATTGTAAACTTTAAATCTATAATTTTTAAAATTTTAAAATTGAATAATTTTTAGAAAAATAAATAATGTATCTTTATTCAAGATGAAGATAGAAAAATTCTTTTGAATTTTAATCAAGAAAAACTTGACTAAATAAAAATTTTATTTTCTATCTATTAACCTTTTCTTTTTTTTGTAAAGTTTCTAATGGAATAAAATTAAATTTAAATAAGCAAAGAAAAAAAGTGTTAAAACTCAATAAAACACTTTTTTTTTACTTTTTTAATTATTTTAAGTGACTAATAGAATTTAAACATTTATATAATTAAACTAAAAATATAGGCCACTTAATAACATTATCTATCAATCTCTCACTTATAACATAACCATGATTTAATAATATAACCTAATATGCTTATAATAAAAGCTAAATCCTCTTTTTTATCATCACAACATTAATCATAATTAAGTAAAAAAATTAGAGAGGATCATAGCGATTATACATCCTTTAATTTGACATACTCCCTTCTATATATGACAAAACTAGTTAAAAATTTAATGTGATCTAAAATGAGGTATATCATAATAGTTCAATAATAATGTTTTTATAAAAAAATCCAGTTAAAATTCACATAATCATTCATATATGTAGACTAACAACATACAATAAATAACAAGATACCTAAATATCATAAACAAGCTCAGAGTGTCAAATACATAAACAATAATATTTTAATCATGAAACTCAGTGATGCCCATTCTTTTTATATGTTCATTAAAGGTCTTTGATAGTAATCCTTTTATTGATGGATCCCAATCATAAAATTTGTGCTAATATATTCAGTTGACACTCTTTGTTTCTAAACTTCTTCTTTAATGGCAATTTATTTAATTTTCATATGTTTAGCATCCTTGGAATACATTGCATTTTTATTTTAAAAAAAGACTAATGCAATAGTATCACAATAAATTTTCAACGGTTTGGTAATATTATCAATAATTCTAAATCCAAAAATAAAGTTTCATAACCATAAACCATGAACGATGGCCTTAAAGCATGCCACAAACTCAGTTTCTATAGTTTTATGAAATTGCTCCTCCAGCTAAAACAAACAAATAGACACATGTGAATTTTCTTGTGTCAACACATCTAATATAGTCTGAGTCTATGTATCCAATTACCTCAAAACGATCAGATCTTCTATAAATAAGCATATGATCTTTTGTTCTTTGGAAATATCTTAATATTACTTTGCAACTTTTCAACATTCCAATCAAAAGTTACTTTGATATAAACCTAGCATTCTAATAGAAAAGCTAATGTCTAGTCTGGTGCAGGTCTGAGCTTAAATTAAACTCCTAGTAATAGATGCATAAGGAATATTTTCCATTCCTTTGTATTCCAATTTATTTTTTGGGAATTGCTTAATAATAAATTTATCTCCTTTTTGAATTAGAACAACACTTGCAAAGTACTTTTTCATTTTCCATCTCTTTAAAATTTATTGATATATGCTTTCTGAGATAACCCTAACATTCTTTGTTATCTATCACAGAATATTCCAATTCCTATCATATAAGACACTTCACTGATATCTTTCATTTCCAAATCTTTTTAGAGAAACATCATGATATCATGTAGTAAACTAAAATCATTAGTAGTTTGCAAGATGTCATTAATATATAAGACTAAAAGATGGCCACTTCTCTATATGCTACTTGAGCTTTAATCTTCACTGAGTTTAACTTAAACCCATTCATTATTCATGTTTTTGAAAAAACATATAAGACTAGAAATATAATTTTTCTCCCATTGACCTTCATATATACACACTGTTTTTTTTAAATTTAAAAAGGTAATGGTATCATTAAACTCAAAAGGCTTGCTTAAGTCTATATATTGACTTCTTAAGTTTATACACCATAAGTTTCTTTCCTTCAACTAGAAAGCCCTTGGGTTGATCTATATAGATTTCTTCCTGTAAATCTCATTTAAAAAGGGAGTTTTCATATTTATTTGATGAAGTTCTAAACTATAATGAACTACCATTGCCATAATAATTCTGAATAAAACCTTTTTCGAAACGGGAGAAAATGTCTCATTATAATCAATACCATCCTTTTAAATGTAACCCTTGGTGAGAAGTCTAGCATTATATCATTTAAAATTGCCACTAGAGCCACATTTAGTCTTAAAGCCCCATTTACACCTTACTATCTTACAATTTTCTTGCAATTGAACAAGATCAAAGACTTCATTGTCCTCTATAGATTTCAACTATTCCTCTATAAAGTCTAACTACTTATTAAAATTTTCATTTTCAATGGCTTGTAAAAATGTAATTGGATTTTTATTAATTCCTAGGTCACCTTCTACCTCTTGTAAATAAACCATATAATCATTAGAAATAGCTTATCTCCTTTTGTCTTTGAGATTTTCTTAAACGCTACTTCATATGGCTCATTTATATATATATTTTTAATATTGATGTCATTGTTTAAATTTTGTTCATGAATTTATTTTTCTTGTAAGTTGTCAAAATTTTCGACAAGTCTAGGAACAAATACTTGAGGAGAAGTTATCGACAGGGGAAATTGTATTCTAACTTCTTAAATTTTCACTTTATATGATTCTAAACTCCTACAAGTTGTACCTTTTTTTTTTAATAAATGTAGCATTTCGAGTTTCAACAATCCTTATAATATGGTTAGGAAAATAAAATATATACCCTTTAGACTTTTCTAGATAACTAATAAAAAATCCATTAGTTGTTCTTAAATCTAATCTCTTTTCATGTGGATTATAAATTCTTATTTTTGCTAGAAAACCCTAAACATGTAGGTGCTTTATACTAGGTTTTCTTCCTATTTATAGTATAAATGGTGCCTTAAAAATTGCTTTATTAGGCTAGTTAAAAAATACATGACAGTTTTCAAAGCATACATTCACAATGATATAGGTAAAGAATAATAATTCATTATACTCCTAACTATATTCATTAAAGTACAATTACATCTTTTAGCTCCATCATTTTGTTGTGAAGTACTTGACATTGTGTATTGAGCATATATTGACATTGTTTAGTTTTATTATGTTTCTTTTAATATTCACCACACCTATCAAATATGATAATTTGCACCTTTCTATCTAGCTATCTTTTTACGTTATTAAAAAAACACCTCTAAGGCATGCACTAATGATATATTTCATGCAATAAATAAATATAGGCATAAAGTGAAAAATCTTCAATAGAAGTAATGAAAAAATTTTCTCCACTAAATAATGGAACATTAAAAGTTCCATATATATCATTGTTATAATTTCAAGGAGTTGTGTGCATTTTGTGCCTTCTTTCTTAATTGTGTGCTTTGTATATTGTCCTTTAATACAATCTATATAAATGCTAAGATTAGTAAATTTTGAAACTGGAAGGATTTCACTCTTTACTAATTTGACCATTCTTTCTTTAGATATGTGACCCAAACGTTTACATCATAAGTAATTTGAAATATCATTTAGTACCAACATTATAATACAAGGTTAATAGAGTTTCAGCAAAAAGATTATCAATATTTAATTTATACAATCCATCACAAAGAACATCGGAACTAATAAGACAATTATGTTTGAACAAAACTAAAACTTCCATTACCAAATTTAAAAGAGTATCCATCAATATCAAGTTTTCATAAAGAAACTAAGTTTCGAGAAATAATAAGAATATAAAGAGTTTGGAAAAGGTCTATATGATGTATAGTATCAAAAATCAAAGGGTAGGTTCCAATAACCTCAACTAAAGCTTTGACTTGGTTTTCTATAGAGACAAGCTTTTTATTTGAATTTATAGTTTAGGTCATAAGGAATCCCTACATTGTATTAGCAACATGAGTAGTACATTTAGAATCAATCCACCAAGTATTACAAGCAACTTCAACTAAATTTGATTCGAAACATACTAAAGCACTAAGCTTACCTTTTTTCTTTTCAAACCATAACTTATGTTTTAGGCAATATTTTAATAGTGTCCAATTTTCTTACAAAAGTGACATTTATCGTTCTTCGATTCCTTCTTACTGATTGAAGCTAATGATATATTAATCTTATTCAGTATATTCTTATTTCTAACTCCTTGATGACCCACTAAATTAATTAAGTAATCTCCTTATTTTTTAAGCCTTGAATAAGCATACCTTGTAATTTATTCAAAATCCATTTGTCCTTTATCGTATCATAACTCATTTGGAATGAATTATATTCAGCAGGCAAGGAGTTAATCATAAATTGAACAAGGAAACTTTCATTCACTTCTATTCCTATAGTCTCAATCATGTTGTATTGATCATTTCAATGACATGTTTATGTATAGTATTAAATAATCAATTTTGTGGTGGCTAGCATATCCATCAATGTAACAGCTCAGACCACCCGCCCACAAATATTGTCCGCTTTGGACTCCAAGCCTTTCACGATTTTACTCTTCCCACACCAGGGAAGATGCGTCTGTAAGAGAGAGGTATCTACATCCTTATAAGACATGCTTTGTTCTCCTCCCCAACTGATGTGGGATCTCATACTCTCCACTCCCCTTAGGGCCCAGCCTAGCTGACACAACGGTTCGGGTACCGGCTCTGATACCATTCTAACAGCCTAGATTACCCGCCTACAGATATTGTTCGCTTTGAGCTTCAAGTCCCTCACGGTTTTGCTCTTCCTACACTAGGGAAGACGTGTCTGTAAGGGAGAAGTATCCACACCCTTATAAGGCGTGCTTCGTCCTCCTCCCCAACCGATGTGGGATCTCACAATCAAAATCTTGAAAAATGACTTATTAGTAGAGTCGGACTAAGGAATATCTTTAACTTAAGATACTCTTTAGCATTTTCAGTTTTAGGAATTTAGCCTTAATATTGTAAGACATAATTATTCACATAAACATTAAAGTTAACTATTTGATCTTTTCCAAAGCTCATCAACATATTTTTCTTCGGCACTATTAATATTAGTAAGAGTAGCAAGCTTATTGGTTTGGAGTACCAAGCCTAGGATTCCTAATTTGAACTGAACTTGTCACACTATTCAATAAACTTAAGCCCATTAAATTTCATAATAGACAAAGCATCTGAGTGAATAACAACATAATTAAATTCTATAAAAATATATTAAATGCTTATTCATTAATGTTGTGAGTCATAATTTAAATACATAAATAGAATCAAATAACAAACATGTTAACAATATGTGTATCTTGTGGTTCTCCTTTGGGTGAAACAACAATATACAAAATAACAAAAATTAATGCTTAGCATTATTTTTACATTATTGATAATTACACACACTATAATTAGATATATTTGTTATCTTTAGATTAGACTAAACATACCCAACAAAATTAGTCACGGTCATTTTCATCGATGTAAAATTAACTAATCAATCCTTGGTTAATTCTTAAATATTTATAACCATTGAACTTTAGTATACCTATTAAATATATATCATTTCAATCTTAAGCATCATATTATCATGGATAACTTATTGTTGTTGTTATTATTATTATTATTATTATTATTATTTAATTTGATCGATGACTAGCAAATTATTCATTACATAAATATTAAACTAAATAAATTAAATTATCATTACATATGATATACCACTAATTGATTATTAATGAAAACATATAATTTATTTAGCAATATATATATTCTTTCGAACATATTCTCTTAATTCCTTCCCACACACCAGTTCAGTTATATTAATAATCTTTTATTTTATTTATTTATTTTAATAAATAATGTCTAGTATAGTTATATAGATTATCTTCACCCAGATAAGATAAAATAATTAAAACATAAGCTTTCATGTTTAATAAATACATATCGTGCTTAATCATTTATTATCATCTTTATCCTATAAGATCTCGAAATATGACTTAAAAACAGCTATAATAATAATCTCAATAATTTAAAATATTCATAAACTTATCATGAAATTTTTATTTTAATCCATTTTTAAATCCCAAAATTATTAATTTTTAAAACAAGGCTATGATTTCACATATAATTCTAATATACATAAAAATATAAAGTTTAAATTTATAATTCTCTAAGATTTTTAAATCTCATAATTTTCACGAAGTAAATAATGATCTTTTATCCATAATAAAGATACAGAAATCCTTATGACTTTTTAACTTTACTTTGGTTTGTCAAATCTTTAAAGTCGATTAATTAGTTAAGTTTAGGGAGCCCCATTATTTTAATAAATACTAATATGCAACTTTCCTTAATGAATTGCTAGGAGTCTAATTTTGAGATGTTAGGCCAAGAGAGAAACAGAAAGGGTCATCATGTCTTGGCAGAGCTCATAATCAATCTCTAAATATAAAACAAAAATGAATGTCTTGAAATTGGTGGATATGACTTGGAATACACAAGAGAAGTAGCAAAGCTTTGGAATTAATCCATTCCGTCATTCATAGTTTAACAGAAAAGAAGGGTAGAGTTACATTTCTTTTTCATATTATACTATCTTCCTTTCCATGCGTGTATATTGGAGACATTGTGCTGCCACAATTCCAAAAAAGAGAAACCCTACAGTTTTGATGTTGCTCAAGATGAGGTACCATATTGTCATGAACCACCGCAAGTGTCTATGTACGGATTAGTCAGAATCATCCCCCAAAAAAAGACCACTTCCACGAATAAACCGCCCATACTTCTATCATATCAAGTGGCAACTCCTGATGTTTCAGGCACATAATTCCGCCTATCAACCTCTTCCCACACCAACTTGGACACTATTTCATCGCATTCAGGCACGTATTCCTGTAAATTATGAAAAGAAATGAGAAACATAAAAGTTAAGGAATTGTCAGGATTTAACAAATACTCCACCACGACCAAGTCATTGAAAGTATACTACTAGTCTACCAAAGTAGATTATTTTATTAAAAGACAATCAGTCCTACCCAAGCGCTGCTGGGCACTACTAAACCTTTTCTCAACTCTAAGCAAAAAAACTATTATTAAATACGAGAAGGAACTAATCAACTTACCTCAAGTTGTCTGACCAATTGTTTTGCGGTTGGTGCAGACACGATAATACGACGTGCAGTTGGAGATATGAAACCCTCATCAACGGCCTTATCAACGAAAGATAACAATGAATTGTAGTACCCATCTACATTCAATAGACCCACCTGCCATTTAAGTAATAAGCCACGGAATCAAGCTCTAAACACTATTCTAAGCTCTACTTGAATAGACAAGCATCATCCTTTTGACCATAGGCACTTTCTTTTTATGTACTTGTTGAGACTGATAAGAATCTTTCTCCCATTCAAAAGGAGATCCTAGCATTCAAACAATCATTTATAGTATGATCATAATTGGGATGCCACATCTTAAGCCCTCTTTCCATGTGATTCCATTGAAGAAACACACGAATTGATTCGGTTATGACATTTAGTTATATACCATAACTGATAAAAGAATTACCGACCCATATTAGCATGTGATATCTTTCTAATGTGGGTGGAACATGAAAAAACAGCCGTGTACTCCAGAAACAAGACACTTTTAACATCCCATCAACCGATCATGCCCACAAATAAGCTTGAAATATAACATGGGAACCTAATTATTCTAGTCAAACGTTTAGACCAAAACATTATATCACGTGAAGGTGGTGCAAAACCCCATTATCAGCTGAATTTGGTAGTAATTGTGTCATTCTAACACAATATCATTAGCTTACATCTTGTAGGGGCATATTTTCTACCAGTATTAGTTATAGTACATCTAAAGCCTCTGTTAATAACATACTAAAGCAAAAAGAAACAAGGTAGAAACAGAATAAAAAGGGGATAATTCTTACAGGTTTTCGATGGATACCAAGCTGAGCCCATGTGATAACTTCCAGCAGTTCTTCGAGAGTGCCATAACCCCCTAACGTGGATTTATTGTCACATGTCAGTACATGATAGAATAAGAGAGAACAATAAGAATATAAACCCTTTAAAGATTCTCATGCCCTGAAATGAGGATCTTATCTGTCAATCGATACACCAAAAAAAGAAAAATCTACAGATTAAATCCTCACCCGGTAATGCGATGAACGCATCAGCTTGACGTGCCATCTCAGCTTTCCTTTGATGCATATCAGACACAGCTCTTACTTCTCCAACAGTTTGACCAGTTATCTTCGACAACATCAACAACAATTCAGGTGTTACTATTAAATTTCCAAAGCAATGTATTTCATTAGTCAATTTATCCGCTGCAGTAGCAACAAAGAAAGAAAAAGAATATGAAGCCCAACAACCATATTGTATTGATTCACCTAAAGCAATCGAGAGAACAAAACTCAACTCCTGATATCAGGCACAAAAAAATATATATATATGAAAAAAAGAGAGAACTTCAGCAATGTACCTCTCTAGGCATCAGGCTCCTTGGTATAACTCTGCAAAACGGAAAATCATCATAAATCAAGAGATATTAGTTTGACACGCATAATGAATTTCAAAGATATGCACAATAACCAAACAATTAACTACCAATCAACCAACAACAAAATATAAAATATCAGGTAAAAAGAGAACAATGCAACGTGTAAAGAATACGGAATGGGCCAAGCTTGGCTGTCCCATGTAATTACATGCTAAAGAGCATGGAACACCTTGTAAGCTGCCCTTCTTTGTTCAATATGAAAACTAATACAGTGACGTGATCTGGGGTATGAATGTCTTTTTCTCTAATTTAAAGTGGCTGCACTTTCCATTCGTGAAAAGAAAGGGACTCCGAATCAGTAATAACAGCCCTTATAAAGTTAAGAAGCTTTCCGTCGAACTCTTTTACACTGTTTATTAGGCGCTAATAGTGGTTGACTGACATTGAAAGAACCAAAATGGATTCAATATTATTCAACTAATCAAAGCTGCAAAAGAAATTAGTTTAAGGCACACTGGTGGATATTGTACTATGGGGACTTGAATCCATAAAGAAATTAGTTAAGGCACACTGGTGGATATTGTACTATGGGGACTTGAATCCATAAAAATTGCCCGTTAATACATGACTACCATGTTCAGAGTCTTTATATATATAACCAAAAAGAAGCGACCTTTATATCCCAAAAGATTAGGACCAGCATTTGATCCCATGATTCCTGTCCTTGAGGAGATCTTGGAAATGAGACTCCACTCCAAAGAAAATTGGGGAAGTTGCATGGCTAAACTAGTTACAAAATAAAGAATAAAGAAGCTAACTATCATGAGAAGTGTCTGTTACTCTGTTATGCCCATAAACAAATTTATTTGATAATGAAAACCAAGGGAGCGAGACAGGCAAATACTAACCCTAGAACATGGCGCCCACCATCATGAACTGCCTGAGACACAAGACCCATCAATCCCACGCTTCCACCTCCGTAGACCAAATCAATCCTCCGCTCAACCTTCAAATTCCTCGAAAACTGAACCCATTAAAATGTGCCACAGAATCCAATAATAATTTTCACAATATAACATTATAAAATAGGTAGTTATCATTCGTGGAAAGCAAACTGGATATGGATGGAAATAATAATAACAAGAAGTCGCAAGTGAAACAATGGAAAAACCACGAAGGGAGGAAAGAGACTAGTGAATGGTAAATGAAATAAATATATATTTAACAGAAGCCCCATAAGCAAAAATCATGAAGTTTATAGTTATTGAAGCTTGTGGAGGCAACCCAATGTAAGAACACGCTTGAGAGTCATTATACCAAGGCAGCACGCTTGGTTCCCCATGGAACAGCAGAAAATTACTGTAACCGCCTCCGGTAACCCATTTTTCCAGTTCCACAGGGAAAAAAAACACAAATTTATGGGATTTTTACTTACGAAAGAAACAGAAAAAACAAAAACAAAAAGATCATGCAAGAAGGCTGCTCAACTGACAGGCAGGTTACAGCTAGCAGTCTTTCATGCCAAACATAAATGACAATGATAAACCCTAAACCCGCTCTCTCCCTTTGCTAATTTCCCCGACAATCATATTCCCACGTTGAAGCCTAGCTACCACACCCACTTGCGAAGAGAGAAAATGATATGAACAAAACAAAATCATGGAAATCGGGGAGACAAAAACAGACAGGAGAAAATACCATAGAAGCAAGTGCTTCTCTATTCATTAACAGATACGTGAGTGGTAAAAGCAGGAGGGAATCTGATAGCCCCAAGAAAACTGAAGAAGAAAAAAGAAGATTCGATGTTGAATAAATTTCAATCCAAAATCCAACCGATCCCAATTCAAGAAGTGATGGAAAAAGAAAGGAAATAAAACCCGAGTCAAATGTAGCCTTATCGGTTGCGAAAGAAAGATGGTTTAATATGGAAAGTAGAACCAAAATTCGGCTTCAGGTAACAGGGCCCAACATATTGTCTCCGACAAACGTATATCTATCTATGCAAAATGAATGAGAATTTCAAGCATGTAAAGTACCAGCTCTTTGCCCAGCTCAATGGCAGCTTCCTGGTAGCTAGTTTTCTTGCCTGGTTTGCTTCCACAGAACACGCAAATCCTCTGAAACCTCGACTTCGATTCCTCCATGTTATTGTTCGCTCTGTTTTGATGTGTGAAGCGACAGCTGAGAATGAGAATGACTCTATGAGAACAAAGTTGAGATACACCACAATACTAAAAACTCCAGCATTTATAAAAACCTCCACATTATTTTTTAATTATTATTCATTTATTTACTGTCAATATTACGTCTTTACTATTTTATTTTTGGAGTATAATTTAAATACGATGGATAAGAATATTGGAACTTTGATTAGAATATTGGAATTTGATTCCCTGCTTCGCAGCTATAGAGATGAAAATGAGCCACAAGTCATGCAAGATTACCCAATGAATGTAGTCCACGTGGCAGTAATGGTTTCAAGAGTTGTGTGCCTGAATTGTATTGGGTAAACCATCAGACTTCTTGTAGATTGGAAAGCTTCTTTATATTATTTGTATAATATTATTTTGATTTTTAAGGATAAATAACGAGACAGTTTATAAATATAATTTCTTTGTCTCACATAAAAGTAAGAGTTTCTATTTTAATTTCTAATTTTAGTGCAAATTTATTTATTAATTTCTTTCAATTTTTATAACTTATTAAAATATAAAAATTAGTTTCTATTTTTATTTCATTTACTATCAACTAAATATGTGAATAAACTAGTCCATTAATTGTCTAAGCTAATTAATTGTGTTTACTTCAATAGAATATAAATTAATTATAAGAGTGATGAATTCAAAACATTAATTTAGGAGTTGTTTGCAATTTTAATATAAATGAGAAATGTATTTCTTTATTCAATTGTTAATTTCATTTTTCCTTATTTGAAATTTAAACTATTAATATGTTATTTTTAATGTAAAAATTTATAACTATTTTTAATTTACTTTAAATAAATTATCATATATAATACTTAAAAATTTTAAACAAATTATTTAGTAAGTAAACTGAATTTATAATTAAATTAATTACAAAAAGTGAACGTCATTTAACTCACGCCATACTATAGACTCTTAGCTTGGTACAGTCATGTATACATATATCCAAAGTAGATTTTACAATCAGTGGTTTTAGTTCAAACGAAATTTCCTACTTATTTTAGGTTGGTATTGTATTAGTAAATTTTGGAGATAATTAGGTTGGTATTGGAGTGAAAAGTTTTCGGAAGTATATGTCTGTTTAGCTTAAACCTAATTAGTCTATGATGATATGAACTAATTAATCTCTTACGTGGTTTGAATTAGGAAAAGGTCACCTCTTATCTGTTTGTATTCATTAAATAGGGACACTCCAGATGTTTCTTAACCAACTTTCGTTTTAAACGCCTTAAATTAGGACTATCACCGGATTGATATTGCACATCTAAGATTCCAATATAAAAAAAGGAGGCTAAGATGCCCACAGGCCACAGATATCGTGTACAGAATAATATGCAATGTTTTGATAATCGGACCAAACTTATCAGTCCGATCGAAAAAATAGTAATTTAAAGTATGAAACGGTCCGATTTAGTTCGTATTTTTTTGTAAATAATTGACCCGTTTATTTTACAATCGGATCGGTAAAAATCACTGAACTGGTGAAAGAAAGGACCGATCGGTCTATTTAAAATGTCTTGATTTTAATGATTTCAACTTGAACAATATTATGATTAGTGATCCTTTTTTTTATAATCTTTTTGATGAAATATGAATAGTGAGCTTTGTTATCTTATTTTGTGTTGTGTTGGAGAACTTTAAAAAAATTTGTATGTTTTGAAATATGAAGGTTTAAGTTAAGTTTATAATTAGATAAATAATTAAATAATATGTTTAAAAATTATCTTTTATATATAATATATATAATAAAAATTTATATATTTATTAATTATCGGTTCGATCACGGTTAAATTTCGATTAAACTATTAACTCTTAAATCAGTTATTTCTTCGATTCAATCACCGATCTAATTTTTAAAACATTGATAATATGTCCTTCGTTGCCATAATTGTGAAGCATGCATCTCACATGTAAACACCGATTAGCGATGTAAAAGCTTTAATAAAAGATCCATGACCTAGAACTGTTAATTGTAATAGATACAGGGACGGAGCCAGACTCAATTTTAAGAGGAGCTGAAATTTTTAAAAGTAGGAATTTTTTTTAAAAAAGGGGTCACTTGTATTTGTAATTTTAAAAATTTTAATTATATAAGTAATTTTAAAAAAAAATATTTGAAAGGGGGGCCATGGCTCTCATCCCCTATAACATGGCTCCGTCCCTAAATGGATAAGACCTTTTTTTCGGTACATTGAAGACTGATCGAAACTTCAATTAATGATACTTTACAAATCCTATAAAAGGCTCATCCTACTACTAATTTAGTTCCGACCACTTTTAATAGAACCTTTACTGATTTATACATCCAAAAAAAATACAACAAACTAAACTAATTTTGATAATATATTAAGTCTAATAAACCGCCACTCTTCAACTTTTTTAATGAGTGCGATTAATTGATATATTTAATAAAATAAAATTAAAAATAAACCAAAAATTATAAGTGAGATCATGGAAATTTAAAATTTTAAAAAAATAAATCAAAAGTGTTTGCAACTCTTCTCGAAAGCAAACTGTGATAAAGTGTTAGTTCTTATGTCTATGAATTTGAAACCAAAAGTAAACAAATCGAATCGAATGAAACTTAATTTCAGAACAAATGTAATTAATTAAGGGTTCATTTCGTTCTATTTTTATTTTTTTGTTGTAGTTATTAAATTTTGCTTTCTATTTTTAGTTTGTTTTTTTAAATAAAAACAAACTTTTATTTTGTTATTAACGTAGTTATATTTTTATTATTGATTATAATTACTTATTAGATAAAATTTAAAGATAAATTATTTAAAACCAAAACAAACAAATTGAATTGAATGTAACTTAATTTGAGAATAAAAGCAATTAATTAAGGAGTCGACCGGTTCTATTTCTATTTTTCTGCTGTAATTTTTAATATTTGTTTTTTTATTTTTAGTTTATGAATTTTTAAATAAAAACAAAAACTTATTTAGTTTTTAATATCAATATAGCTATATTTTTATTATTGATGATAATTACATATCAGATAAACTCAAAGATAAATCATTTTTAATTAATTAAATTTATTTTAATCTCTTATATAATATTTATTAATAAATTATCAATAAAGTTATTTTATTTTTAAATAAATAATTTAAAAAGTAAATTTTATTTAAATATATTTTAATTATTCAATCAAAATTTATTTGACATTTATTTATTTTGAGCTTATTTTAAATTAAATTTTTTAATTATAATTATTAAATAAAATTAAGTAATTCATAATTTTTATTAATAATTAATTTAAAATAATTAAATATATAATATTAATATAGATTATTCATAATTCTTATTAATAATTGATATATCAAATAATTAAATAATATCTAGTTAGTTGAAAAACAAAAACAAAATATCACATTTTTGTGGTTTTTATAAATTTTGAAAACTGAAAAAACTAAAAACTCAAATAAACAAATTTTTTTACTAAATTAAAAAACAAAAATAAAAAAGCAGGCCCTAAGGGCTAAGGGAATAACTCTTAATATACAACTTTAAAGATAACTACATAAACATAAATAAAATAAAAGATAAGACTAAATAAAAAATTACAACAAAGGTGATATATGTCATCAACATAAGCCTTTTATCCAACATTATATACATGTGAAAATAATGGCAAAATATCCATTTTGTGTTTGTTAAGATAATGAGATGTTATTAACTCATAATTTGCATTTTCCTTTAGTATTAAAAGAAAAAAGTTTGTATTTCTTGCTTTGTGGGTTAAAGGTAAATGTTGTTATTATCTCCTAAAACAAAATAAAGAAAAGTCATGAAAAGTGGGGTCTTATAAAGAAGAAAGATAACTTTGGCCCACCTTGTGGGCTGGGCCCCAAGTGGGTCACAAGGACTTCACAACTGCCAATTCAACCGCGACACGTGTGCCAATCAGGTATTAAACAAGCGTAGTCAAGATGGTCAAACTAACGGCCCCACCATTTGAGCCACATGATTCATATATTTAACAGAAATCTAAAAGCTAACAAAAGTCATCATTCCTCTTATGCTTTTGGGTATGATTTTACTACTTATTTTGAGTAATTTTGATTGAATCATGTAAAGCGCCGTAATCAAATCACACTTAAATCATTGGCCAGAAAAAGGTGATGTCCATCTGCAATAATGGAACTACAGTGCAGGAAAACATTGTCGCTACTTTCCCTTAAATATAAAAACCATTTCTTGCTTCAGGCGTCTTCTTCCAAGCATTCCCTGCACAAATATCCCCATGTTTTACAGTCAAATACCATCTTCATGTCTCATCCCTCTCTTCAAATGTGGACATGTAATTTATTGTAAGATAGAGAACCAAGAAAAGGGTAAACAAAGGCTGGTAATCCAAGAAAAGGTGACAGGAACTTGGATGTCTTAAAAGATGTTCTCTCTTTTGTTGTTTAAATATTTGCATGGATATGATGGGATTAAGAGTTTTGATAGGATATGGAGGGTCTTTTTCAAAGTTTTTCTTAAGATCAGAAGTGGAAAAAAAGCAGAAGCTTATGCTCAAAGCAGAGAACCTTCTCTCTTCTAAATCTATCCTTGAGGCTTGAGCACTGTTTTCTTTCTTTTTGTTCCTTCTAGTTTAGTTTTCTCTCCAAAGCATAGAAGCAAAGCATCTCCTCTTCTTTAGGCTCTTGCCTCACCACCATATTGTCCTGCTTTCCATTGTAAGCATCAATCTTTCCTTTCCTTATAATTTAGCTGCTTCATTTGTGTTATTGGTTATTATTTTAAGACAATGAAGTTGCATGCCATCCTTCTGCAGAGAAACCACCAAAAGTTTGGAATCTCTGATTACTTGGAGAATTTGTTGATTCAAAACCAACATGGTTTTCTTTTTAATTTGAATTCCCATGGGGACAATTGCTCCCCGGTTGTTGTGGTGTTGAAATGGTGTATATAAGCACCTATCAACTAGGATGTATTCTTCTTAAGCTTCTAATATGATGACACATATAGGTTCTGTATGGCCACTTAAGATTTCAAAAATCTGGCATTTAAGTATCCGTACGTGTGGTTTGATCATAGATTCAGCTTCGATCTTTCTCTGCTCGTTCATGGAATAACAGCAATACTGTTTCTGTTAGGGATAATTAGCCAAACATATGGATCTAACTCCTCACATTTTTTATGTCTAATTTTCTAAAATTTCACTTGCTTGACCTTTCATTGTTGTTTATTCTTTGTTCATTCATGCTTTCCTCTCATTTATTTGTGATTCTCCTTGTGCACTAACTTGATTTTTACTCCTTAAGAAATAATTCGCAATGTATTTGTAATTAGCATCTGGTTCTTTGAAGTGTATTCTATTTTAAGCACCGTTCTCGCCACTCTTGTGATTCCTGTTTATCAAGTGAAAAATCAGAGAAGTGGAAAGTGACAGGATGAGTCTTATAACAGGATCCTCCAAAGATAGTTGGCATCCAGTCATGACTACCGATACAACCATAGCTAGTTACTGGATGAACTGGAGATTCTTCCTTTGTGTCTTGTGGGTTTTATTCTTGATGACTATTTCATTGATTCTTATACGGAAAAAAGAAAATCGCTCCAGACAGGAATGTGACAGTGGTGGAGAGACCAAGCAAGAAACAGATTCATTTTTGTATGATGATGACACTTGGAGGCCATGCCTTAAAGGAATTCACCCTGCTTGGTTGCTGGTGTTTAGATGTTCTGCTTTCATTGTGCTTTTGGTGCTGCTCATCGTTGCTGTGTTTGTGAATGGAGGCAGCATCTTTTACTACTATACCCAGTAAGCTTTTCTTCTTCCCCCTTCTCAAGTTTTTCAAAATGCTGATAGATGAATTTCAAGCAGTGATGCTCTTCCGGTAAAGTTTGCTGGATGCACGCTCTCATACCGAATTCTTGAAATGACTTAAAACGAAAGTTGAAGATGTGGTTTGTTAAATCAATCACAAAAGAAGTAGCAAGCCTATTGATCTTTTAAATTATGAACTTTCCGCAATTACTGGTCTAGGTTACTTTACATTCCTATTTCTTGGTCTGGAACAGGTGGACAGTCGCTTCTGTGACCATCTATTTTGGGGCAAGTATCATGTCTTCAAAACTCTTCTCTTTGAGTTTTTGTATGTGTTCGCTTAAAATTTAGCTCTTCTCTATTTGTTATTACTTTAATTTTGCTCGTTTTGAATGTAGCTTGGATCAATACTCTCCTTGCATGGCTGCTATCAGTATCACAAAAGAGTTGGTGGTGACAAGGTAGATCACGTAGACGTTGATACAGAGCAAGGAATGAACTTTAGTCCTGGGGGTAGTGAAAGTTGTAATCTTTCCATGGCAAGGAAAAACTTGAACTCCGTTATTGAAGGTCTAGATGTTCGCCAACCTGCAGGCAACTGGGCTCATCTGTTTCACGTAATTTTCCAGGTAATTTATCTGATAACGCTTCAAAGTTAGAGCAGGGATTTCGTTTTGTGAATCTCTGCGACTTTACCTCTCAACCGATTTGGCTATTGGAAAATAAAGACTATGAATGTGGCATCGGCGAAAGCAGTTCAGTGTTTATTTTCTATACAGATTGAAAAGCCTGGTTATTTCCAATTATCTATCCTTCGATCATCTGAAAAGGAGCTCTACATATGTATTGGTCTTCATGGTTTAGAATTGGATAAACCTTAGAAAGCTAATAGAGCAAAGAGGATGGGGCTTGTCTTGGAATTGCCAATTTCTGTTCCACTGTTGTTCAGGAGGTGATTATTAGTGATAAGTTTAGATATCTGAATACAGCAGGTTGAATTTCTATATTTTTTTTTAACAGATAAATGCAGGGGCTGTCATGCTCACAGATTGTGTCTTCTGGTTTATACTTGTTCCATTTCTTGCTATCAAAGATTACCACCTAAACGTTGTAAGTATGCTTTATTTACCTCTCCAAGTGTTCCTGGACCAAATTGGCAGCAAAACAAGTCTCTGTCAACTGAAAAACTTTTGTAATCAATCACCTATACCAGAAAGAAATGGAGAAATGCATACTCATGCACATATCCAATACTAGAGTAGAAAAAAAAGTGTTTAAATCAACTTACAACTCGGTAACTAAATATTTCCCTCATTCTATTGTGACAGTTGGTTATTGGCATGCATACGATGAATGCTATTTTCCTCCTCGGTGACACCGCTTTCAATTGCTTGGTACGTTCCTTTCTCTTCAGTCGCATGTACAACTCATGTTATTACTCTCTTTCTAATTTTAAGTCGGAAATTTTCAGCCGTTTCCTTGGTTTCGGATTGCATACTTCTTTATGTGGACAATAGTATATGTGATATTCCAGTGGGTAGTCCACGCTTGTGTCAAAATTTGGTAAACTTCATCTCCTTTCACTTTCCAACATGAACTATGTTTCCTGGTTTATTTGTTTAAAAGACACGTTTGTTGTTTCCTAAACAGGTGGCCTTATCCATTCCTCGACTTATCATCTCCATTTTCTCCTTTATGGTATACTCTTAAACACTAGCTCAAAGAACAATTCTCCTCTTGATTTTACTTGAAACTAATTGAGTTATCCCATGCTATCTTCAGCCTTGTTTCATGTTGTACCAAGAACCTAACATGGTAGCTGTAGTGCTGTTTTGTTAGGCATAGAAGAATACTAACGCTGTAAGCAAACAAATACTGACACTCTTCCTTCATGAATCTGTGAACTTGAAGGTACTTCGCTGTGGCTGTAATGCATATCCCCTGCTATGGATTGTTTTCCTTCATTATAAAGCTGAAACACGCATTGTTGTTAAGATGGTTTCCGGAGTCCCGGTGCCTGAGGTAGCTGGATCAGAAGTCTGCGAACTACCATGGTTTAAGCAGGTTGATAAAATTTCGGAATGCTCACATAAAAAGTTTCACCATTAGGAGAGCAGAGAAGAGAAGACAAAATAAAAATGCAACAACACAAGGAATGGTCCTGTTCTGAATAGGTGCAATGCAGTTGGGGAATTTTTGTTAAGAAACGTAAGTGTTCAAACAAGCTTGGAACTTTTAGTTTACACAGCCATTATAAGAAGGTGGCATATATGTAACAGCATACTATTACTGAAAGGAGTTAAAAAGGAGTTTCTCATTCCTGCTAATCAGCCATTAGAAAGTGCCATTGCCCTTCTTCTTTCGTATCTTGACAATGTACTATGCATTGTAGCCTAAGGCATTTTGATAATCCTCTTTACAATGTCTAATAGAGGAAAGAGAACCTATCATAAAGAAGAGATCAAAGAAGAATACGGTCTTTAAACTTTGAAATTAGTGATTCAGATGAACTCTGAAACCATGACAAGCTGGTGCCTTTGTGAGATAATCACCGACCACTTTTCAAATAGTCATAATTTTTTGCGGTCTTCGTCGACAGTATCTGCTTTTCCTTTTTCTTTTAAGCTTTGGCCCAGTACCTATGAGCCATTTAAAGAAAGTTCGGTTTAGCTGCTTTAGCCAAGTATCCCTACTACTTTGGAAATACAGATATTGCTTTAACTTTTTTTGTAGATCCACTGCCTTTGTCACCGTACTAAAGCTTTCACTGGTCACCTTATAAGCAAGCATGTCTTAGTAACTAGGGACATTTGGTCTAGCTCTAAAGTTATATAGAAAAGAACTTGGGTTTATCCACGGACTACAAACAATTACTTGTGCTGATATTGACAAGAGAATTATCTTTGGACAAGGTAGTAGAGTTTCTATCATGACAAAATCTGGGTGACAAGTGAAAACACAGTTTTATTAACAAAAAATTTCGTTACAAGGAATGCACCCAAAAATTTTGAAAGGAGAGAAAAATTCCACATCCCAAAATCTTTGCTACAACATTGTAACTAAATATGTATATTAAGCCTATGTACCAGAAGAACTATAAATTCGTGCACAACAAAACTGTACAAATGACCTGAAGACAATGGGAGATCAAAAATAAATCTTGGCCGACAAACAATGCAAGCAAAGGTGTTAAAGAGAAGTACTTGGCAAAGACCCCATCAATATAACATTGTCACTGTCCTTATAATCAGTTGTCTTTTCTGGCTTGGCTCTTGAAAATAATCCAGACAGGAATCGTCCGGTCAAACCAGAGCTGGATCTTTCCCCGAGCAGAAAATCACTGGCTTTACGGCTTAGGACATTGGTGGGTTCCATCGGCTTGTCTGGGGCAATGCATGCCCCACAAGAACAGTTCCTTAGCAGTTTGAAGCAAGTTTTATGGAAAACTGAGCCACAAGAAGCACACTTTTCTACTTCACCTTCCTGTTTGAATTATTTCACAGTAAGGATACTAAATGATAGTTAAAAAATAAAATGAAATTTTTGAATGAGTACAGAAAGACAAACAGAGAATGCAAAAGAAAAGCTTTACTGGGACTACAAAAATAATAAATTAGACTTTGGTGCTTCCATTTTTCAATTTGTCACCTCACTACGTCATAACACATACTTTTTTACCGATTCAAATATTATTTATGCCCATTGTAAGGACACCTACCTGGAAAGGGAAAATGAGTGAAGATGGGTCATTGCAAGCTTGTCGGGCATTGCATGGGACTCCCACGTCACAGCAAATGAGGCACTGCTCTGTTATGTGTTCCAGGATTTTCCCAGAGACAGTCTCTACAATCACAGGTAGAACTGACATAGAAGCAGAACATGTAATAAGAACACAATGATAAAATATCATCACACGAGGGCATGCATGCACATACATGAATACAGATAACCAAATTCAAAGTTTATGTTTTTCTTGATCTTATAAAAGGATAAATAGAAGCCAATAAGAAACTAAAACAGACAGGAAACAGAAAGTAGATTTACAAGAATCAGGTTATACTGTAAAGCTTCACGGATGGGCCTCCAGGTATCATAATACTTGCACGTAACTAATGTGAGGTAACAATTTTGTATTAGAATAATCGTACAGTAAGAAATCTAAGAACAATTGTAAATGCAAAATTGCCCACACAATAGACGATAAGTGTGCATATGTAAATTCAGATAAGTAACAAACGTTGATGACCTTTCCAACTGTAAACAACAGGTAGGAACATACACATTCAATATGACTGGTGAACTGTAAACTGGCAATTCAAAGGTAATCAAAAGTGAACCTGCAAAAGGCCCTTTTGACAGATCAATGAGGTCTCTAAGTGCAAAAAAGTCGTTGCTTTCAAGAAGGTATCTTCTATATCCAAGCCCTATGTTGATAGTCCGGCGAAATGGGCAGCGAACATATGGGAGCATAATTCCTATCCTTTTCCTGACACCTGTGACATGTTGCAAGGCTGGCACCCTCGAAAACAAGAAAGGATTGACTGCACTCACACAAAGCATAGGCTGCAAGACAAGATTGATTAATGACTTCCTGCAGGCGACATATGTTAACTAAGAATAACAAAGCTTGATGATGCGACAAAGTTTTGGCCTTGCATGAGTCTACTAACGTAATGCAGGTCTAAAGAAAGTCAACAATTCCATATTTTAATTCAATGTCTATTAGTCACACCTTATCAGACATATAAGGCCATCTTAGGAACTAACAAACAAGAAAACCCAAACATTAAATCAATATTTAACCAAGTAAATCATGTATACTAGAGCGAAACAGCAGAAATCACAAAACTTTCAAACCCTGATTTTGACATCAATCTTGTTTTCACTACTGCAATCACTAAATTTTGCAGTGTCAACTTAACTACATGTAGCTAAAGAATCCCATATGAAAAGTTGCAGAAAAGTTATCATTTCTTAGTTACCTGCTCGTGTATAGAATCTAGGTATGACTTAGCCATCTGAGCAACTGGATACTGGGTAAAATCCCAATAATGAAGAACTCTCGCAGGTAAAACTGCAGTGTCATTAGTGTGGCATGAGGAACAAAACAATTGGCCAGTGTATTCACATAGTCGTGGCTTTCCCCACCCAATTGACTGTATTAAGTCTCGCATTAGTGTCATACCATCATTAAAAGGTTTATGGCATCCAGCACAAGAATAATGCTGTGCTTCTAGCAACTGTTTCAAAGTTCTGTTAGGTCGATTTTCAACTATGAGAGATATTGTCTTGCCTAAATCGGTGACTTTTTCTGAACCTCCCCTTATGTTTGTTAAAGTTGCCGAAGCAAATGATTTTCTTGATGCAGGGGAACTAGGAAATGAGTCACCAGGACTCAAAAACCAAACTAATGCACTTGGAGGAGCAGAAAAGTATCCAGAATGGAGGATTGACTGTAAGCACTCCTGAATAAGAACACTTCTTTCAGAGACAACATCAGGTGATGCATTCCCAAATAATTTTCTAGATTCTTTCTCCACAGAGGACCAAGGAGTGGAAAGATCAGTAAATAAGGACTTCAGTTGACGATACAGCGTATAGAAATCTCGATATCTGCGCTCAACCTCCCATTGATCCTGGCCACTCCACACCCTTATTATATACACAGTATATTCCTTAACCCCAACCAATCTTTCACTAAGTGAAACATCTCCTCTCTTCTGCTTCGCACCAACAACTTCAACACCATCTATTTGTCGCTGTTGGCTGACAACTGGGTAAGTATCATCTGTACCAGAAGTAGAAGCAGTTGACCCCCCATCTCTTAGAGGCAAAGACAGATGTGATTGAAACATGTTATCATACTGAGGGTACCAAGCACCGACAGAATCAGCTGAATCAAGTAAAATTTCTTCCATTTCATTAACAATCTCATCATAGAACTCATGATGTTCAACGTTTCCAGCCTGTCAAAAGAACAGAATAAGAAGTAAGATCATGAAAAACTTTGCAAGCAGCAGGATCCACAATTCTAAAATATTCCCATCGAGAAACATAAGATATCAAAAAACTACCTTCACAATCTCTCATTCACAAAACACATAGCGAGTTATGTAAAGTTTGACAATACAATAACAAAATGAATAATGGCATTCCAAACTCCAAATGACCACAACCCTTCAAATAAATGACGTAAATGCTAGAACTAAGGTATAGTACACAAAAAATATATATATTAATTATTTGAACCGACTTTGATAATCACAGACAAAAATCTACTAGGACAACGAACTAAAAACATTTGTGACTCATAATCAAAGACAAAAATCTATAAACAGGTTAAGTTTAAAATAAAAAGTTATTATTTATAAGGTCATCAAGAATCTAGAGAAGATGGTGAAGATGTATACGATGAAGACGATAATGGACACTTAGTCACAAAAGGAAACTGATCATGACCAATTCACAATGTTTTTCACCAAGATAATGGAAGCAAAAGCATTTTTGAAACATTACTCACGTTATTTTCATCCCTTTGTTGCATTGGTTCTGGATTGAGGTTTTCAAAGAATTCTGGGTTTGCATTACCAGAACAATTAGATGGATGGAAACCAAGACGACTGGTTGTATCAGAAAGAGGGTCCGAGTCTGTTTCTAAATTTTTGGTCTCCTCAACTTCTTTTTTTCTTTTGCAATATTGATGAATGTTTTCCTGGGATTCTGCTGGCGGACAACCACTTTTGACACATGAATCCATGATTTTCAATCCAGAATCCTTATGTGCGTTACGTGCCAGTGGATCTTGCTTCATCTCAAAGCCATCGCTGAGAGAACAAAACTTAGAAGGTTCCGTTGTGTCATTAGCAGTTTGGATATGATTTATTGGAACACAAAAGTCTATTGCATTATCTTCATCCAATTCGGGAGGATATTGAACTGTTGTGGTCACTGAGGTACCGGCATCACCTATGGTCAATTCATTGACTCCTTCCACCTGACAATTTGCTAAAATAATGTCTCCAATTTCTTCGGCTTCCTCCGTTTGTGAATGCTGATGATCAGTAGGAACAGCGGAACAGCTAATATAAGCTTTTAGTTTACCGCATCCAACTTGACTGGAGCCCTCATATTCCTCCACCAAATCTATCCCCTTCTCTGTATGATCAGCAATTGAAAACTTGGACTTCGAAGTGGAACCAATATTTTTTTCTTCAGTTTCCAGATCTTCTTGTTTCTGCTCCTGAAGTATATTAGAATTCAGGGAAGCCAGAGTACCTCCCCATGTTTCTTTCTCAAAATCATCCCAATCATCCGAACCAAAAGCTACAGATGAGTTCAAAAGCAGTGGATTGTCAAACTCAATTTTTGCGTGCTCACTGAAACCTGCACTCCTCTGGAAACACAAATTCCTCCTATTTTCGTCATCTGAACCACAACCATACATTGAATCATCACCCTCAGAATGCTCATATCTGGAAGATCCACCGTCCTCCTCCTCCACCTCCCCTCCATGAAATTCCAAAGCCAAATCTGAATACATCCCACTTAAGCAACCATCAATCTCTTCATTGACATTAACCACTCGATCTAAAGACCCTTCTCTGGATCCTTTCCCAAAATTCAATCCAGTCTCCGGCCCGCAATCTATCGACCCCGTCTCACCTTCACCAATGTTAAAGTTCTCGTCTTCTCTAACTGCCAAGCCATTAACCAATCCACTAGTCCCCTTATTACCAGACGACTCCAAGCCACTTCTCCCCCTCCCTCTAAAACCCTCCTTAACATGTCCTTTCAGCGAGTCCACAACCGAATTAGAAAGCGTTCGCTCATCCGGACCACCATCAAACGTCTGTTCTAAACTAAAATTCTCCAAACTCTTCAGCGATCCAAATTCAGACTCCGGAAGATCATTAAACGGTCCAATAGAACTGCAAATACTAGGCGTGCCCATGACAGAGTTCGCGCTACAATACCTCTCGAACTCCGACTCCCCACACGAAGAGTACTGCGACAAAGAGCCCGGCGACGCATCTCCGCCTAACGATCTCGGAGGGAGGGGCTCCGATGTATCCGGAGAGACGGGCCGTGAGACGCTCTCGCGAGTATTCTCTCCGTTATTCATATGATCATTTTCGCCTTTAACTTCATCTAAGGAGCGATAAATGGAGGTTTCCAACTGAATCGGGCGGTGGAGAAGTCGATTGGAGGGTCGCCTGAGAAATTTGGACAAAAGAGGAATTCGGCTACACAGACTTCAAGGATGCTTTTGTGTGTTTTGTGTCGGTTTCGTGTACTCAACTAAACTTCATGCTGTTGTCGCCCTCCATATATATTATTGTCTTAAAAGACAAAATAATAGTGTTTTACTTTGACTTATTTTATTTAAAATTTCTAATTCACCCCTCACATTTTTTCTATTGGCAGGCTTTCATATAAACTGGTGCTTAAACCTTCCCAACAAAATTTTAAACCCTAACTCAAGCCTCAAGGTGTTCGAGGGCACAAAAAGCCTTGAGTTTGATCCAAGTAAGGAATGGCAAAACCAATCGAAGCAAGCATGGAAACCCTGCACCTGTTGAAATCCACCGAGGCTCCGTTATGGTTGGCGCCGTCGCCTTCGCTAGCCCAAGCGGCGCGTACAGCGTCGCAGCAACTCTTCTCCACTCTCAAACCCCACGTGCCTAAGTCACCGTTTGATCAGCTTTTGGTTGATGCGTTCGACGCTGAGCAAATTTGGCAACAAATTGACCTGCTTCAACTGCCTCTCTTGTCCAGCCTTCGCCGTCAAGTCAAGCATTGGGAGAGAAATCCAGAAGAATTAAAAACGACGTTGAAGAAGAAGAATGAAAATCTTGTGGAAGGAGAAAATAAGGGTGTGGAAGAGGAGGAAGCGAAACGGGTCGAGGAGGTTGGTGATGATGAGGAGGATGCTGATATGGATGGCTTTGATGATGATGATGATGATGATGATGATGATGTTGATGATGATGATGAGAAGGAGGAGGAGGAGGAGAAAGAAGGTGGAGAAAATGGGATAGAGGATAAGTTTTTGAAGATAAAGGAATTGGAAGAGTATTTGAAGGATGATGAGGCTAGGGAATATGGATTGGATACTAAGAAGAAAAAACGTGAGCACATAGATGAGGATGACGACGAGGACAACGATGATGATGAAGAAGAAGAGCAAGAAGATGATGATGAGGTGATGATTGTAAATAAAGATATTTCTTTTTATTTATGGTCTCATTATATGTCTACTTCAGTTAATTTTCTGATTCTAGAGTTCTATATTTAACTCTGATCTTGGGAATGGAAACAAGAGGCTTTATGTTGAATGTGATTATGCAGCTTGGCACTTTTGATGATGGTGAGGATGAAGAGGAAGATGCAGACACGTTGGGAAATGCCAGGTCCTTGAGTTTTTTGCATTTGCATCTGATGAAAGAATGCTAGTCTAGTTTCATTTTATTCCTACCTCACTGTTGAAACATAAGTTTATAGATGTTAGAATTGGGTTTTTTACCGTCTGTTCATGTCATCAGTATACAGTAGGAAACAGCAGTAGCAGAATCAGCAATTCTTCCAATTGCTTTATATGGTCAATTTTGAGGCTCATTTATGCACTCTTTTACATCAGATATGAAGATTTCTTCGGTTCTAAAAAGAAATCAACCACTAAAAAAGGGTCTAGAGAAGATTCAGAATCAGATGATGAACAAGATGATGAATATGCCACCAAGGTACTATGTTGTGTTTGAACAATTGCAGTGATTTGCAAAATTGCTATTTTATTGTCTTGTGATGTTGAAATTTCATTTCTCAAATTGCATGCATATTCAAAGAAATAACATCAGGAACTGTTGTTCTTTTATAGAAGAGAGATGGTCTTTCTACGCATGAGAAGCAACTTGAGAAGCTTCAATCTGAAATAGGGCAGATGGAGAAGGCAAATTTGGAGCCTAAAACATGGACCATGCAGGGAGAGGTAACTTTTCGTATCTGTAGTGTTATTCCAATAACTGCTTTTTAAGTTAAGTTCATTACAATTAGTGTTTTGATGGATACAGACTTTAGTTATGGTATTAACCCTTTATACATGTATTTGTCTTTGCCAACAGGTAACTGCTGCCAGCAGGCCTAAGAATAGTGCATTAGAAGTTGATTTAGATTTTGAGCATAATGCAAGGCCTCCCCATATAATCACAGATGAGGTCACTGCATCCCTTGAAGATATGATTAAGAATCGGACTGTGGAGGTAAAGTTTAATGTTATAATAAATATCTACATGTTGCTATGATGTTGATGTATCACTCTTGACTTTATGTCAGTTGTTAAAAGACTGCCGGTAGTTGGTTATTAATGTCTAAATGATGCTCATAAACTGTGGTGACAATGCATCTGATCTTTCTTTTCGGGGCTAAGCTATGTAGTTATGGTCTGTTTTAGATCAATGGACTTGTGACACTAATTGAGCTGATAGTGCTAATATCCTACATTATCTCCTTCCGTCCCCTTCCCTTCCCAACCAGCATTTGATCTTTGTAACTATAAATTGTTCTCTTCGTATGGCATGTCATAGGTATAAACGATAAATAACAGGGATACAAACAGTAGAGAATATCTATTTCTTATAGTTTCTATTTGTTTTTGTTGACATTCATAAATGACTCTTGCACCACAAGATTGAAAATATAATAGATTGTTAATATAATGAAAGAACTATAGTAGCACTTGTGTAAATTATGCTTGCTTGCATGTCCATGTGCTAATGCCCATGTCACAAACTTTTGAAATTGCTTGTGTTATGGATTTTGATACCCAACACATAAAAGAATGAAGAAGGAAAAGAAGTTGAAATTCGTGCACACACAAAGAGGCCTAATTTTGTCGATGGCTTTGTTAATGTATTAAATTGCAACTAGTAATATTCAAAGATGTGATTTCTATTCATTTAATATTTTAATTATACAACGTTTCTATCTCATGCCTTTCGATTTTCTTTTTCTTCATAGTTTGTTACGTGTTTGATCATTTCTCTCTGGTGGATAAGCATTAGGGGATAACAAATTAAACAGTGCTTAATATTTTAAGATTTTTTCAATTTAGTACTAAACTTTTTAAAAGTTTTCAATTTAGTAATTAAGCTTTTAAAATTTGTATAAATTAGGTTAAAAAGTTAATTTTGCTGATGTGGCGTGTACACCAAATGCCATGTGAATGTCTATTTATTAACCACATTACTAAAGACAACGTTTTGACCTGATTTGTATGAATTTTAAAAGGTTAGTCACTAAATTAAAAAATTTAGAAAATTTAGCACTAAATTGAAAAAAATCCCAAAAAGTTAAGACACTTTTAAATATGTTGTTTCCAAGCATTAGTGTCTCCTCTCAAACTAATGAACTGCAGTGTTGCCCTGATGTTTCCAGGGGCGGTTTGATGACATTGAAAAGGCTCCTAGTTTGCCCTCTAAATCACCACGGGAGTTGAAAGAGTTGGTAAGCTATATAGCAGAAAAGGCAGTTTTCATTTCTCTTAGTCTAGAAAGCTAATAATTACTGTTTTTATTGCAATTTTCAGGATGAGAACAAGAGTAAGAAGGGTCTTGCTGAAGTCTACGAGGTTATTTCTCATGGCCATCATATTCATTTACGCCCTGATAACATGTTCTATATCATTTCTGACTTCTAAAATTTCACACTCTGAATATGAAAATTCAATGCCCATGTTGTTTCTGACTTTTCAAGCTCATGTAATTATTCACAGGAAGAATTTGTACAAAAGACAAATCCAGCGGTTGCTCCATTATCTTTCTCGGATAAGCAGAAAAAGGAGGTAATTTCTATAGATGATAATTTCTAAGTTGATGATTGTTGTTTGTTTGGTTTCCATATTTCTTCCCAGTGTACTTTGGTCAACAAGATTAGCTTAACTTTGTTGTTACTATTTTTCTAGGCAAGCATGCTTTTCAAAAAATTGTGTCTGAAGTTGGATGCCCTTTCGCACTTCCACTTTGCTCCAAAGCCTGTAAGCTTCCCAAACTCCGATACTTTTTTGAAAGGATACTATAGCATCTTCTTTTAGCCTAATTTGTTATCTTGATCTTAACAGGTTATTGAGGAAATGTCTATACAAACAAATGTCCCTGCACTTGCTATGGAAGAGGTAACGTGGTTTTCATACCCTTCAGTTTTAGAGAATTCTTTACTTTAAATACTTGCTGAAATGTTTGATGTTTTCCATGAGCAGATTGCACCCATGGCAGTTTCAGATGCAGCTATGCTGGCTCCTGGGGAAATCTTTTTGGGCAAAGGTGACATCAAAGAAGAAACCGAGCTTACACAGGCAGAAAGGAAGAGGAGGAGGGCTAAGAAGAAAAGGAAGTTTAAGGGTAAGCCTAATTGCACTGCGTGTATTTTATAACAGATTTAGAGTAGTTGTCACCTGCTTTACTCTTTCATGTGATACCGAATAAGTATCATGCATAATTTCATTTACTTTTGCTTGAAAGTTTAAATGTCCTTTTAATGTTAGCCTTCTATAATGGGTATGACAGCTGACGCATCAAAAAGGATGGTAAAGAAGGCAAAGGACACCACATCCCTAAACCAGAATGATGGTGACTACTGTCCTTAAGTGACCTGTGTCCTATATTTTTCTTGCAAATTAACGCAAGTTAAGTCTCTTACCTCAAATCCTTCATTCAATTGCAGGCAAGGAAGACTAATACCTTTTGCATCATTACATCCATGTTCTATGAGCTCCCAGAACCATTTTAGACCAGGCGATCTAGAAATTGTACCTGCAATATGGAGAAGTAGGGTCAATGGTTTCCTTGTTGCTTTTTGACAAGTATGAATACAGCAATGAGACCCTGCAAACTATACTGAAAGATGAGTGGGAAATCTCAACGCGACTTGAAGCTTGGCGACGAGATGAATTAAAGCTATTAATTTTATAGTTTTCTAGTGCTTCAAAAAATTTTGTCACGTAATTTCGTCAAATCCTAGATCAACATTAGTCTCTTGGACAAAGTGTCATTTCTGGCATTGTTTTGTTAATTGATTCTTTCGCTTATCCATTATGTAGCCTTTGTTATGCTCTATCAAATTGAATGAAGGATGACTTGATACAGAACTGAGAAATTAATAGCAATCAATCTTTCACAGAAACGCAATCTTTAGGCGACATTTTGGTGCCTGCGAGGTAGAAACGAGAGGGTCATCGCAGCAAAACAACGTGTCCTGGAAAACCAGAGCTGTTAACTACACGATTTTTTTTTAGAAAACTAACTACACGATTATTAGCAGTTGCTTGGCGGTAGATATATCACATCATTTCAAGCTGGTTCGACATGCTTGGTGCTTTTCCTGCTTTAAGAGATAATCACCAAGAGTGGATGTCAATTAACCATTCGTTTTGTGCAATTATAAATAATTTTAATGCAATTACAATGCTTGAAACTCTAGCAAATTTATAGTAATTAAACAACTACTAAACATAAATTTTAAACCAAAATTTTGCTGATATGTACAGGATATTCGAGCATTTATTCAACTTTTGGCAGCCAGGGGAAGAAAATAAAAAAATGGCTTCGCTAGAAACGTATAGCACTTCAAAGTTATTTGGTGGGTTGGGTTACCGTGACCTGCGACATTTCAACCTTGCTTTATCCTCAAGGCACGATATTTCCCTCACTCTGATTTCTTTACAGCACATATAAGCAGCAATCTAAGTCAAATATGACAAAGTATTTGTCACGCACAACCCATTTTGCTTCAGGGCTGTCGAAAACGAGTTGGTGATGGTGCTACTATCAATATCTGACGGGACTCATGGTTGATGGAGGAAGCGGATCCTACTATTCAGACGGAATTCATAGAGGACTTGCAATTAAATGTGGTGGCCGATCATAAGGTCGGACGCCAATGGAATGAAATGTTGATTCGAAACTCTTTCAACACACAGGATGCAGAACTCATTCTACAGATTCCGTTGGAACTCTCACTTATTTCAGATGATTGGGTTTGGATTAAGAATTGAAATGGTGACTACCAAGTCAAAGACGGGTATAGACTTAGCACAGAAATGACCAATGAGAATTTTCATGTTACTGGCTTTCCATGAGAAATAATTTGGCAGATTCAAGTTCCAGGTAAAGTACAGATTTTTATATGGCGCATTCTCCGTAATATTCTTCCATGTAGAGCTACTTTAAGAGGACGACATGTAGCTGTGGATGACACTTGCCCTATCTGTGGTACGACAATGGAAACGCCACAACACGTTTTTCATTATTGTGACTTTGCCCAGTCTGTTTGGCTTCTCTCTACTATAGGTTGGAACACTATCTCCTCTTTACAGGAATGGTTTTCGAGAGTGGTCTCATCCTTTTCGCATTCCCAACAAGAGGAGGTTGTTAAGATAATCTGGAGTATATGGACGTATCGCAACGAAGTCATGTGGACATTGCATATTCACTCCCATCAGTTTATTATAGGTCGGGCAAGGACAACTCTCTCTTAGTGGAAGGCAGCAAAAGCATCAAATGTTTCCCACAAACCACTACATCAACGTTCTCAAGTCTCTTGGGTGGCTCCAGAACCGAATACATTTAAATGTAATATTGATGTGGCTTTATTGGATAATGGTTTCTATGGCATTGGTATGATAATCCGAAACTCCCAAGGGGACAATTGTGTTGGGAAAGTCATGACGCTACCAGGTTGGCGAGATCCACAAGTCGGAGAAGCCCTTTGTTTTTAGGAAGCGTTAAGTTGGATAAAAACATTATCCTTCTTTCCGATTTGCGTGGAAACGGATTGTCAGGTCGTCACTCAATTTTTGCAATCCACGCTTGATTTCTCTTTATAATTTTCTATTATCATTCAGGATTGTAAAGCTCTGCTTAAGGAGCTCTCACTTACCTCATTTGCATTTTTTAGAAAATCAGTGAATCAAGTTGCTCATACGATTGCTAAGGCAGCTAATTCTATGTCTGGTTTCGACTGGGGGATATGTCCTCCTTTTTTTTTCTGTATGATGTTTTAACTATGGATATCAATAATATGCGCAGAGCGCAATCGTTCTATAAAAAAAAAGAGACTAGATTCTTAATAAGTAAGCCTTTCGTATCTTTTAAGAGAATGAGCATTATATGTTATAACTTTTATAAGAAGTAAAGGTGAGTATTTTAAACTACTTAACTCAAATTAAAACATTAAAGGAAATTAAAACTGTTGATGTTTTAAAATAAAAAATAACCTTTAAGATTTTAAAAAATAAAATTTTGGCTAAACTAATACAATTAGTACATCTCCCACCAACAAACAAAATTTAATTAGCCAATGATTGAAGAAGAACTGGATGTCGAAATTATTTCCTTTTTTTTAGTGTATTCTTGTAACTATTAGAGATGTTGAATTGTGGGCATATGCAACTCATTGTAATGTTGTTTTTGTAGTTTTTGCTATTATTAATACAATTTGTTTTTCATTTCTAAAAAAAACCTTTAGTTCATCTTATTTAAACTTTTAGTCTTTTAAATTTATTGTCATTATTTGTTAGCCCCTGAATTTTTATTTTATTTTATTAAGCATGATTAGATTGCTTATGGGGTCTTGAAAGATTAAATTAAGTTGACCTTAGTTAGTATGGTAGCATTAATTAGGTTAGGTGGCATGAGTTAGCATAAATTAAATGGAATTAAAGAGTTAGGTGATAAATGCCCAAGAGTATAATGGGCCTTGGGCTTAAATGAGGGACTTAAGGATAAATGGACAAGGCTTTGTCCTTAAGGGTTTAATGGGCCTTGGGCTTAAGTGAGAGTATAAAAGGAGGGAATTAAAAGAAGAGGCTTGCTTAGGAAAGGAGGAGAAAACGAAATAGAGAGGGAGAGAGGAGAGAAGTGTCGTGGGAAGGAGAAAGAAAGGAGAAAGAGAAGAGTTGCTTAGGGTTTTCAATTTTCCAAGAGTTCAAGGAGGTTTTTGGTGAAATTCCAAGAAGGAAAAAGGTGGAGGAAGGTCCAAGCTACCATTTAAGCCAAGAAACCCTTGGATTGGGTAAAGATTTAAGGTAAGGTTTTGTTAATGGTTTAGGGTTTTGAAAGGGCTTTGGTTAGAAAAGCTTAAGAGATAGATGGGTTTAGTGTTTCTACCATCAATTTCATGTTTTGGGTTAGTTAGGTTTTCAATTTGAGTTGTATTAAATTGGGGTTTTTGTGTTGGTTGAAGAAATTCAAGAAGGACAAGGAAGAGAAGAAGAGCAAGAGGAGGAACTCCCTTAAGCAAGATTTAAGCAAGGATTAAGGTGGGTTACATTTTT
>JAOSBP010000004.1:21435147-21450258 GCA_027563825.1 Erythroxylum mucronatum | reverse complement strand
AACGAAAAAGTTGACACAATTCAACCCCCCCTTCTTGTGTATTTGATTACCATTGTATTAACGTGTGATTCACTTCATGTTCTCTATGTAAATTAATTATTTCCATATATAATCTAATACTTGACATTCAAGATTGGGGTGGTTACCACCACAAATGTTATAGCACATCATAGATGTTAATTAAGCTTTTGAATATATGTCTTGTATCTCTCATTCTAAGCTTTCAAAACTGTCATAAGTGTTAGCATGTATAGTCCCCATGAGAATAATGTCTTCTTCATCCTTCCATTATGCTTGGTAGCTATAATAATGAATACCCAAATCCTCCAAATAAGCCACAAAAACATGATCAAGAAAAAGAGTTATAAGAACAAAAAAATAAACATAAAAATAAAAGAAATAAAAATACCTAAAAATGACTAGATTAATAAAACTTATGTTATCCTAATATTATAGTCCTTGATAAGGAACTAAAAACCTTGATTGATGTTTATGCAATTTTTCTTAACTACAGCACACGGTGTAGTTGTAACTAGCATTAGCGAGTAGAGGTCGATCCCACAAGTACAAAAATTACTAATACTTACCCTGTTTCTATTATCTAGTCTAATAAATTATGGAGTTTATGATTAATCAAATTTAAATTTTAAAGTAAAAAATAAATAATTCATCACAATAAACTAAATAAAATGAATGTTAAACTAAGAAATAATCAAAGAAGTAGTGGTACCTAGACTTTGAATCCCCCTAGGACTTCTCATACGATCATGAATTTCACTATTCAATTTAATATATAAATTATAAGGCCATCGAAATTTCTCACATTTATGCTAATATCTTTCTCAATATTATTAACATGTAATCCTTAGTTGATTAACATAAATCTCTTTCTATTTAAAACTCGTAAGATTGCCTTAATTGATTTGTGAATTCCTCTATTAGGTTTGACTCTAATCTAGAAGATTTATGTTGACCTATTTCTAGGTTTACATGCAAATCCTTTCAATTATGGCAGTTATATTCATATAAAAGGATTTCTCAATCTTAGTTCCATAAATCATACATGAATCAACATGCTAGCAATATTAATCCAAGAATAATTAATAAAACATAAGTGAATCTCAATAAAACTAAAGAATGAATGAATTTTTAAAAAATCACCTTAAGGCCTATCCTAGGGTTCATCTAATCCAAGTACCAACAAAGGTTTAGTTCCTAATCGTAGAAGACATAACATCAAACTAAAGGAAACCTATAAAATTAAAACATGATGAAGTCCCTTTTAATCTTACATAAAATCGACTTTAGATCGATGGTAATCCACTTAAAAACTATGTTTATTTCTTTTTCTTTATTCTTTCTATCGTCTTATGCTATCAATTCGTGTTTTCTCGAGCCTCTCTCTTGCCTCTTTTCTTTGTATGGCACATGCTCACATATACGATTGTATAAAATGATCATGTTGATTAAAAATCACAAAACCATTTAATCCAAAACATATACATGCTCAAAATTTGCACACGGATATAGGAAACGGGCATGTCTAAGGACCATGAAAATATATGGGACCGTATAACCATCATATATTGCATGCATGAAACATGACAATGTGGGTTTGTTTGTATAGACACAAGTGTGTCCACATACACCGACGTGTCCAAAGATCTTCTTTATGACTTGGTCAAAACAACTTTAAATTGCCCCAAACTTGTCCCAATTCATTCTTTTTACTTTGAGTAAGTGAATTACAACTTAAAATTATAATTAAAATGAATTAGATACAAAAATCAAAAATAAAAACTTCAAATAAACAAGCAAAATGTAATAAATATAGGGCTAAAAATATGGTTTGTTAAGCATTTATCACAAACCTAATATTCATTTGGATAGTGTCAACTACAGATCCCCATATGGATAAACATATATAATGTTCCACTGAAATATTGTTCCATAAATGGATTAGGCTACTTAGCTAGTTTCATAGGAAAGCCTATATTTATGGATGAAGCCACTAGTTCTAAGAAAAGGATTGGATATGTAAGGCTCTGTAAGATTATTGAGATGTAGCAACATTTACATGAAATGATTCCATTATTGAGGCTTAGAGAGGGAGAAATACTTATAGAGGACTTAATTAGGGTTTCCTACTAATGGAGGTTGCAAATGCAAGTTCACTAGCGCCTGGTTTAGAAAATAAAAACAATTCCCTAGAAGTTCCTAATAAAGTGGGACAATAAGTGCAATTTTCTCCTATCTCCTCAATAGATCCCTCAACCTCAAGTCAAAGTATTATAGTATTACAAGTGGACCAAATTGTTGCATTGGATGGTTTTACTTTAGAAAATAGAAGAAAATCTAGCGAAAAGAGAATGAAGGACTTAGAGAACGAAAACTCCTTCTAATGTCTACACTATCTTAGAATGTAAAGGGTATTAGTTCCTATGGCAATTTATTTATGAAATAAAGCCTATTCTTATAGGCCTTTTGGAAACCAAGCTTAAGGAAGAGAAATGTAAGAAGCTATGAAGAAACACTAACTTATTCTTACAAATTACCAATATAATCAAAATGGTCTTATTACTAATGACTATGAATCGAGCAAAATAGATGCTTTGCTTATCTTTTCTTCTAATCAAACTATGCATCTTTTAGTCTTATTGATTTAGGAGAAGACCAAATTCTTTGTATCCTTCATCTATAAAGTCAATCATGCTTTTAAAAGGAACTTGTTATGGGAATGCCTTAGGAAGACTTTCTCCTCTATTGACTCACCATAGATTGTCTTAGGGGACTTTAAATATAGTCTCCAAATCACTAAAGGAGAAGGTAACATTTGCTTAAAAGACTTTAACAATGAATTTAGTGGCTATATTAACTATCTAGAAGTTTCTGACCTTAAGTTTGAAGGTAACTTTTAAACTTAAAGCAACTAGCACAGTAGAAGTTGGCTCGTTAGAAAGAAGCTTAATAGAGTCTTAGTTAATTAAGATTGGTTTTTAAAATCCTAAAAAGGTAAAGCTAGATTTATGAACCCTTTCTTTTCAAATTATAAATTCAAAATTTTTCATTAAGCCATCCTAAAAGATTCTTTTTTATTCAACATATTCTTAGCTAAAGTTGAGGATTTCGAGGATGCAGTTGTCAGGGATCTTCCTTCAAATTTCAAAGGTAAAAAATCTTTCATATGTATAAGGAAGCTAAACATTATTTAAAACAGGCCTTAAAGATCTAAATAAGAATAAATGTAATAACACTCAGCTAGCCATCTCAAAAGATGAATATAAGCTTAATTGGATTTTAAAAGAGCTCTACAAGCAGCTTAAGCATTCTAATATGCAGTTTTAAGAAAGAATTGCCATAAACTTATATACAAAAGTTGTTAAAGTGCATAATCCTTTGATTAAACAAAGGTCAAGGGTATACTGGTTCAAATCAGAAGGAAAAAAACACAAAATTTTTCCACAAAGCCATCAGTGCTAGGAGAAATATAAATGGAATCACTTCTTTGCAAAAACAAAATAGTAAACTAGCTCTCACCCAATCTGACATGAGAAAAGAAGCCATTGATTACTTCCTTAATACTCTTGACTCCCACACTGATGGTTGTTTTTTAGTTTAGCTTTTAAGATCTTTTATCACTAACCATTTTTCTAAGGAAGTTGTTAGTGATCTTTTCAGACCCTTTAACAAGCAAGATTTAAGTAGTTATTATTTAGCTTAACATAGGCAACACAGATAAGTCTCTTGGCCTTGATGGATTGAACGATCGATTCTTTCATAAATTGCAACATCTTATTAAGGGGATATTCATTGATGCAATACTAAAATTCTTTGAGAAAGGGGAAATGCTTAAGAAGATCAATAAGATATTTATCTTTTAATCTCTAAAACTCTACTTGGAAGCATAATTCAAGACTAAAGACTTATCTCTAGTTGCAAAACCTTATATAAGATCATTGTCAAATTATTGGTTTATAGGATGAAAAATGTCTTGTCTCCACTAATTAACAAGTCTTAAGGTGTTTTCAAACACAGTAGGTTAATTAGTGACAATTTATTGATAGCTTAAGAGTTAGTAAAATTATATAATAGGAAAGACTCTATCAGGAATTGTCCAATAAATGTTGATTTTTATAAGGCCTTGGATTCCATAATTTAGAGTTTCATAATACACATATTGGTGGCACTTAGTTTCCCTATATTGTTTATAATATGTATTAAGAAACATATCTTAACTACTACTTATTATGCATTGGTCAATGTAGAGCCACCCAATATGAATAAAGAATGGATATGACTGAGACAATATGATTCATTATCTCCTTATTTATTTATCCTTTATATAGAATCACTTTTAAGGTTGATGGATCATAATATTAAGCTCGATGCAAGTTTCAAGTTTCATAGCACATAATAATCTTAGGCTTTTTAGCCTCTCTTTTTTGATGACATATCAATTATCAGTCATGGTCTCACTTCACATTTTTATGGAATTATTTTGCCTCTCTATCAATAAACACAAAAGTCATATGATAGTTTTAGCAAAAGCTAAGAATCTTATAAGTTGGATTTCTAATTTTTCTAAACCTCAACTTGTGAATGCTCTCTTCACCTATCTAGGTTTGCCTATTTCAACTAAGAGGTTGCATCGCAAGGATTGCATTCCTCTTTTGGATAAGATATAAAAAAGATAAAGTAATTAGTGCAACAAATTCTTTTCTTCACAACAAATCATTATCTTTTACTTTAAGATTACAACTGTTCGACTTTCTTCTTGGTTCCCTACATACCTATTGGTCCTCTCACTTTTTTTTCTCTAAAGGCCTAATTAATGTTATAGGAAAGATGGTGAGAAGCTTAGTATGGTCTAGGGCTTATGGAAACAAATTCTCAACTAAAGTGAATTAGGTTTAAGTGTACTTAGTTAAAGTTATAGGAGGTCTTAGTATCCTTCCAAATAAACAAATTAATAAATATGAATATCACTGTTCTTAACCATTTAGCAGTGAGTTAACGATGCATGCTTCATTTCATACAAAAATACATAACCATAACAAGCTTACTTGTTTGAAGCTCTAACAACTACAAAAATCACATAATCCTAATCCCTCATACAACCACATACATCAACTTGAAAGTTAACATAGGGGTTTGGTTTTTCTTGGGATAGAAGAAAGAAATAACAAAGAGGAAGTGGTAGAGGGTAAATGAAAACAAGATTTTTCTTTATTGGAGATTTGATGAAAAACTCTGTGTTGAAGATAACTGGAGAAAGAAACTCTGAGAGAGATAAAGACAAGTACAGTAACTTGTCTTTCAAGGTTAATAAACCTTAACTTTAAAGCTTGGACACTTGTCTATTTCTTAACTAGTTATCCACTTCCTTTTATTAAAACTCACTTAAGTATAATTTGTACTTAAGTTTATAACCTAATAAAACCACTAAAATTGCAAGTCATAACCCATTAAATCACTTCCAGATTTTTTCATAAAAATATCATTTTGGGTCTACTTTGCATGTTCTTTCTGACCCCGATGCTGAAGTCATTGTGCAACACTTTCTTCTAGAAACATGTTCCCCTATGCCTTATGTTTCCATTGAAACCAAAGTCATTCAATTGGTTCAGAGGTTTGAAAGATATACTTAAAACACTTTTGGAATTCTCTTGTCCAAAACAATATACTATGCATATATTCCATCCAGAATTTAAACATCTTAGAGACTGATTCAAATTTTGACTTCTTCAAATGATTTGTATCCCTATGCCTTTAGTTTACTCAAAATTAAAAATTATTGCATTTGGAATCCTACAAATACTGAACATACTTCGGTATATCCACCAAACTCTCTGCCAACTTCTCATGTAGTGAACAACCCTCGACATTAAGCCTCCAAAGTTATGCATGACGGTTTTCCACTTTGACTTCCAAAAGTCACCGTCGTGTCTTCTTTATCATTTTCACCGAATCTCAAACTTCAAACCTCCATAATGTTTAATCCAGAACTCCAAAAATTGCAAATTTTATATCAATGGAAAGCTAAAAGAAAGCTCTACAACTTTCATGAGGATAATTTTGTCAAAATCAGCCTAGATCAATATCCAAGAAGTATCATATCGATGTTGACCTTTCTAGCTTCTCTTCTTCATTCCACTTATGTAAATTTTTATTAATCGCTATCCAAAATCCATTAAATTCAGTTGTAGACCATTCTAAATTCTCAATCCACCATCTAAAATTATTTAACATCAAATCCACTAATTTTCAACTTATCCCATTACAATTCAATTATACCCAGAATGTCAATGAGTGCATATACAATTACTTTCATGTGTGCAAAAATTCAAATCCACATGCATGTATGCTGACATTTTTCTGAGCATGAAATGCAAAATTTTCTAACTCTCACATTGTTATTTTCTCTATTTCAGAAATCTTGGGTTCTAACCCTTAATATGGGGACGGGATGTTACATCTTCCCCCCCAATAAAATTTGTCCCTGAATTCTCGTCTGATTGATCAATAAGGTAGGGGTATAGTTTCCTCATATGCTCTTCCATTTCCCATATAACTTCATCACTCGAATAATTTCTTCTAATTGACCATAATCAATGTAATTAATCCTTACTCTAATCATTTCTTCAAGTATCACGTTATCTTAACAGTTTCCTCAATGCAATTCAGGTTACTCAAAATTTTCACTTCCTGTGCTGACAGTACCTCTTTGTCAGATTATATTATTATTTCATCTCTCACTTAGTTTTTCACATCTCGTTATTGCTAATACACTTAACTCTTAAGTTTGTCTCAATGTATTCCATAACTTCGAGGCAATCCACCAAAATTCATTCGTCTTTTATAAGCCACTTTATTCTTATTACTGATTCGTTCCACTCACTAACAGTATCTCAAATCTATTATGGCCTTTAACCATTTTTAGGCCCTCTTCAGCTCAATGTAAGGGCGAACGACTCTTTTTTTCATATAACACCTCATACAATATTCTAATGGTCTCACTATGATAATTATTGTTATGCTTGTAGTCAATTTAAACTGTACATTAATCTCATATTCCTATGAACTCCAAAAATATAAGATTTAATTTAAGCATGTTTCCAATGGTCAAGACTATTGGTAACTTAAACATGTAATCACTTGGTTCTACATTCTTGGCCATCAAATGCTTTTTCGATGTATTCCTACATATAGCTTCGGTTGTTTCTTATGTTTTCTCTGGAAGTCTCCTTATCTGCAACAGCCCATACCACCCGCCCATAGATATTGTTAGCTTTGGGCTCTAAGCCCCTCACGGTTTTACTCTTCCTGCACTCGGGAAGACGCATCTTATAAGGCATACTTTGTTCTCCTCTCCAACCAATGTGGGATCTCACACTCTCCATAGATATGCAACATCTAACTTCCAAAACATCTCTAAAACGCATTATACATCAATAATGAATGATTAAAATTACAAAGCATGACATTTACATCATCCGCGTCACCCATACCCACACACCAAATCAAGTCATCGATCCTACATTTCTCATCATTCTAGTTTCATTTTACCAATACCCATAACATTAAAAGCATACTTACTTGGTAAAAACTAGGTTTTCCTTGTGGCAAATTGAAGAAATAACAAGATGGAAATGGCAATTGATAGATGGGAACAAGGTGAAATGTTGGTAAGGTTAGAAGAAAATGAAGAAAATGAAAATGGATGAGAAGGAGGGAGCAAGTCACGAAGAAGGAGATGAAAATAAGAAGAAAACACCCATTTAGCCTTCTAACTTGAAACGCATTGTGGAAGACTAACAAAAAGGGAGGGGTTTTGTTAATAAAAGAATAGTTTAAGACGTGGTTAGGTGTCACTTGCCACATGTCTCATTTTTAAGGCACTCACTTGGTTTCTTTCCAAATAAATGTCAATTTCTACTCCGATTTTCTTCCAAATTTTCAATGGCATTTGTTACTAATTCCTAAAGTCATTTAGAAAATTTTCCAGTGCCATTGGACAATAATTTCTACTACCATTAAACAATTATTTTGCCACTTGGCATTTTTTCTAGTCCAGAAATTACCCCGACTTTTCAGAAAAATTTTCTAAATTTCTCCAAAAATTATAAATCAACAATGACCCTCTCCAACTCAATTTGCCATACAAACAAACCACAATTTTCAATAACAATCACATTTATTAACAAATATACCGGGAAATGTCATGAATGTATGTAAAGTCATTTTCATGTAAAAATTCACTATTCACGTGTATGAATATGCTATATTATGCAAGAAAATGCAAAGGCATTTCTAAGCGCTCATTGATCACTCAGATTTACTATTCTAACCTCCCCGCAGGAAATGGGATGTTACATAAGGTGTACCTTCATATTATGGTTAACCTTCCTGAATAAATTGCAAACAAAGGACAAACTACTTTATCTTCACACTCCTAATCGATGTTCCTTGTGTGTTGCGAATTTGGAGACTATTGATTATTTATTCTTTGAATGTCCTTTCTCAAAATCTGTTTGGCTCAAAAGCCTAAGCCACTTCCAAATCCACCTAACTCACCTAACCAATCTTCAATCCATTTTATTATGGGTTAACCAGTCAAATACCTCCAGAACCTGTGACATAAATACCTTCTTCACTATCCATTTTGTCATTGTTTATAACTTGTGGACTGAAACAAACCTGCGAACCTTTAAAAATGAAGCCTTGGATGTAGAGAGTTTCTCTATGCGAATGATCTTTCAAGTTATGGAACACCTCAGCTCAAACACTGAGAGAAGGTAAAATGTTGTGTTCCTTTTTATATCTAATGAATTGTCTGTAGGTTTTGACTCTAGGTCCAGGTTCTGGTAAAGAAAGGGCAATCCCATTCCTTGCTATAAAAGGCTCACCATAGGATGAAGGGTAAGTCCCATACTTCACCAAACTTTGATTATGGAAACATGGTACTAAAACTATAAGGGGATACGGATGTTGCTTATTAATAAGGATGATCAATTTGGATTCTACTACAAAGATTCTGAATTGAAAGGAGAAAAAGTCAAATTAGGATGTATTGTTACTCGTGTAAAAGATTAGTAGTAAGGTTGGATTGGTTGATGGGATTACTGTGTGTGTTGCAAGAAAGGAAGCTACTGTCAAGAGGGTTTTGTTATGTCCTTCGTAGTGTAGATTTGGCTTGGTTTGATATGGTTGGTTTGCATGATGATGGAACTTGTCTAGTGATATTTGTGTTTTGAGAGTAGGTTTGGAAAATAGATTGTAGATTGGGAAATCTCTAGCTGTACATAACTTTTGATTATTTATATAATATTTACTGACCTTCAAAAAATTGCCAACTTAGTATAATTTTAATTTCTTGAGGATTTTGTTTTTTTAAGAGGAGATAAATGTTACTATAGATCAAAGTTAAACAAAGGGTATTCAACAAGTAGTATCTCTAATTATAGTGAGAAGGCAATCTCAAGGGGGAGTAGTGAACATAATCATACCAAAGAGATCTAAAAAAACTTAAACTAGCAAGACTAGCAACATATTGATTTTGACTATTATGAATAAGTTTCAAGTTACAGTACCAACTTCTAATCGTCATGAACTTAAAGTAAGTTCGTAAAGAAGCAGACAAAGATCTATTATAATTGTCGCTAATCTCTACTAGAAGATCGAAGGACACCACCTCAGTAGAGGGAGCATCCCATCATTCATGTCTTTGAATTCTAGGCCATCTTCTGAGAAGGGATTTATCAGGATATCTAGTGCTTGTTTGAGGATGATTGGTAGTTTCTCATATGATAAAGTAGCCGAATACAGTGTGTAAAAAAATACACTCTATAAAGATGAGCTTCCAGGGAATATTCGTTTCCTATAAGGCCTTGGATTAGGGGACGGATCTTCTGTCCATTTTATCCTATGCCTATCCTGTCTCATGAATCTCAGTCATCCATTTATATGAGTTCCGAATCTATTCAGTGGGTCCTTCATAAATGGATGACTGAGATTCATGGGATAGGGTAAAATGGACAGAGGATCCTGACTCCTTGGATTAAGGTATAACCAATCAATAAAGTTTAAGATTGAAGAATACAGAATGAGTGGGAGTTGTTAGAAAATTGTTCCCCACTGAAACTAAGAAATGGTAGTCTTGAAGAAGGTGCAGTATGTTTTCTCTTGCAGTGTAACATCTGGGACACCAATCCCACGCCTTTACTAAAATTCTCTTGTTGAGAAGCTTTGTGGGCAATTTTTCGAAGACTTAATTGTTATTTGCGAGTTGTTGAGACTTTTACAAGTTAGCTTTCATAATTTGTTTGCTCTAACCTACGCTTTACCTCGTTTACAAGTTGATTATAAAAGGATAAAACTTCCACAACTGATCCTGCAGAGAAAAAACCACTAGCATTATGATTCCAGTTACCTGTACATAGAGCCTACTTGATTCGTTGTAACCGTCTTCACAATTTGATGTGGTAAGAGGTTTCTGAATTTATGTGTAACCATCTTCAACTGCGCCATCATGCGCTAGAGCCAAAACCTCTTTATGGCGAAAAAGACCAATAAGGGAATTTATTAAAGGTCCACACTTCACCCAGTCATCAAGCCATCACCTTACCATCTTCTCGTTTCTAAAGCTCCATTTAAGACAAAACGCTAGTATATTCCTAACATATAGTACACCTTTTCATAAGAGATTTGACAACTTAAAAATGAGTCTCCTTTCGCATAATTGGTCAATAGTAGCGGCTTCCATAAATGTCCTCATCTCTTTCTGGTTTCCATACTAACTTCATCAGGAATGCCATGTTAAAGATGCTCGTTGATCCAAATTCAAGTCCACCTTTAACCAAAGTTTTCAGACGCTCTTTTAGGAGACCAAGTGCAGTTTCACGTGAAGATTAGCTCCATTCCATAGAAATTGCACGTATATTTGATCCATTTGTTCACTGGAGCTATTCATTACATATGAAAGAATTGTTAGCGAAATAATGAAATAACATCAAATTAAACTTGGAATAGCTTATCTGAAACGTAAGACGTCGTGAAAATCACTGTCCTAAGTCGAAAATTCTCTATTTACGATGTGATAGGATAACGAGATCTGACCCCATGGTTAACGCCTCCTCCATCAGCTTTGGTGCACTATAAAGGGTAGAGTAGGAGCTGTCTCCGAGACTAAAGAAAAGACAAAAATAAGAAGAAAAATGCAGCAGATAGATGTGCATCGTATGGATCAAAGCAGATGCGTATGTGAGAGGCAAGAAAAATAGAATAGATGCGTGAGTGTTGAGAGAGGAGTCGCGTATGTGCGTCTGCTGTATATATGAGAGATGAACGTTGTTAATCTTAAAGAGCAAAGAAACATTTTTTGGTATAATAATAATCATAAAGTGATGAACGTTATGGGTATTAACGATAGATGTTTGGCTAATAAAGTATAATAAAAATGATTGTGGACATCTGGGTAAGAAAGTATAATAAAAACGATGGACATTGTATAATAATGTTATGAAGGTTTTGGAACAACACCAATAATCCCCCACTTGGTCCAAAACTTGATAAACAAACTGTAACAATTTAGGAGAAAGATAGGTGAACAACTAGGTGAACTAACTCTTGAATCTGGTGTCCAAGAAAATCGAAGACAGAACCTGTTAGAGAAATAAATAGCCTCAAAATACCCTGGTCTCATGATCGCTTTAGAGAGATAGCCTAAATACTCTCATAGGAGGTGGCTAGCCCCCCATAATCACGTGGGGAGTCCATCAAGTGTGTACTGCTCATTTCACCCAAACTTGGGCTATAAAACTCATTAAGGATTAAACAATCCAATCTCATCAAATGCAATAAAGTTATGCTAGGGACACTATTCAACAACTGAATATATCTCAGTATTATTCCACAAACAATGTACAAGTAAGTAGTCACCACATAACTTCGTTTAACACATTGAACTTGATTTTCTAAGACAGGTGTCCATCACGAGGTTACTACACAATTGGCCTTAACCCCATCCCTTTAGTGTGCTCTGAAACTAGTTTCCTACTTAAAGCTTTTGTAAGCAGATCCACTAAGTTTCTCTCTGACTTAACATAGTCCAGAGAGATTACACCATGTCTTATTAAAGTACAGGCAATTTTATATCTCAATTTAATATCTCTACTTTTGCCATTATATAACTTATTGTTGACAACATGAATGGTATCCTGCGAATCACAATGAAGGAATATAGAAGGAATTGTTTTTCCCAACGTGAGATATCTGCTAAGAGATTCCTTAACTACTCAACTTCCCATGTTGCCATTTCCAAAGCCATGAGCTCAGCTTTCATTGTTGATCTCGCAATATACATTTACTTGGATGATTTCCAAAACACAACAACTTCTGCTAAGGTAAAAATATAACCACTAGTAGAGTGCATATCATCACTCTCAGTAACCTAGTTAGCATCAGAATACCCTCCAATACAGAAGGATGACTACCAAAAGATAATCCATAATGCATAGTACCTTTCAAATATCTGAACAAACGAATCAATGCATTCTAATGCTCTTGACTAGGATTATGAGTATACCTATTAAGTCTACTCACATAGTATGCAATTTCAGGATGAGAATAGTTCATCAAGAATATCACACTACCAAGAATTTTGGCATACTCAACTTGGTTTACACTATTACCAAGATTTTTCTTTAAAGCAACACTACCATCATAGGGAGTCTTGACTGGTTCAACATTATAGCAACCAAACTTCTTCAAAAAAATTTTAACATAAAGAGTTTGATTTAACCTAAAACCAGAGTTAGTCCTTTCAACTTTGATTCCCAAAATAAAGTCCATAAGTCCAAGATCTTTCATATCAAAGGAAGACTTTAGCAAACTCTTGGTAATATCAATGACAAATACATTAGTACCAAAAATAAGCATATCATCTACACAAAGAGTTAAGATCACTCAACCATTGACATCAGATTTCACATAAATGCAAGAATCAGAATCACAAGAGGTGAAACCATGTTTGAAATTTTCACTTTCAAATTTCTCTTTCCACTATTTGGGAGCTTGTTTAAGTCCATACAAAGATTTAACCAACTTACACACCTTTTGCTCCTAACCAGGCACTCTAAATCCCTTATATTGGAGTATATAAATTTCCTCATTAAGATCACCATTCAATAAAGTTGTCTTAACATCCTTTTAGTGCACTTGAGGCTTAAATACTGAGTGAATAGCAAACAACATCCTTATAAATGCAATTTTAGTAACAAGAGAGTAAGTATAAAAAAAAAACAATCCTGTCTTTTGTTTAAAGGCTTTAATCACAAGTCTTATCTTGAATCGCTCAATGGTTCCTTTAGGTCTCAATTTCTTTTTGAAAATCCACTTACACTCCAAAAGCTTACACCCTCAAGGTAGATCAAGTAAAAGTTTTATTAGACATAACTCACTATTTATGGCTTCCTTCCAAAGGGTAATATTCACAGATCTCATTACTTCCTTATAAGTTTTTGGATCTTCCTCAATAATATAAGTGACCACAAAAACATCATCTATCTCATAAGGGTTTTTTTTTCACCACAAAAGAAGTAATAAAGTCATAATCAAAACTGGTGGGTACTGTAACTCTTTTACTGCTCCTTAGTTTAAAAATTCCTCTTCCTCTATGTCATCATTGGTAGAAGAACTAGGGGTAGATTCTCTAAGAGCTTGCACACTCACTTTCATAGGAAATTTATCCTCAAAGAATACTGCATTTGTTGACTCCATAATTGGTCTATAAGTGTTAGATTCCTCTTCCTTAACCATAAATCTATAGGCAACACTATTAGAGACATATCCCAAAAAAATAAAATCAATGGTCTTAGGTCCAATTTTCTTCCTTTTATGTTCAGGTAGAACAACCTTAGCAAGACACCCCTATAGTTCCAAAAAACTCAAGTTAGGTGGATAACCTTTCTAAATTTCTTAAAGTGAAAACTCAAGTTAGGTGGATAACCTTTCTAAATTTCTTAAGGTGTTCAATCTAGTTTCTTATAATGGACTCTCTTTAGAACATAACAAGCTGAGAGAATAGCTCCCCCCCCCCTCCATAAAATTAGGTAAACTTGAGGAAATTAACATTGCATTCATCATATCCTTAAATGTTCAGTTTTTCCTCTCGGCTATTCCATTTTGTTCAGGTGTATATGGGGCCGAAAGCTCATGAATAATCCAAATTTTTTCACAATAATCAGCAAAAAAATAGTACAATACTCACCATCTTGATTAAGCCGTAATCTCTTAATTTTCCTTTCCAATTGGTTTTCAACCTCAGCTTTGTATTTCATAAAATCTTCCTTTGCATCATTTTTCCTTTTTCAATAAGCAAGCCTTAGTAAATCGAGAAAAATATTGTTTTCAAAGCTAAATATCATATCTTCATCTGGTTATCTGGGTACTAAATGCAACATAGAAACAAGCAAGAAATAGGATGCTAGTATTAATAACAAGCACAAATGCATTAACACCATTAGGGAGTTCACACTATGTTTTTTGATGAACAAAAGTGAATCAGGCACAGATACATCAAGAAAAGGTAGGCTTCAGAAATTCTTTTATTAAAAGAAATGTACTTTGGCTTTACCTATGACAATGTATCTTGCTTTTGCTGACTAGTGAATCCTATCTAGAACACATATTTTCTTATCAACCTCGTAGGGATGAGAAAACCATTAGGGAAACTATTCAAATCTAGATCAGGACAAGATAGAAACCAAAATTCTAAAGAAAGGTGGAAAAGAGATCAAGAATATAAATATCGTAATTGTATTTGCTATTGATGCTACTTGATCTTTTACTAGTATCATGATGCTTCCTCGACCAATAGGGGGCGTGCTAGTAGTATTGTTTTTGTTTCCTTCTTGCAGTTTGTAAGACAAAAAATAAATGTTATTTGACATTAGGGCGATTCTTCTTCCTGTCATTTTATATGCAGCGACATTTGAATATCAAAGATAATTAGCCATTACCGTCAGTCGAATCCACTAAAAATAAATCCCAAACACCAAACGAAAATAAATTGCGCACAGTGGTAAATGGGGTCGATCCACAGAGAATGGAATA
>JAOSBP010000004.1:21401272-21423431 GCA_027563825.1 Erythroxylum mucronatum | reverse complement strand
GCTTTCTTCTTGCCTTTGTATGCTTGTGCTTTGGCTTTATTTCTAGGTGTTATTGTTCTTATTGTTGAGTGGGTTTTAGATGCTTCTTCCCGTGCTGCAGCGTTCCCTTCATTATTTTTGGGTCGCCCTGAGGCTCTGTTAGATTAGCTTTTACAGCTTCGTTTGTGAACGTTTATGTACATATTTTGTTTTATAATTTAATTTATTTTACTGATTTATCAAAAAAAAACTTTCTAGTTTTTACAAGGTTTTGAAGGCACATAAATGAAGGGCCACACAATTAGCTAGTTGATACATTCAACCAAAAGCATCATAATAATCTTGTCAATGAAGTATTATTCTGTTACACAATTGTCTGGTGTAACAGAATAATAACTATTTGTATATAAAAGAAGCAAATGCAGAAAAGGATTTTCTGAGAATCAGTTTGAGCCTGGTGTAACAGAATAATATCTATTTGTATATAAAAGAAGCAAATACAGAAAAGGATTTTCTGAGAATCAGTTTGAGCCTGTCTATAGCTTTATAACTCCTAAGTACATAAATGAAGTAATCAGAGAAAGTTTTCCATTTTCATTTTGTTTCCTAAGAATTTATTAGCTTTATCCTTTCCGTATTTGCTCTCCTCATCTAGAAGACCAATTCTACTTAAGGTCACTCAAGTTTAAATCTGAAAAGATGTAATAACTATCGAAGCATATGAAACGAACTCTATTCTTCTAATTGCAATAAAATTCCAAGCTATAGATGCTATATGCAATGTAGAAAATATACCAATAAACTATAACTAAACCAAATCCCAATTCAACCAGATTGGATCAAGTTCATAAATATAAGTTATTCATATGACCTAACATGGGACGTCAAGAATTGCACCAGAAAGTAACAAAGGAATGGTGCCCAGGTTCATATGGATACAAGAGGAACCCTATAGCCAATTTGGTTTCATTATTTTGGTTTATATTTTTAAAATAAAAATAAATCTTATTAATAATTATGTAACTGCATTTTTATTATTAATAAGAAAAACTAGTAAATAAAATTAAAGATAAAATAATTAAATAATTAACTTTTTAATTTCTTACATAGATTCTTAATATTTCATTTAAATGAATAATTAATTAAGTAAAAATATAAATTTATAAACCAATATTTATTTATTAAATTTTATTTTAATTTTCAGAATTGATTTGTTCATAATTGAATATTTATTTTATAAAGAATTTTAGTTAGTAAGTAACTATTTTCAAATTTGTATTTTTAAAAGATATTTATTAAATAATAATTAATTATAAAATAAATCAAATTGTATTAAATCATAATTATTATTGGTAGTTAACATTAAATAATTTAATATTTTATAATTTAGTTAATAATAAAATCAGATTACGATGAAACAAAAATAAAATCAAAATTAGTTTTTATAATTTTTAGAAAGTATGAAAATAAAAACTAAAAAAATAAAATTACAAAATTAACCAAATTAATTTTAGATAAACTCTAAAATAAATATTCAATTATAAGAAGAAGAATGCTATTAGAAATGTCACCGACCACAGGTTGACCGATCCGTGGCCTGACAGCTATTGGTGGGCTAGGCTAACCCGACCTATCATATATATATACATATTTAAGGAAAAATGTAAAAAGTGGTGTCGTTTTTGACAAAATGACGTTATTTTTGAAATAATGTTGGGGCCACTGGCAAAGTCGAGTTTGCCGTGACCTACCGGAGCCGACCATGATAGACTCATGACCCGGTTAACTGGGCTAAAATTAAGCTAGATCGGGCCCTTTTAACATTCGTAAATGCTATCATAATTAAAGTTACTCTCATTACTATCATATATGTGATATGGAGAGAGATGAACTACAGTTTGTACAAGCAAGCAGAGGAGGATAAATACAAAATAGCTGACAAGATCATTATTTGGCTTAGATCTAAATTATTGGCTAGGAAAGTTGAAAACCTGCTAACCCCTTCTACTAAGACTAGATGGAACTTATGAATAGTGGTTTGCTTGGGCGTCTCTTGTAATTTTTTGCTACATGCTTTGTTCAGTTACCTCCATTAGTACCTAGTTTGTCAACGACATTATTATTGACTATCCATGCACTTTTGTATCAAGCGTAATAGCCGGCTATTGTAGATAAAATATCATATTCATTTTTTAAAAATATTGTATTATTGTAATTATTTTATATTATTTTTAATTTTATATTTGTATAATAATTAAATGATTTTTTCTTAGTAATTAAGATTATTATTTATATATGAAACATGTGAAAAAAATAATGTTAATAAAAATGAATCATTGTTATTAATTTTAATTTTTGTTATTACGAGTTTTAGAAATATGTTAATGTAAAATTATAAATTATACACTACAATATATTAAAAGGCTATTTCGTAATTTAGAAATTCAAAATTTATTTTATAAATTTAAAAAATTATCCAATAATACCCGTACAATACCCTACCATAATTATATACCGATATACAATACCTAAACAAATTTATGTTCGGTACCGCCAAATGTCAACTTCATTCAATTTTCTTCGAAAGCTTGAGCGAAAGCCAACACTTCCCAGAAGCTAACTCTTTAGAGAAGCTGCAAAACACACAGCACACTACCATGGCTACTGCTACTCTCTGCTGCGTCTCTCTGTTTTCCCTTTTCCTCTTTACAACGTCCTTATCTTCACCGACCATCATCACTCTTCCTCTATACCCCTCCACCAATTACCCTTCTTCAGATCCTCTCCTCATCTTCCATCACCTATCTTCTCTCTCTCTCTCCAGAGCTCGTCACCTAAAGTCACCGACACCACACTCCTCCTCTCTCGAACACGTCCCTCTCTACTCACGCAGTTATGGCGGCTACTCTATCTCTCTTAGCTTCGGCACTCCTCCTCAGCCACTCAAATTCGTCATGGACACTGGCAGTAGTCTCGTTTGGTTTCCCTGTACCTCCCGTTACCTCTGTTCTAGGTGCAATTTCCCCAATGTTGACCCAAAAAAGATCCCAACTTTCATACCCAAACAATCATCTTCGACCAAGCTTGTTGGCTGCAGAAATCCCAAATGCTCATGGATTTACGGGCCCACCATCCTGTCTAAATGTAACGATTGTGATCTGAGTAGCCGAAACTGTACTCAGACTTGCCCTCCTTATATTGTTGAGTATGCTTTAGGTTCGACATTGGGGTTTTTACTATCAGAAACATTGGATTTTCCCGAACTAACAGTAAGTGATTTTCTTGTGGGGTGCTCCATTTTCTCCTCCAGACAACCCGAAGGAATTGCCGGGTTTGGTCGGAGCGTGGAGTCTATCCCATCACAGTTAGGTTTGAGAAGGTTCGCGTATTGTTTAGTTTCTCGGCGGTACGACGACACTCCGGTGAGCAGTGACTTAATTTTGTTTACGGGGTCGGGTAAGGGAGATACCAAGACAGAGGGTCTGTACTACACGCCATTTTCGAAAAATCCAAATGCTTCCAGCGGTAAATTTCAAAGTCATTATTATGTACCTCTGCGTAAAATCAATGTGGGAGACAAGCATGTGAAAATACCGTTCAGTCTGTTGGTTACTAAACCTGACGGTAATGGAGGGACGATAGTAGACTCAGGCACAACATTCACGTTCATGGAGAGGGCAGTTTTTGAGCCATTATCAGGGGAATTTGTAAAACAAATGGCCAACTTTACGCTGGCAACTGACATCCAAAATCTGACCGGTTTAAGGCCATGTTTCAAAATTTCCGGCCAGGAAACAGTGGTTTTCCCCGATTTGGTGTTTCATTTTAAAGGCGGAGCTAAGATGAAGTTGCCTTTGGAAAATTATATTGCGTTTGTTGCTCGAGACGTGGTGTGCTTAACTATCGTCACCGATAATAGTGCGATTGGTCCAGGACGAGTACTTGGTGGTCCTGCTATCATACTGGGGAGTTTTCAGCAGCAGAACTATTACATAGAATATGATCTGGAGGACGACAGGTTTGGATTCAAACGACATCAATGTGCCTGATTCTGGTATAATTTATCCTGCAAACGTAAGTGCTGCTCAATTGAGAATTACTTGAACACAAGACGAACGGTGAGAAGAAGACAACAGGAGCTGCTACAATAATGATCAGTTGTTTATGTCGTGGTGGTTATGGTGTGACACTTAATTGTTTAATGATAATGGTGACAAGATATTTGATTTACAGTTGTTCCAATAATCACTGGAAAAAAGTTGATATGGTTAAGTATAATTGCCAGTTTAAGCAAAGGAGGCTCTAGTTATGGGCTTTTGTCATTTCTAGACATTACACTAAAATTTTTCCAAATTTAGTATAAAAAGAAATATTTCAGGAATTTTTTTACACAAGTTTTTTTTTATATTTTAACTACCCTACACCAAATTAATAACATACATAAATATAAATTTTTTATTACATATCTAACTTCTAATCTTGTGAATTATCATATCGTTCTCACAAATATTCAATCAATGCATTACGAAATTTATAATGAATTTCTTTAACTTTAATTTGCTTATGTTGAATAACGAATTCTTGAAATCTAATTGGATCGTCTCTATTTATATTAATTTTAGGGATTTCCCTCCAATCTTGTATGGTAACTTGGGTATGACATTCTTCCTCAATAATCATACTGTGAATTATAATGCATGCCGATATTATATCATGTGATATGGTTTTTTCTAAAAAAATGTCGGTCCCTTGATAATTGCAAATTGTGATTGGAGAACTCCAAATGAATGCTCATCATCTTCCTACATGCTTCTTGCATCTCCGTAAATAACTTCTTTTTTGGGCCTCGGGAATCATGAATGGTTTATACCATAATAGACCATTTTGGATAAATACTATCAATTAAATAATATCCAATATCGTTCACTTTTCCATCAAAGATCGAGTGATGCGTGAGGCTTTCAAAAGTAAACAAATGAAATTTTTGCAAAAGGAGCTTTAGAAGGAAAACTTCAAGGAAGAGCTGACTCATCGAGTGACTTTAGCCAATATTTTAATTTTGGAAGAAATACAAATGACTTCTAAACTATTAATATTTTCAAGTACTTTAATTTTACTTTTAATTTGATTGTTATAATTTTAGTTTGATTGTAATCTCGAGTCTAGTTGTAGTTATAATTTATTTTAGTCTAGTTGTAATTTCAAGCATTTTCGTTGGGTCTTAATTTTTAAAAACTTAATGTTATGGTTAATTTTACTTTTAAGTTTATGTACCTTTTATTTTAAATTTACTTTTTATTATTAAATATTTTATTAATAAATTTATAACAACTATAAATAAGAATTATAACTAAATATTTTAAAATAAAATTAATATTACATTCAGTATTAGTGTCATTTTAAAATTCTCAATGAAATTTTTGTGATGATATATTTTGTGTAAAATAATATACATCTTAAATTTAATTACTTAACAAATTATGTGCATATATCAAAATGTAAGAAGGAAATAAAAGGGGTATACAAATAAGAAAATAGTTAATAACGTCATTTTACGTGCATGAATTAAAAAGGTGGTTTTGGGAATCTAACTTTGGTATATTGGTTTACGGCCTAAGGGTCGGTCAGGTTATTGACATGAAACGAAATGTAGTTTGTTGGCACAATATGTCACTTTTCTGCTCTTTACTGCAGTTTTCTCCAACGGCACTCATCGAATGCTTCAAAGTTAGTAAAGGTATCCAGATCATGTCTACCAACCTTTCTTTTCATGTCTTCCATTTCAACTGAAATTTGAGGGGAATTAGTTGCGTTCATCAACTTTAATGCATGTTAATTACAGAAAAGCGCAGAACATTAAGCTCTTAAAGAGTGTCAGCATTATTAACTGGCAATGCCAATGGTACTTCCTGTCCCAAAGTTTGGAAAACATCTTGGACCTTCATTCTCTGTGTGTAACCACTCTTAAAAGAACTATTGTTATGAGGCCAAAGCTATTACGGTTAATATTACGTGTATCAGTTATGATGTCAATTGGCAATTATAGCAGCAATACAGTTGACTCTTAAATAGGCTGGTTTTACTCTCGAGTGTATCCCTCTGTGACGGTCACGGGTACATAGGAGAAAATTAAACGTGAATCTTGCAGTGTCTGCTGCGTATAAAACAAGCTTTGGCATCTGATCCACATTATCCATAAATTTAGTCACAGTTCCTATTTGGAACTTGACTTTCTTGCGAATATGCCCAAAAAGTAGGAGAATATCAACCAATGATACCAAGCCCTCAAATCTTCTGCACCTCTTAGCTCTGTACTTACTCTGTGCCCATTGCATCTGAGCCATTTATTTATATAGGTCTCACATAATAGGCACATAGTAGGTATAAAATAAGGGTACAGAGAATCACGTCCCATCAATATATGAGACTTGCTGATTAGATTAAGGAATGGATTTAATAGCAATTGGGTGAGGTAATAAGGACAAGTTATTACGAATACAAAATCCCTGATTGTATTGAACCACTGCGCTTATGTGGAATTGGGGCTAATGTCAGGAGTCAGGACAAACTTGTTTCTATATATATATATATATACGCATGTATATATTGGGATTATAACCTTGTAGATTCACTTGGCTCTTCTCAGCTTGGAATAATTCCGGGAAATGAGTTTAACCTTGTAAATTCGAGAACCTTATTTAATGTTCACGTGCTCTCCTAAATTGCCACCGTTTCACTTTCACGGTTAAGTTGGTTGAAAGTTGCTTTCTTCATAAAGAAGGAAACGACATTGAATTGAAAAGAAAAAGATGGGTGTTCTCAGAAAAGCGGGAAAAAGGAATACACGAGATTTTAGAGGGACGCCAATGGTAATCCAACCAGCTGTTGAAAGGATCCCAAACCCATTTCCATGACGGATGGGTTATGTCATACGAAATTATAGAACAAAGAAGATGAGCACTGAAGCACATGGGGATATCAAATTGGAAGACATTGGACCCTTTTTATTGCATGTGGAATCTCTATTCTCTACCCCACCGCGCATGTAAATAGGACCTATTGATGCTGTTAGTGGATTAATCGGAAAGGCTGTCACCCATAATTATAATTCAAAACCAAACAATGGTATTATGTGGTTGTGGTAATCTAATCCAGCTTCTTCGCAATTTGGTACTAAAGCTTGTGGTTTTTTTCTTTTTGGTAAATCAGTAAACCTTTATACAAATATGAAAAAGTTATATACACAATTATTGATTGCCCATAAAATCTCTAGCCTACAAAAGGTCTCACAAACGGTAAAAACATAGAGACCATATACACAAAGCATAGAGAGGAAACACCACACCCTCAATACTTGCCTCTCAAGCAGCCTAAGAAAGCTAAATCTAATACCCTAATACATAAGCTCCCCAGCAAACATGAGAAAGCCACACAAGGACCAGCAGCAAAACCACAATAAACCAGGACTAAATCCACAGCCAACAAAACACATCTAGAGAAACAAAACCTTCTAGCATGACCGTCGTGGAAAAGGAAACTCCACCTAGTAGCCTGCTCAATAACAGTAGGAGGAAAGTATACCCCTCCTCCTCAGTAACCTTGAGATGTCCCTGAATCTGCAGTATTAGCAATAGGAATAACAAGAAACTGAATACATCCATCATTACCTTCCCTTAGTGTTTAGGCGGAGCTGCTCCATAGCTTGCAAGATCACCCGCGAAGTAAAACTCCCTATATCTGAGGCTTCATCACGAAAGGTGCGAAGGTTTCGTTCATACCACAAGTTATACACAACCATAGACAGGACAATGCAAAAGATATGAAGGTCACTATTAGAAACCGTGGAATACAGATTAAACCATTGTAAAATTGAATGGAGATCAGGAAATTGTAAACTGGTAAGGTGGAAGTGGTGGAGAGTAGTGGACCAAACCGATCGTGAGAAAGCACAATGAAAGAAAATATGGTCAATAGTCTCCGAATCCATAACACACAAGGAGCAACGATTGGAGGTGTGGAGAAATTGGAGCTTATCCTTAGTCTGCAATTTGTTTAAGAAGGCCAACCATAAGATAAAGGAACATCGAGGACTATTCCCCTTATGCCAAACTAATGGATACCAAGGCACCATCGGACGGATCGGTCGCAAGTAGGCTAACTCATTTGTATACTGCTTGGAAGAGTTGGCTAGCTATTCTAGACTATCCTCACTGGATGGATATGGGTGATAAGGAATGGGAGATAGTGAACGAATAGGCTCCACATTTGCATGATGCCACCTCCATTCATCGTGCTAAATAACATCTGAAACTCTGGCATTCATGGGAAGATCTGACCCATTAATCATCCGCGGAGTCGATTGAGCCAACAGGATTCTGCTCGGATGCCAAGGATCCTGCCAAAGAGAGGTAGAAATACCATTCCCAATTCTAAATCGAAATTGGTCCCTAAGCTGGTCTTTAACAGACAAGATCTTCCGCTAACTCCATGAATGGCTATTACTAGGAGAAATTGTGGTTTCACCAATTTCTCCTAGTACACAAATGTAAAATATTTGGTACAAGTTGAATTCAGGTGGAAGATGTCTAATTGAACTATTACGTTTAATGTTGCAATTTTACTTTTTATCTTACACAAGATATTTTATTTTATTTTTAGGTAAATTTAATATATTGAAGATAAAAGGATATTGATAAAAAATATTTGGAGAACTAGACTAATCGAGAGTAATTACAATAGAATGTGTTAGTTAAGGAACCGATATCAACATACATTTAGAGGTCTTACGGAAAAAATATAAATTAGTGGATGTCAAATCCAACAAATATAATCCTACTTTAATCACAAACAAATTTTATATATCAATGAGTAATGTTGAATTTTTTTTTTATCTTTGTCAAGTTAACAAAACAAAATAAAGTAATGGAGATTTGAGACATAAATTGAAATAGATTAAAAGCAAAAATAAAAAATACAAACTAAGAATACAATTTAATGAAATCAAGTGACAATGAACATCTAGTCCAAGGTTTAATTTTAGTTTTGATTCTTTGAATTGATATTTGATGCAAAGATAAATATTTTATTCTTTGATTAACTAATTATGATTATTAACAAGCTCTAACAACCAATCTGTCTTTATTTTCTTGTTAACATAAACAAGCTCTTCGATTACTTCTCTTTTAGGATTTAATATATTGATAATATTAAAAACTAAAGAGACCCCTAATTGTAGCCAACAAACACACAAGCTCGATTTATTTAGACTAGATTATATATCCGCATAATATGAGTCAAATATCCTATATTAACTATATAATTTCACTACTAAAAATTAAAAAATCAAACAATTACAGATTTAATCATTCCAATTAAGAATATATTATTTTGATAATTAAACAATAAGTCTTTTTGTGCTAGTCAAATAAAACAGTAATATTAATAATCTAAAAAATATGTAAATACTAAAGAATAAATTAGTAAAAAAGAATAATTAGATTTCATAATTCTTGAAATTTCAAACTTCGATTAATCTTTGGCTAAGAAAAGAGAGTTTATTTGCATATGATTCTTAAAGACAACATAAAATAAAGATAAAGAACTATCTAAAAATGTAGAAAAACTAAAATGACCCAAGATGAGAGGGAGAAGGGGAGAATTGCCTCTTGCACCTCTTCCCTATAAATAATCCTAGAACCCTACATAATCATCGTAAAAATAAGGGATAGAAGCTAAGATAAAGAATAAATCTAAAGGATCACACTTACATTGAGATTTATCTACTAAAACAAGTCCTACTTAATCAAAACTCCCAAGTAAAGCAAAATAAGGGCTAAAATAACTAGGCACCCTTGACTTTAGAAATGCCTCATCTATTTATTCACGTTTATTTTTTGGAGCAGTCATATTAACTATAGCATGGGCACAACATGTTTGCAAACCTCTTTTGCAACTTTTCTACTGTCGACTTTCATTCTTTTCCAAAATTTGCATCTTTGGTCCTTCTTTGCTAAATATCCACTTTTAAGCACCTTTTGATCCAAATCTTCAATCCACACAAAAACTATAATTATAATCTATAATTACAAGCATTTTATCAATCAAAATATAAGGAATTAATATGAAATATGTCTACTTTATACATGTTATCAATTTTTTCCACACTTAAACAATGCTTACCCTCCAGCATACAATAGTTTAGACTCATCAACCTCTCTCTATATCCTTCTCTTTCACTTTTTAACTTATCCCTCCATAACCCAAATCATCATATGTCATTAATCCGAAACAAAACACAATAGGAAACAAGTAACTGATAATATTAGTTCTCACAAACAACATAAATAAACAACTGTCGTAACAATCTTTTCAAAATTAAAAATAGCATGAATTAATACCTTCTTACTGGTTTAACTCTATGTACTCAAAGTATATAGGATATTGATGATTTCTCACTGCTCAAAATATCATCTAACTTTTCGTTACCAAAATTACCTACCTACCCTCAACAACTTTCTAGATTTGGAAAGTTCCTGGCGGGAGCTATAGATGCTCTAGGCAAACTCAGATGCACTAGTGTCTGGGAATAAGGAGAGGGAGGAGGGCAAGATTGTTAAAGATGGGAACTCAACCATAAAAAGCGCTAGAGGCGTGGAGTCTTCTAACAAGGATTATCCAAATCTTTAACACACAGGGAAGTCCAGAGGTGCTAGGAATCTAAAACAAAACTCAAGGAAATTCATGTTTGTTGGTGATGGGAGTTTGACACAAAGCAAGGGAAGAGATCCAGCCTCCCCTAATTAACTGCCTCAAAGGACATACTAGATGCAAGAGAAGCAATTTGGTCCTTAGCGTTGGTGGGTTACTCTTAGAACAAGAGATCTTCTTACCCACACGTTCAAACATAGGCATTAGAAAATTATGGTAAGAAAGGGCTAGAAAGGACTATGCTCACGGAGGAGGACACATTCATCTTCAAATTTTCCAGTGAAAGCAACCTAAATGAGATATTAGAACTAGGACTGTGACATATAGGAGGAAAACTAATGTTTTTTTATAAAAATGGCAGCCCAAAATGCGCTTAGATAGGAGCAACAACAATTCAATTCCTATTTGGGTTATTTTTCACAATGTTCCACTTGAGTTTTAAACGTTAGAAGGGTTAAGCTTCTTAGCTAGTTCGGTGGGGAAACCCCTTTCCAGGGACAATCAAACAACAAGGATGGAACGAATTTGCTATGCCAAGATTTGTGTGGAAATAGATTAGGTTAGTGAACTCCTAGAGAATTTACTAATGATGAGGCTAGGTGAGAAGGGGGAACTAGTTAAGGAGGTAATCCAAGTTAGTTATCCTTGGAAGCCCCAAATGAGTCATAAAGTGTGGAAACATACTGAGAAAAGGTTTATTATGGGCTTTTACAATGAGATTATGAAGGTGGAGGAAAATAAAAATGAAAGGAAACTTGAGATAAAAACTAGTAAACAACTTAATAATGTAGTTAATAGCTAGATGGAGGAAAAGAAACTGAATCTGAGCAAGCTAGAGGAGTAGCGAAGTGAGGGGATTACACAGGAGAAGAATCAAAATGATGAATTATAAACTAATGAAATGTTTATAATATTTCAAGGTATGAAGAAGATATGGATAAGGAAACAAAACTAGGGGATTTTGAGCTAGTTATCAGCAAAAGAAAGGCAACTAAATCTAAAGGAAAGAATTGGATGAGGGAGCTTTAAACTCCCATTTGAGCTATGAACTTCTTATTTTGGAACATAAGAGGGCTCAATGACCCTCTTAAATAGCAAGCAATGAGGGATATAACTTTGGAGAAAAAAATGTAGTGTTGGGATTATTGGAAACTAAAATAAAGCTTCCACAGCTATAAGCATCACTTCCTTTTTTGGGTGACAAATGGAAATTGATTACAAATCATATTTTTCATTATAATGGAAAAATCATTATCATGTTCAATAGAAAGAGAGCCAATGTTCATTTGGGATTCATGCAGATATGCAAAATACAAGATATCCCTGGCAGCATCAAACTCTTTGTTATTTATGCATCTAATCATGCATTTTAAAGAGCAAAAAATTTGGGAGAATGTCACGATAATTTAGTCTTTGAAAGAAGGACCTTGGGTTATTGTGGGAAGCTACAATTGCATTCTTTCTCCTATTGAGACTGAGGGTGATAGATCAAGGTTAAGGGGAGTGGGAAAGGAACTATCGGAAATTACACAGGAGCTTGATCTAGTGATTTAAGGTTTCTTGGTTATCTTTATACATGGAATAACAAACAATAGGGGGAGTACTTTATAAGAAGGAAATTGGATAGATTCATGGTAAATCAACATTGGCTTGATAAATTTGTCAATTCTTATGCCCATTTGGAGAGCCAAGATGCTTCGATCACTCATGGATAGGAATAGACAACATGCAAATTGATAAATCAATAGAGACCCATTCATATTTTTCAATTACTTGATTGAAAGACAGGGTTTTGAAGAACTGGATAGGAACAAGTGACTTATGAAGGTGGAAGGGTATAAGGCTTATTAGTTAAAGGGGAAATTGCAGATGGTAAAGCTTGCATAAAAGGATTTCATAAAGACTAATATGTTGGAATCAGCAAATCAATACAAAGAGCTAAAGACTAGCTAATAGTAATCCAACAACAAAGATACATGTCACCTCACATTTATAATTCAAAAATTCAAGAGAATGGATGCTTGAGGGAATACAACTAAGCATTGAATGATCTAACTCCATTTTGAGGAAAAGATCTATAATTAATTGGCTTAGGTATTGTGATACTAATACAAAGTTCTTTTACAACACTATCTTGGCTTGAAGAAATAGAAATAAAATTACCACGTTAGTTGATGACTAGGGCAATTTTTGTATAAGGCAACATGAGATTGAGAATATCGAGATGATTTTTATCAAGAATCTGATGGGAGTGCCTGAATTAAGTAGAAGAGTAGATCTTTATTAGGTTATTAAGTAGGAAATTAGTCAAGAAGTTAGGGAAGTCCTAATTAGTTCAATTCTAGTGTTGGAAATTAATAACACTCTATTTAACTTGAACCCATCTAAGGTTCCAAGGCTGGATGGATTATTTTTTTTGGCCAATAGGCTGGATGGATTTAATGCCCATTTTTTCAAAAAGACTTGGAGCATTACTGGTGAGTTGGTGGTGGAAGCATTGCAAGAATTTTTCTACTGCTCCAAACTTCTTAAGGAAATCAACAAAACATACATATGCCTCATCCTAAAGATCCAAACCGCCCTATATCTTGTTGCAATAACATATATAAACTCATTTCGAAGATAATTGCAAACATATTAAAGAAATATGCTTCCAAGAAGGCCATTAAGAGCTATTGTGTCAAGATTGATTTTTCTAAAGACATTGATACAATCAAATGGGAATGCATTATTGATAGTTGTCAAGCTTTCGATTTTCTAGAATTTTTTTTGTGGAATGGATAGAGGAATGTATTACATCAATGAAATTTAGTTTGCTAATTAATGGAATTCCAACAACTATCTTCAAGAACTTTAAAGGTATTAGATAGGGAGACAATCTATTCCACTACCTATTCTTAATAGCCAATTAAGTCCTCTTTAAAATATTGGCAACCCTCACCATTGATAATCCGAGATTTAAATTTCATCATGAATGCAAAGTACTAAGGCTAAATCATTTAGCTTTTATGGATGATATGCTATTGTTGTGTGGAGCAGATACACATTCATTAACTATAATGATGACAATTTTTGAGGAATTTAGTGAGATGTCAGGTCTGAATATTAACTTTCATAAAAGTTGTATGTTCATTTCTTCAGGTCTGTAGAATGTGGAAGAGTTAAGCAAGTTGCCAAACCTCTAAATTTATACCCCCTTCAAATTCTGGGAATACAAATTACTATGAATAAACCAACGTATGTGGATTCCTTACCTTTGGTTGAAATGTATAAAACTAGGATCAATTCTTGGCAAAATAGGTGCCTGTCTTTTGCTGGAAGATTGTAGCTGATATCCACTATGTTGAGGAATGTAAACATGCATTGGGGCACCTGTTTAGTGTTCCATAGGAAGGTTATAAAAGAGATTAAAAGATGCATCAAATAGTTTCTAGAAAAATTGGAAGCTTAAAGGGGGCTAAGGTGAAATGGGATGAACTGTGTCTCGCTAAGTAAGAAGGGGGTTTAGGGATTACTTCGCTTATATCTATGCAAAAAGTTCTGCTTTCAAAGAATATATGGGGGATATTTAATTATAAGGAGTCCCTTTGTTCCAAGTGGATTAACGAGTACAATATGAAGGAGAAAAGCTCCTGGCAATTAAATCAAACTAGAGAAAACTCGTGGAGTTTAAAGCAAGTATTGAGATTAAGATACCAAACGTACTATTCGATGAAGAAACTAATTGGAAATGGTAAATCAACATGGTTTTGGTTTAATAACTGGAGCAATTTGAGTCCCTTAATCAATATGAATGAGCTTAGACATATGATTACCAGGATACTTATTCAAGCATAAGTTTTAGCTTAATCTTACACAATGGAAACTAGAATTGCAATTTTTGAGGGCTGATAGCTTGAACAATTTACTTCCTAGCATCTACTGGAGATAGGGAGGACAAAATTATCTGGTTGCTCACTAACTCTAGAGAATTTTCCGACAGATCCTGCTATAAGTTGTTTAAGGATATTCATCCCAAATTCCATTGGTTTTAACTAATATGGCAGAATTTTTTATCCCCCAAAGCAGCAACCATAAACTGGTTTGCAATGAAAGATAGGCTTAAAACTAAAGATAGATGGTATAGCATTACAGCCAACTTGGATACTAGATGCAACTTATGTGAAAGGGCGAGTGAAACCTAGAATCATTTATTTTTCTAATGAAGGGTTTCACATGTTATCTGGGATGGGGTCCAGAATATATTATAAGTTCATTATCCCCAAGATGAATGGGTGAACAAAGTACATTGGACTATTATCATGATGACCAAAATGAGGCAAGATGGTGTAATTTTTAAAACAACGTTTTGATTTGCAATTTATACTATCTGGAAAGAAAAAAAATAGCAGGTTACATATGAGAAGGGCGATGGACACGCAAAAGCTGATAGATGTAACAGTCCATTGGATTGGAGATCTTTTTATATCCAAATAAAATCAAATTAAACTCAATCCATGCATGAGGAGTTTTTAGAATCTATTATGTCCTGAGTTTACAAGGAAACATAGATTCTTAATTGATTTTTTATTTTCTCTGTTGTTGTGTTATTTTTTACGAAGCTTAGCTTAAATTTTACAAATATATTTTATTTTTGTAAAAATAGTGAAACTCTAACTACAGGCTTGCTTTATCATATCTCTACCACTAAATAATGAACTAAGTTAAAAAAAAAATCCAAGGGTCTTTGAAATGGTGGCAATGGGGTTGAGACTTAGGATTATCAAATTAAAGAAAAAAATATAAACATATCCACATGAGTTTTACATAAAAATTTTCTACAATTCTCTTAATTCAAGTCACTTAATTATGATCATACATTTTTTAATCTCTTCCTCTTTATTTTTCTCTCTTCTTCCTTTATTTTCTCTTTCTCTCTCTCACTCACACATATGCAAAAAATTAATAATATACAACTTGAATCACTTCACTACAATTTTCATTACGATATTTTAAATCTCGTGCCAACAAGATCATATAATCCTTTAACAAAGGATTCAAAATTATGAGAAATCAACAAAACATAATAAATACGGCTTGCATTATGGATCATATGCAGGAAAAAAAAGTGAAGTCTCAAATTGGTTAATTAGTTGAGATATAATCTAGGAGACTTTTTAAGAATTCAAAATGGTTAAGCTAAACATCCTTATGATTTTAATACATCTTGTCTAATAATATGGTCTTAAGATACATAACAAAACAAGTTCTCGAAAAATTAAACAATGTGACGATCGCTCATTTTAAAAAATAGAGCATAAATAATGAATGCTCAATAGGCTTAAAAGCTCACAATGTTGGTTGACATGTCTTGGATCTTTATACACCTTCATCCCAATCAATCATTAAAAATAATTACTCGCTGTGTACTAAGTGAGAACTTAACATTCACTCTTGTCTTCTTATTTGATTTCAATCAAAATCAATGACTCATGACAACTCAAATCATTTAGAGACAAATTTCAAAATAAATGAGACTTATAAAAAGATAATTCAATAAATAAGAACTAAAGCAAGCTTAATAAAAAATTAATTTTTATACAAATTTAGTCAAAATCACAAAAGCATGTATAAAACAAAAACAAACTACTAAACTACCTTCCCCCATAAATATTTCATAAATTGTCTTCAACGTATCAAAATTAATGCATAACAATTTTAACGAAAACAAAAATATAAAAGTAAGACTTTCCTTTGAAAAAGTTGGGCATGGTTGATACACCTCTTATAAGCTTAGTAGTGAGGGTGGAGTGAATTGTATGAAAGCAAAGAAGGCCATCAAGAAAGACCCGGTTGTGTATGAAGGCGTTGATGGTAGCTAGAGGTGAAAAAGAAGTTAGGGCTAGAAAGAAAGAAAAATATTGGATTGCCTCCCAATTAGCAAATTTCTTTAACCACTTTGGCTAGGCAGTATGGTTCCTTATGTCTCATAATTTGCATATTTCAAGTTGATTTCTTTAAATTTTGTAAGTTTTTATCATGAGGTTATTGCCAAGTGTGACCTTTAGATTGTCGTCATTGTCCAACTTAAACAATTCCTACACTAAATGAAGAATAACTTCTACAACAAAAATAGATGAAAATTAATAAGGTGTCTTATGGAATCATAATATTAAATTTAATGATTTCTTCATCAAATTCTATGTTGAATGTACTATTATACACAGTAATCTCCATTTTAGCTATCTTAAGAAATGGCCTCTCTAACAATTTAAATATAGAGTTAGCAGAATTAATTTTCTTTCATATCAAACACATAAAAGCTAACAAAGAAAATCAATTTATTGACTTCCACTAAAAGATCCTCTAAGATTCCCATTCCCATGGGGTACATAATAGATCTACTAGTAAGTTGATGAACACACTGATCTCTTTTAATGGAGTACCATTTAAAGATTCACAAATAAATATAAGTATGACATTAATTAAAGAACCTAAATCACATATAGCTTTCAAGTTCTAGTATTGTCAATTATTCATAGGGTAATGAACATACCTATGTATTTGTAAGTAGAGGAAAATTTTCTTTAGAAAATAGCTGACACATTCTTCCCCACATTTTCTCTTTCATTACCTTCCAATTTACCTTTATTGATGTATAATTCTTTGAAAAATTTTTCATAGCAAGGTATTTGTTTTATTGCATAAAGTAAAGGAATAGTTACATCTACCTTGTGAAAGGTCAAAAAAATTTCATTCTCCTCATCCTTCTTGGATTTGAAAAATATTTTAAGGACGGGAGGATTAGTCACTAATGCTCTTAATTGCTTGCCATTAACCACCTTAGAGTGATTGGATTGTTTTTGGGTAAATATTACTTCTTTTTTTTGTCTCCTTCAGGTTATTCCTAGCTTCTTTTGATGCCCTTTTAACTATTTTCCACTTCAAAGGGTGATTCACTTACATTTTACTTCAGATTAATAACGGGTTGTGAAATTAACTTACCTTAATTCTCCAGTCTACTGACTAATGATGCCAGTTGACTAATCTAATCTTTTAAATTTATATTTTTGATTTTTTCTTTTGTTAAAATTATTGTGAGTTAGTAATGAGTGCCTTAACCATATCTTCTAAAAATATACTTGTCTTTGAGGTGGAATCACTAGTTAACTCTAAAAATTTTAGAAATTTGGTGGTTTTGATTTACAATTGACGTTAGAGTGATCCCTCTATCATGGGTTATAATTCTATATTAAAGATAATATTTCCTTTATGATGGACTTGAAATTCCTCCATACATATTGGTATGCTATTAAGTTTCATCTTTAAATGATGGGCACATATCAGTTCGATGGTTAGGAGCAGCGCAAATCCCAAAAGTATTAACTTGTTGCATCTTTCATATAGGCATTTGTTGAATGAGGTAGGTTAAATCAGAAAATTGTTGTTCAAGGTTAGAGACATTTACCTTGTATACTCTTTTTTAGATGAGTCTTATTTACAGTCAAATCCTTCTTTCCATTGGTATTAATTCTTTATAAAAGTATTGAAATAGGAGTTGTTCATAGATCCTATGTTGAGTCTATCTTGCAAATAATTGCTTGAGTCTTTCCCAATATTTATGAAGGGTCTGAACATCTTTTTACTTTATTTTATATATCACCCTTATTATACTGACAACTCTTGAGGCAGGGAATATTTTTCAAGGAACAATTTCACCATATTTGTCTACTTAGTAATGGACCTAAGAGATAAATAAAACAATCTTTAACTCTATCACCTAGTGAGAATGGAAAGGCACATAACTTAATTTGCTCTTTAAGTACACCTTTTGGTTTCATACTTAAGCATACCATATGAAATTCCTTCATTCTTAGGGCCAAAAAAGATGGGTAGCAAGTGAATTGGATCAGACTTAAGGTTAAAATCTATATTTAGGTTTATATATTTGATAAAAAGAGGTTACTGAGTCAAATCTTACATTACTAATTCTATTAAGGTTCTCTCTTGATTAATCATTGTCACTCATTTAAATTTCATAATCAATAGAGGATTATGTCAAATAAGTGTTGGTTCCAATTAAGGAGACGACGAAGAAGAAGCTTCATAACCACATAATTAAAGTTTCCTTACTCTCCTAGTTATTTTCTCATTCTCACGATCACATTAAAGTTCACCTGTATAAGAATTTTTAGGGCATAAAAGAAATAAATTCTCTTTGACACTAAGTCCCTACTAACAACAGTAAAATCTAGTGGGTGTCGAATCTTACAAATATAATTATACACTAATCATAAAATAGTTGTATATAGCGATGAACAAGGTGAAATCTACAAGGACTGGTAAAGTTGATCTCTGCTTCCAAGTTAACAAAACAAAATAAAAGACAGGGATTTTAAGATAGAAATTGAAATAAATTAAAAGAAAAATAAAAAAGAAATAAAAAAGCCAATTAAATGAACTCAAATTATAATGAACATCTAGCTTAAGGTATAATTTTTGTTTTGATTCTTTGAATTGATTATTGATGTAAGGATAAACCCTTTTATTCCTTAATAAACTAGTTATGATTGTGAACAAGCGCTAATAACCTCTTTCTTCTTACTTCCTCGTTAGCCAAAAGAAGCTCTTTGATTAATTCTCTTATCAACTAAGAACCTTAAGTAAGCTCTTAGGATTTAATCTATTGACAACATTAAAAAATAGAGACCGAAGAACCAAAAAGTAAAGAAGGATAAATATATCTTACAATTTTTAAAGCATAAAACTTTAATTAACCTTTGGCTAGAAAAAGAGAGTTTAGTTACATATGGTTCTCAAAGTTTACATAAAAGGAAGATAAATAACTATCCCAAGAATATAGAAAAACTAAAAATGAACCAATATGAGAGGGAGACAAAATGGCTACTCATATGCCTCTTTCTTCTATATAATCCTAAAACCCTATCTAATTTTCCTAAAAATAAGGGATAGAAGTTAAGATCAAGACTAAATCTGAAGAACCCTACTTCCACTTGAATTTTCCATTCAAAACAAGTGCTACCTAATCAAAACTCCTAAATAGAGCAAACAAAGGTAGAATTAACTAGGACCTGCTGATTCTTGAAAGACCTCATCCATTTAATCATGTTTATTTTCTAGAGTAGTCATATTGACTAAGGTGTGGGCATACCTTATGCTTAGAACATTTTTTACAGCCTTCCATTCTTTTCCAAAATTTGCAACTCTATCCTCACATTTTGCTCCAAATCTCTAATGTACTCTATAAAGCACAATATAATTATAATTTGTAATTAAAAGCATTTTCAATCAAAACATAGGGAATCAATAACATCCCATCAAATTGCATAAGTTGTTACTCCATCTAAACCATGTTAGGCTTAATCTCAAAATTATTAGCCTTCACTCTTAGGCTAATAATTCTAGATTTCATCTTTATAAGCAAAGGTCTGGCACAATCGACCATACTATGTTATTCTTACTATCATGCCATTGTGTTTGATAGTTGTAATGTCAAATACCTAAATCCTAAATTTTAGGAAACAATCACAAGATCAAGAAAGAAAGTCTTAAAATGAATAAAAAAGAAAATAAAATAAAAATCCTAATTCATGTAAAAATCACTATCAACACGAGTTCATTAGCCGTATGTTGACTTAGCAGCTCCTTAATAATTGCATACAAAGGTTCATCTTAGGAAAACATGTTTAAAGGCCATAAACATGGGTCCATATTTAGGCCATGTTCCTTTATATAACAATTTCTTCAAAAACCAAAAATAGACTAGGGATAAACACGAGGAAGAGCAATAATATAAGTTTGACCCTTATTCTAAATATGGGTCCATGTTTAACTTGTATTCATCCAAATTTATGCTAAAACTTTTCTAACTTGGCTCTAACTTACTCAAATTTGCTCCTTTTACATTAAGGAGGTAAAGTAAGTCCTATAAACAAAATATATGCATATTGAGTACCAAATCATACAAAAACTAGCAAAATACTCTCAAGATCATGCTAAAAGCATTACCTTAAAAACATGCATGGTAAGACAAACATTGTCATTTGATGCTAAAGTTTCAATTTAGAACATAGTCGTGTCTCATACTATGACTATGATCGAAAGCCATAATCTTTATACTATTTAAGATTTCTTAAAGCAGTTTTAGTTATCTTTTGATTTTTCCTTATTAAAAGTAATAAACAAAAAATTTTTATCTATATTCCACTAAGTATTTTGCTATGTTTTATATATAAATTATCATGATTTAATTTATTTATGTTATGTTTTAGGAAATTATTGAAGATTTTTCCTTAGGGTGATATTTATCAAAATCAAAGGCTATTTTAAGTAAAAGTATGGAAAAATCACAAATATTGGTTAAACACAGTCTGGCCCACACTTACGGACTAACCTGTGTTTAATATAGATCAGAACAAAAGAAGTATGGCTTAGAGCTTCGTTTGTTCTTAATAATGATTAATTAACGCTAGCAATTAGATTTTATCATCATTTGTATATGGATGATTTAAGAGATGTTCCATGTAAGTAGATTATGGCATAGATATTAAGAGTTGAATAGGGCATTAGGAAAACCTTTTATAGTTTTTCTAGTATTAGGGAAAATATTTTATAAAATCACATATATCTTAAGGCATCTTAAAAAGTTTTAATTAAAATGAAACAATTAGTTGATCTTTTAAGTGTAGGTAGTTGTATATCGATAGGTAGTAGATCATTACATTAAGAATTTTCTTCAATTTGAGTGATAAATTTCTAAATAACTAAATCTTAAGTATAAGACAATGATAGGGTAAATTCTTATCTAGACTTATGCTAATATTTGATTTCTTATCATTTTTTTACTTACTTATATATCAAGTGGTATCTTAATCTATCTAATCTAATATAGGTTTAAGTTAGTTATATCTTTATTAACCATTTATCATATAAGATTAGGACAATTAGACTTAGAAGTTATTTATCTTCGTAGGATCAACCTCCACTAACCATTAAAATATTATAAATTGAAATAACATCTATAATAAAACTCATGATTCAAGGTAGAGCAATCATGAAAACTTTATAAAGACCTACCAGCTAATTAACATTCCTAAACTTGAACAAATTCCCCACCTTAGTAGGCCAAACCATCTTGGGTAAGGGTGTTCAAGAAAACCCACGAACCTATGAACCGGACCTGAATCGTATGAACCGAACCTGTAAACAAGGTTAACCGAACCCGAGTTCAGGTTCAGTTCAAACCGAGCCTGAAAAATCAGGTTCATAGTTTAGGTTCAGGTTTCTAACTTGTGGTTCTAGGTTAACCGAACTTAAACCGAACCTATAACAGGTTAACCCAACTGAACCTGATTTATAGGTTTAGGTTTAAACCTGAACCTGAAACACCTAAAAAACTATCATATATTTAGATATAATTTAAGAGGATATTAATAATAATAAATTCACTAGTATTTACTATATTAATTCTTGA
>JAOSBP010000004.1:21362523-21373398 GCA_027563825.1 Erythroxylum mucronatum | reverse complement strand
AAAGATGGCCTTACCCTACGAATGCCTCCCCCTTACTCAATTGTTATTCAGGTGAGATGATCAACCAACTGTTGACACTGTGATTTACGGTTCAATCATGGAAAAGTAGTTGCTTAATCTGTGTGACTGTTGTTGTTGCTAATACAGGAATCAGAAAACGGTAGTTGGCATGTGCCAACAGCTACAGATGATGATCTTGAGGCCCCGAGGCAGTGGTTATGTGCCAGTAGACATAGATCATCCACCTAAACTCCAGTTCTTTGGAACGCTGTCCTATTTGTTGCTTCTAAGAAGACATTATTGGTGTATCCTTTCCAAGTAATTGTGTGAACAACCACATATTTGTTTCGCATTGCAAGATGGAATTCGTAAATTATGGTGGTACGGAAAGGTGGCTGCCCTGCATGCTCCTCGTCGCAGCCGGCTTTCGAATCACACTCGTCCAATTGCTTGCAATGATCCTTATCATTTTCCCACACCTTGACTCTCCTGTGTACCAAGTACCGACCAGTCGATAGAGCCACCACATGTTCGGTCTTTGCGTGAAATTTGTCGTCACACGCCGGAGTGGGTGGCGGAGGAGCCTTAATTAATATACATGGTTATTAAATTTCTTCCTGTTAGATATATAATAATGAATTCTATAATTATGACACAAATCAACGGTGAAATTCTCAAAATGTTCCCTATTTTTTTTAATTTCGTCTCTTTTAAATCCACAATTTATGTATGACTTTTGGCAAATAACATAAAACAGCCCTTGTGATATACTTGATTATTCATCTTAGCCCCTGTGTTTTTAATTCGCTTACCTTAGCCTTTGTTTTTTTTATTCTCATTCAAAGTACCCCAATTGAGTATTTTTGGACAAATTTGTCCGTAGATTATTGAAATATATTTTTTTAATCTCTTGATTCCAAGGGTAAATTTGTTCGAAAATATCCAATTGGGGTATCTTGAATGAGAATAAAAAACACAGGGGCTAAGGTGAACGAATTAAAAATACAAGGGCTAAAATGAATAATTAAGTATATCACATGAGCTCTTTTATGTGATTTGCCATGACTTTTCATTCATTAGGGTTATTCCTTCTTGACTTGTTTGGTAAGATACGAAGAAGAATATATCTAATTTGAGGTAAGATACAATCTATATAAACCATATGACAAAAAAATTGTGTCATTATGTTTTGCATTAAACAACAAAAGTATTAAGTACATAACCTTAACCTTCTTTGTCCAAAATTGATAAAAAGATCACATATAAAATATGTCGTGTAAAAATCAAAATGAACCTTGCACCGAGGTTCAGTACATATATTCCCTATAGATAGTACTTCTACTTCTTCATTATTGTGAACGATTAGTTTCTCTTCTTTTTTTATTTGACTTTATCCTGGATATGAACCCCTACAATGTAGAAGCACGTTGATCAGATGCTTCATTATATACCCACCAAGAACTTAACGTGACTATCGCAAATTAGATTCATAAATTGAAAAGTAAAGGAGTTACTTGATAGTCACAGTCCTTCCTTCTAGGCCTCATAATGCTGGCTTTGTTATGTCCCTAGGACCTTTACCAATACTAGATTGACCAGCATCAGCATGTGAAGAAAATTTTGATTTTTTATCTTTGATCTTAGCGGGCTTCATCTTTGCCTTCCCTTTAGTTGCTTCGAGGGTTGTAATAGTAGCAATCTTGAGTTTCTCCTCCTTAAAAATGTAATGGGCAATCAAAGCATTAAAATCTCATTCCTCGTCCAGCAAATAATATGTCATCACCCGATTACTAAACTCTAGAGGGAGTGTATTCAGAGCCTGGTAAACTATGAAAACATCAAGAAGAGGAATATTCAACATCTTCAATTTACTATGAAGATGAATCATTCTTGATATGTATTCTATTACTCCTCTTTCTCTTGTATACCTCATGAAGAATAATTTTTTCATCAAGACACATATCACAACGTTAGGTGAGACCGTGTAATTCTGGGAGACATTACTAAGAAACTCCTTCGCTATGCCTGTGTCCGGAAGTCTACTAAGCAGACGGTCAAGTATGGATCTCTTAATGGTCATAAAACATAATCTGTTAGACCGATTCCAAGCTTCATAGGCTGCTTTGTGAGCTCTCGAGCTCATGGATGTAGGTGGAGATGAGCTATCCATCCATATGGCCATATCAACCTCAGTTATCTCCATAGCATTTAATACATTCCCTACCCACTTCTTCGTATTGAAATCGATTAGGGTTTCAATGATGACACTGATATTGTTGACCAAAAAGGTGACTGCAATATTGAACAAGGTATTTAACTGTAAATCACAAATTAAGTTCAACTGCTTATTATCAGAATGATATGCATGTTTAAAACCCTGTTTATAACAAGAAAATTCTATTCCTTCTATGGATTCTTTGACAAATGGTGGTTTAATAGCCAAATCTAAATATTCTATGATTTTTCTGCCCTGAAAATATCGATTTATAGATTGTTTGAATTGATGGCTACTCATCTATCTTATGTTTAAAATAAGTACTTTCCCGTTTTGGATTTCGAACTCAATTTCCCCTAACACGCCTCTCCTTGGCTTCAAATGGGTACTCTACTTTTGTTCTTCTGAATTCCGCACGACATAGCTACTTATTTTATTCATAAAATATAGAAAAGCAGAATTACAACCACTTAATCTATTAATTGACTCATTTGTCTTTCATAAAAACTCTTCCTTTTCAGGTTGAGTTTTATTGACATTTCACACTCAAAGATCAGATACTTGGTTTCTCCTAAAAGCCAGTAAGCTTCCTGCTTTATTTGTTCTGCTTGCCTGAATTTGGGATGTTCTACTGGAACTCGAAATTTTGGATCTCCCAATATTTCCTTGTAGTGTGTCACCCTCTTTTGATATTTTTCAATTAACTGGTGATATGTTACATTTTCATGGCAAATATCCCTGATTGCTTTTTTTAGATCTCGCTTGATATTAAAATAACCACCCATCTATGATCCATAGATAAAACAGAATTGAAATGTTATAATCAAAATCTTAAACACTATATCACACTTAAATAAACAGCTGAACCTAAAGGAATTTAGTTACTCATACCTTTCTCTGATACTAGTGTAGTTTACGACCGAATATTATTATTATCCAACGTTTGTTTAAAGCATCTTCATAGTCTGGAAGAAAAGCTTGAGGAACTAGAAAAGAAAGTAAAACAAGTTCCAATAAAGAAAGAAATTGCCGGTTTAATTGACTTAACTGTTGATAAACCAAAAGAAAGTAAACAAGAAACTATCCAACAATCCAAACAGTTGGAAAAGAGACTACAGAAAATATAACTTCTGGAACAACTGCACCAGAAAATTTGATGTCCTATATCACTGCTGCGGAAGATTCAAAATATCAAGAAGCTATTACCGCAACAACTTTATTAGGAGAACCAGCTGAAGGATTCAAAAGAATTAAAGCAGGAGAACAAGTCTCAAAAACAGTAGAAGCATCTGTAAAGCAAAATAATAGTGTTATTTATCTGTTGATAAAGACACTACAGAAACTTGAAAATTTAGAAACAAAAGTTGCCAGACTTGAAGAAACTTTTCTTAAAGTTTCAAAAGAAAATCCGCAATTTCAAGAGGCTCTTGACACCTTAGTACAAGAGGTTCAAAGAATAAAGATTTCTGAAAAAGGAGGTACAGCACCACCAGTTGTAACAAGAAAAACATATTTCTTTAGAAATCCTAAAGAAATATATAGTACAGAAAAAGCCAAATCCTTAAAACCAAAATTACAATGAGTCATAGGCCAAGTACAAGCTCAAGGGTTTCTTTTAGAAATCCAACAGAAAGAAAAGATAGGGGATTAATTCTTGTAAGAAATACTAAAGGAAACATATTAGCACATAACGTGCAGGATAATCAAATACGTGATTATCGAAGAATGCATCAGATGACAAGAAATGCTATAGGCCGATTAACAGGCAATAGCAACAGAAATAAAATACTATAGATGAATTTGGATCCAGACTATCAATTAAGTCTATCAAATAAGAAAAGAGCATCTATGGTTCCTGCAGAAATATTGTATTCATGTAATTGGAAGGAACCACAACATAGAGTATTTCAACATTACTCTGAAGAAAAGAAATTGATCATAAATAATGATCAAGAAGAAATGAAAATGATTACTAAAGAATCATATCAAGAATTATTACAAGAAGGACTAGATCATATTCATTTAGGAATGATAATGATCAGAGTATTTGCATTACATCGAAGAGATGCAGGTACAAAAGTTCTTGTAGTAATCAGAGATAATCGATGGGGAACAGATCAGAAAGGCATCCTTGGACAAATGGAAATAGATTTGTCTAATGGAACATAATTAGTCTACTTTCTACCCAATCAAATGATGACAATAACAGATTTCTATAAAAATATGGAAATTGTTATTAAAACAAAAGGGTATGAATCGTGGACACAATCAGAGGCTGAAGCCAATCTAATCATATCAAGAGGAGTGGTTGCAAGGTTAACAAATACAAGTGCAGCATCATTTCGATACAGAAATGAAAATCTACTTGACTTTCTAGCAACACATGGTGTAAAGGCAATCACAGGAGAAAAATATTCTGCGGAAATATTCAATGGTGAAAGATGGACAATTAAACCTTCACTCAGTGCAAAAACAACAGCGAAAACTCCTAGTAAGTCTCAAACTTGGGAAAATATTGATGGATCAATTAGTATGAAATTCACCAATTATGAAAAAAGGAAACAAGTTCAACAGGAGGAATCTGAAGATCTTGATGATGATGAAGACCAAATAGAAAGAGCCTTAACCCTTACTCATCGAGTAATTAAAGAAGAAGAAAGAAAGATTAACAGAATCTTACTAGATCACTTTATTCAAAGTGAAAAAGAAAAAGGAATAATATGGGATCATCTTGGAGATTGTAAATATTAGGTAAAATATACGATCCCAGAAGAAATTCATCCTGTTATATGTGAAGATTGGGGAAATGAGTTTTATAACTCAGAAGAAAATGATACAGTAATCATTCAAAAAGAAGATATTTCAGATATAGAAGATACTTCTGATGAAGAAAGTCCATGGTATTACAGTATACCTCTAATTAAGGACACAAAAGAAACAAATCTAGTGGCGGAAGTCTCAGAAATGGAGTATCCAAAATTAAAGAAAGAAGATTTAATAGAAACTCCATTTTTACAAGAAATCCTGAGGGAATCTGTAAAATCGGCATCAACTTCACAGGTTGTTGATTCAGGCTATCGTCCACCAACAGATTTCAATATGGGATTACCAGATTACCCTCCAGCAACAGGAGAATACAGGATAAATGTTCCAGAAATAAGAGAAAAATGAGGAAAGTATAAAGGAAAGAAAATGGAAACATATAATCAATGGATGCTACCACCTGCCCAAATACAAACTGGAGCAATGTTAGTCTTGCCCGAGGATATATCACAATATGAAGACGTCATTACAAGATGGGAATCAGTTAACACAAACCTTATTGACAGAATGAGTTGGGTTAACAATCAAGCCAAGGTTACATACATAGAAAATCTGCTTGGAGAAACAGTGAAGCGATTATTTCAACAATGGCGACTAGCGTACCCACAAGAATATGAAATGCTTGTCAATGCAGCAAATGATACACAAATCGTATTCTCACAAATATGAAAAATGGTTACACTTGAAGAACCATATCAAGGATCGACAACATTCCAAGATAGAGCATATGCAGATTTAGAACAACTAAACTGCAAAGAAATTAAATATGTGGATCAATTCCTCAAAGAATACTTAAGATTGGCATCTATGTCAGGAAGAGCTTTTATAACTCCAAAATTATCTGAAAAATTCTTCAGAAAACTTCCAAAGTTATATGGCAAAGAAATTGAAGAAGAATTCAAAAAGAAACATCCTGGCAATACTATAGGTATAGCCCCAAGGGTACATTTTACCTGGTTATACTTAAAAGAAACGTGCAAGAAAAATGCCATGCAACGAGGTCTTAAAGACTTAGGATCTTTATGCTCAAAAATACCTATACCAGGGTATTATAAAGAAAACAGAAAATATGGTCTCAGAAAAGCAAAGACGTATAAAGGAAAACCATATAGTACACATGTAAGGGTTTTCAAAAGAAAGAAACCCCCTCTTCATAAGTGCAGATGTTATACATATGGAGAAGAAGGTCATTATGCCAGAGACTGTAAAAGTCAAAAAGGAAACATTGCTAGAATAGCCATGATCAATGATCTCGATCTACTGAAAGACTGGGATGTAGTCTCAGTGGATATGAATGAACCACATAGTGATGGAATATTATCTATGTCTGAAGGAGAAGATCCAGATCATCAGAATATTTTACATACTCTTACAATGGATCCAACTGAATTTCTATTTGTCATTACTGACAATAAAGAAATTCTAGAAAGAAAATATACATGGTTAGAGGATGTAACTCTATCAAAAGAAAAACAAGAATGTTGTCATACGTGGCAGCAAAATCAACCAATAAAAGAAATTGGTAAAGAAAATTGCAATTATTGCAAAGCAAGAACAACGGAATTCCAAAGAATCTTTTGTCCATTATGCTCAACCACTGTTTGTGCATTCTGCGCAATGATTTATTGGAAACTTAAGATCACTAGAAGACAGACCACATATGTGCCACCTTTAGCACATAAAGATAATGTGATCAAAGAAATGTCAGAGTATATTACCCAAATACTCAAAGAAAATCATGTTCTCATCATTGAAAATCAACGATTAGACACTATTGTTGATAATTTCCTCCAACAGGAATTTAATCAACTAAAACCCGTTAATCATGAAGAAAGACTTAAAAGAGAGCTTCGTGCTTCTAACAGAATTCTTACTCTTCATGATAAAGGCAAAGAAATAGCATCAGAGTGTCAGCAAAGCGTGGTGGTACCTACTTAATTTTTTGTCAACTTTATCAAAACAGTATCACAAGCTAAGATACCTGAGAGGAGAACACAAGGAGCTGTCGGGTATGATTTATACAGTATAGACTGTATAATAATACCAAGTCTTTAAAGAAAAATAATTTCAACAAGGATTAGAATGGAGATAAGACAAACACAAAGTGATATTCATATCTATGGAAGAATAGTAGGAAAGTCGTCAATCTCAAAGAAAGGCATTGATGTTACCGCAGGCGTTATTGATACTGACTACAGAGGTATCATTTATGTCATTTTAATAAATAATAACCCTGATGAATATTTTGTGGATATAGGAGATGCAATAGCTCAAATAATTTTTGAGCAATATTATGTTCCACAAATTCAGATAGTTGAAGAATTATCTGAAACAGAAAGAATGTCAAGTCCACTTGACAAAAGAAATACAGAAGAAAATGAAGAAATAGTCCTTTTCACTCAAGAAAAGATACTAGCTCTTACAGAACCAAGAGGACGCATAAATAATCAGCTGTATAACTTTGACATATAGTATAAAATACTGGGAGTCAAAGAATTTCAGCTAAGGGCAATTCTAGACACAAGAGCCACTAAATGTTGTGTCAAGATAGATGCGGTCCCAGAAAGTGCAAAAGAAAAGTTCGGCTATGCTTTGGAAATTACTGGAATAAATTCAATATTCAAAGCTGAACAGAAACTGAAAGATGGAAAAATGATCATTGGAGATAATGCATATAGAATACCATTTACACTATGCATACCAATGACAAAGCAAGACGGCGTACAAGTCATCATAGGATGTAACTTCATTCGTTCTCAATATGGTGGCAATAGATTAGAAGGCAATACAGTTACATTCTACAAGAACTTGTCTAAAGTTTCGACAAGCACAGAAGTCAAAATAGCTACAACAGCTATAATAGAATTGGAATTGGAAGCTGATGAATATTATGCCATTAAAAATATGGTATATTTTAACATCGGCAAGAGTATTCCTCAATACTCAAAAGAAAAAGAGTTAGATCTAAAAGAAATGGAAAATTTCGAATATATCGGGAAAAATCCACAGAAGCACTGGGCCAAAAATGGAATAGTCTGCAAAATTGAAATTATCAATCCAGACTTAACTATTCAAGACAAGCCTTTAAAGCATGTCACACCTGCAATGGAAGCCCAATTTAAGAAACATATACAGGCTTTATTGGAATTAGGAGTAATAAGGCCTTCATCCTCAAGACACAGAACTATGGCCATGATGGTTTATTCTGGTACGTCACAAGATCCACAAACCGGAGAAATCAAACATGGTAAAGAAAGAATGGTATTCAACTATCGAAAGCTCAATGAGAATACATACAAGGATCAGTATTCTCTACCAGGGATAAATACAATCATAAAGAAAGTTGGCAATAGTAAGATATACAGCAAGTTTGACTTGAAAAGTGGATTTCATCAAAGAAAAATGGATCAGTGTTTCAAAGGACATGAAAATTATATTGCAGCATACATTGATGATATATTAATCTTTTCTGAATCAGAAAATGATCACAGAAAACATTTACAAATATTCTTTGATATTTGTAAAAGATATGGACTTGTCCTATCTAAAGAAAAGATGACTGTAGGAACTCCTGAAGTGGAATTCCTTGGTGCCGTAATTGGCAACAGAAAAATTAGGTTACAACCACATATCATCAAGAAACTCACTGAATTTCTTGATGATCAATTAAAGGAGAAAAAAGGTTTAAGATCATGGTTAGGTATCTTAAACTATGCTCGAAGTTATATTACTAAATTAGGAATATTGGTTGGACCTTTATATAATAAGATTGCTCCTAATGCTGACAAACGTATGAACAATATGGATTGGGAGATAGTCAAAAGAATAAAGAAAATAATCCAGAGCTTGCCAGATATGGAGTTACCTCCACCTGAATCCTACATTATCTTAGAAACTAATGGATGTATGGAAGGATGGGATGGCATGGCAAAATGGAAAAGAAACAAAGAGTGTCATAGAAATGAGGAGAAAGTTTTTGCATACGCAAGTGGAAAGTTTAGCTGTATTCAATCAACAATTGATGCAGAAATAAGCGCATGCATTAACACTCTTAATGCTCTTAAGATCCATTATTTAGATAAAAAAGAAATTACTTTAAGAACTGACTGCCAGGAAATCATTAGCTTTTATAATAAACAATCTCAAAATAAACCATCAAGAGTTAGATGGATAAATTTTGTGGACTATATAACAGGTACTGGAGTCAAGATCGTCTTTGAACACATAGACGGAAAGAAAAACATTCTTGCAGATCAACTATCCAGAATAATCTTGAAACTAGTATGGACCGAAGGGATAAGCAAATCGCAAGAGAAAAATGCGGCAGCAAATATGACAAACCATACCGAACACTTAATGATTTGTACAAACGACAGACAAGTTCAAGTTCTGAAGAATCTTCCACAAGCCATAAAAGAACTACAAGGTATGGAAAAAGAAAGGAAGGAACTAGTTCTATCCCTACTAGGGAAGAACTTACAGGATACGTTCCTGTAGAAAAAATCATTCAAGCCACAGAGAAACGGTCCTCTTCGATGAAAAAAGAGGAAGAAAGACAACAAAAATTTTGCCGTTTTGGCAAAACGCAACTACCAATATCGGATCCAAATGATCCAAAAGCATACAGACCGTTAAATAATCTTCCAATGGATGAAAACCAGAAATGTCTCCTTGATGCAATCTGGAAAGCAAGTAGCAGCAGACAGAAGCAGACCGCTTGTTGTGCTTTACAATACTATTTCAGTAAGATCATGCAACCACCATTAGGTAAAAATTATTCATATTATGCATTAACCAATGGGCCAAATCGAGGTATTTATTGTTATTACTCAACTTTACTCAAGAACATTGCTCAAATGGCAAAACCAAAATTTAAAGGATTTTATTCCTTTAATGAAGCACTTGAGTATTTGATGTATTATGGTGTTAGTTTGGATGAAGAAATCTTCATTGAAAAGGAACCTAGAGAAGGACCAATGGCTGAAATCCATCATCAAGAAGTCATCCGTCTGCAATAAGAAGTTCAGGAACTAATGCAGACAATAGAAAAACTTCAAAAAGAAGTAAGTGATGATGAAATACAGGAACACTTTAGTCAAAAAGAAGAAGGGATTGCACAGGCCTACCAAGAAATTTCTTCAGAAGAAGAAGAAGACAGAAGGCATCCACGTCATTTCAAAACAGTAGAGGAATGGGCAGCTGGCACCAGATCGGTTAGACCTGTAACACGAGAAAAACCATCTCATCAATCACATGCTAAACAGAAATGGCCAAAGGAAGAATAAGTGGTCGACAGAAGTAAAAGCAGATTCCTTGTCTGCCATAAAGAAAAACTAGACAAATGTCTAGTCATATATGTAAATTATTGCGTGAACTTTTAGTTTGGGATGCACACTTGGCGTTCACTTTTAATAGTGGAATTAATAATTCTACTAAAAGTTAAGAATGAATTGACAGAAAAGGAATTGAATTATCTGCCTATGGGGCCCAATGCGTACCCGGGATAATTATTTTGTCTCCTCAATTATTCTTAATAGTTCTAAGTTTGGGCTATAAAAGCCATCATATGTAATCAGAAGAGTACATCAGTAGCGCCGAAAAACGCTCTGAAGCTCTTTGACTTGTAAAAATTTTCGCTTCTGCAATTCTATCACAGTTACTCTCGCAATACTCCGCGCTCATACTATTTAGTATAGTGTCTTACGAAGATCAAATTTGGGATTCTGTCTTGGTATGTATCAAACAGTGGTTGAGCATAACTCAGAGTATTTGCATTACATCGAAGAGATGCAGGTACAAAAGTTCTTGTAGTAATCAGAGATAATCGATGGGGAACA